>CM053785.1:819751575-820266575 GCA_028749045.1 Cupressus sempervirens
ATATTTCTATTTTGTTAGCATAGTTATTTTGGTCATCAATATGTAGGAAAATTGTTAATAGAATAGCCATTACCTTGTGTAATTGGGCATATTAATATGATTATGACTTTGAAGTATTTTATGATGTTGAAATTTCAGTTGTCTTTTTCTGATATCCAACTTAGATCTAGGTAGTAGTTTTGTAAAACATAATGGTGTAGGGTTGAAAATTGGTTAAAATCTTTATGCTGGTCATAAATAGAATTGCAATTTGGTATTTTGAAATAAGATAATTAATAGCTTAGCATTATAGATTTAGTAATGTTTGTATGAAAATAATGGAAATGATTAAACTATTGTTTAATTGGTTGATGTAGAAGACTGTTTTATGGTAGTATGTGGCAATCGAGTTTATTATGATAGCAGGGTGCAATTTTGTAGTATTAAGATTTGGTAAATATTGTTAATGTGATATGTCAGTTCATTATATTTCTGAGATCTTAATGTTATAGTTTTGTTCCTGTTGTTATAGTAACCTAAGTTACTTTTGAAATTGGCAGAATAAGAAATGTTTCAAATAGATTAAAGGATGTAGTATCATGTTGTATACTGATTTATATCTGTTGATTGCACATTCTTTTGTAAATCTGTTTGATGTGTATTTTGAGGATAGCTGTAATGAACATATATCGAGGTGGTTGAAAATCAATTTTTCCTATTCAGTTAATTAATTTAGTGAAAATTTTAAGATGAATTTGGAGGGTTAGTTATAAATAAAAGATAATTGGCCTTACCTATGACTTAAAATAGTAAGGTTAAGTATGGAGAATAAGGTGAGTCTCTATTGCATCTTTTCACGAGCACTATAGAGAATCCCACTATGTGTTGTCTATGGGATTACCATATACGGAGACAGTATCTTAGCACCATAGTGATGACACCTCAGTATATATATGGTTCATTAACTGGTTATTCTTAGTGCAAGTTTAATTTTTCATTGTTTAGAAGATGTTACTTCTTGCATAGTAAATTTAGAATTGCACTATGATATGCGGTTTAGATATCTGCATTATGGTTTTGTATATGTTTATTCTGACATGTATGCAGGTGGACTACACTTTTCAATTCAGTGTGTATTCAGCCCTCTTTGTGTTGTGTTGCATTTTTGTGTATGTTTCAAGTGTTCAAGTTGAATAACTAGTGCTAAGGAAGACTGTTGAAGATACTTCTTGAAATTGAATTTGATACTTGTAAAGTCCATTTGTTGAACCTAGGTGTCTTTGAATGACATTGTTCATCATTATTGTACTAAACTCATTATGTATAGACATCTTTATGGAAATTTATATAGACGATATAATCTTTCATTTTGAGGCCTTCGAATTGAGAATGATTCAGTCATTGTACTTGCTCTAGTAATATGATGATTAAAAAGAAAATAATTTTTTTATGGTTCTTTATGTTTGTTCATGGTTTAGTTTTATCTTTGTTAGTGGAGCATTACATTTGGTATCAGAGCATGGTTAGAATAACAAGGACTATTGGGTTTTAGGGTTTTTCTCGTCTTTGATGCATTATTAATAGTTAATTGTTTTTAGGTTGTTATCATGCCTCTCGTCACTAGAGGAACTCGAGGTCACAGTATTCCTAAAGATAACCTTGCTGATAGAGGCAGAGATAAGGGCAGGGGCCATGGTAGAGGTCTTAGGCACCAGAGAAATGTTGGGGATGATTAGTTTGATCAAAATGCTAGGGTTGGAAACAACAAAGATAACTAGGCAGATCAAACTATGGTACTTCAATGGATACTAGAACATCTCAATAATATTGAGACTAACAAACAGATTCTTGGTTGGAGTGCAAATGTTAGGATACCTCTTGTGGAAGGTATTAACCTTCCTATAGAGGATGATCTAGTGGCTAGAGCTTAGCTCAAGGATATTTTGAAGGTTAAAGGGCCACTATTTTATGGTATGAAACAGGGTACAGTAGTAGAGGCTTTGTTGCTGAATATTGAGCGGTGCTTTATCTTACACCGTTACTTGAGTAACGTGAAAGTAAGATGGATGGTTATGCATTTGAGGGGATTTGGTTCCTTATGGTGGGAACAGGAGTTGGAGAAGCTTGGCATTGATATCTCTTTAGTTACTTGGGAGCTCTTTGTAGAGCATTTCATGGAGAGGTTCATGTCAGAATATTGGCATTAGGCCCGTGCAAAGGAGTTCTTTTAGATTATGCAGTCTGGCTCTACAGTGGAAGCTTATGAACATAGGTTCTACGAGCTTAAATTTTTTTTTGGCTAGGCAAAAAATGATAAAGCCATGATACAACATTTCATCAGGGGGCTTATGCCCAAGATCGGGGAGGAAGTGAGAACTTTTAGACCTGTGTCTATGCAGGAAGCTTCAAAGTGAGCAAAGCTAATTGAGATGAAGTTTGGATATCATGGGACTTCATACAAAACCAACATGGATCTACCTACCCTGAATGTCAGTAAGAATCAAAAGCCTCCTCAGAATAGTTCAAAATTAGGTTTTTCATTGGGAAAATTCAAGAAGAGGAAGTTTGATAAGATTTCCAAGGGTTCAGAACAGCCAAGACCATCTCAACCACCTTAAAGTGTGCAAAGTAATAATCCATCTCCTAGTCTTTCTAGTCAGAATATGGGATTTCAAAAATATATTGAGTGTTATCATTGTGGTCAGATAGATCATTACTAGTCTCAGTGCCCTACTTGGGATAAGCCAAAGGTTGGACCTAAGCTAGCTAGGTCTGAAGTGACAGTTGGTGATTTTGCTAGGAACCACCATGTTTTTGCTACCCTAGATCAGAAGTAGGCCAAACATCAAAACATGGTTATTGAAGCTTAGGGTAATACTCAAGGTATGAAAGTATCTATTTTATTTGACTCTAGAGCTATAGATTCATTTACTTCTTCTGATTTAGTTGCATATAGTGGAATTCCTGTGGTTAAGGCAAGGAATAGATGGCAAGTGGGGTTAGCGTCAGGTTGTAGGGTGAACACTGATATAGTTGCTCCTGACTATAAGATTCAAATGAAATCTTTTACTACTTCAGTGAACCTTAGGGTTATACCTTTAGGATCATATGATATAGTTTTTGGAATGGATTGGTTAGAACAACATCAAGCTATTATGGATTGCAAGGATAAGACAATCACTTGTTTGGATGATGTTGGATCAGCTAGGGTTATTGTTGGAATCAAGAGACCCATCTCTTTGCAGATAATTTCTACCAAGAAATTGTCAAGGTGTGCTTGAAAAGGCTGCAGTTTGTTTGCCATAATGGTAAATGACTTAGATGATTCCATGGATAAAGGTTTTTCTCGCCATCATCTAGTCTTGCCTATTTTTTAGGATGTATTTGTTGAAGAAATTCTGGGAATACCTACGAGAAGAGAAATTGATTTTCGAATCAATTTAGTGCTAGGAACGGAACCAATTTCCAAGACTCCTTACAGAATGACAGCTCAAGAGCTGGTTGAACTTAAATTTTAGTAGGAGGAGCTTTTGGAGAAAGGTTTTATTTGTCCTAGTGTATCACCTCGAGGTGCTTCAATAATCTTTGTCAAGAAGAAGGACGGTTCTTTGAGACTTTGCATAGACTATAGATAGTTAAACAAGGTCACTATTAAGAATAGGTATCCTTTGCCTAGAATTGATGACTTGTTTGATCAAGTCAAGGGTGCTTGAGTCTTTTTAAAGATTGATTTGAAATTCGGATATCATCAACTTACAATCCAAGAAGCTGATATTGATAAGATAGCTTTTTGCACTGGGTATGGGCACTATGAATTCATAGTAGTACCTTTTGGGTTAACAAATGCACCTTCTGTCTTTATGAGCCTAATGAATGGTGTGCTTAGAAGTTTCCTAGATAAGTTCATAGTGGTTTTTCTAGATGATATTTTAGTGTATTCTTACATTGCTAAGGAGCATGACCAACATTTAAAGCAAGTTTTGGAGTGCCTTCGTAGGAATAGATTGTATGCCAATCCTTTGAAGTGCAAATTCTTCAAATTGGAGATTTGTTACTTAGGTCATATCATTTTAGGGGATGGAATTTTTGTAAATCCATCCAAAATTTGAGCTATTGTATATTGGCTAGCACCTATGAATGTGTTCGAGGTCCAAAGTTTCATGGGCTTAGCAAGCTATTATCGCAGATTTGTGTCAAACTTTTGCAGAATAGTGCATCCTATCATGTCTCTTCAGAAAAAAGGGAAGAAATTTGTGTGGACAGAGGAGTGTGAGGTAGCATTTCAAAAACTTAAGGAATGTTTGACTAGTGCACCAGTTCTGGCAATTCTTGATTTAGCTAAGGAGTTTGTGGTTTGCACTGATGCATCATTGGATGGCTTAGGGGCAGTGTTGATGTAGGAAGGATGTGTTATAGCTTATGAGTCTAGAAAGCTTAAGAGTCATGAGGTGAATCATCCTACTTATGATCTTGAACTTGCGGCGATCATGCATGCTTTGACCAAGTGGTGGCATTTTCTTTTGGGTCAACGATTTGAGTTACATACTCATCACCGAAGCCTTCAGTATCTATTCACACAACCATAACTCAATGCTAAATAGCGAAGACGGATGGAGTTCCTGTATGAATATGACTTCGAGATTAGTTATGTGCAAGGGAAAGAGAACATTGTTGATGATGCACTTAGCAGAAGGCGACATGAATTATCTTCTTTGATCCTAACTGTGGATCTTAAGGATAAGATTTTACATAACCTTTCCTTAGATCATTGGTTTTAGGATGTTAAAGCTATTATTGACAATGGAAACATCTTGGAAGGGTGTTTTGAGGGGTATTTAGTAAATTCTGAAGGTTTACCGCTTTTTAGAGGCAGTATGTACATTCCTAAGTCGGGTGATTTAAGAAATCTGGTTTTGTTTGAGGCCCACAAAGCACCATATTCGGCTCACCTGGGTGTCAAGAAAATGCATGCTGACCTTAAGTAGCATTATTATTGGCCTGGAATGAAGAGAGACATAGCAAATTTTGTGGCTTGATGCTTGTAGTGTCAGCGAGTTAAGGCTGAACATCAACACCCTGTGGAATTATTGCAGCCACATAATATTCCAAAATGGAAATGGGACACCATTTCTATAGATTTTATTACTGGATTGCCTATTAAAACTCATAGGCATGATGCTATTATGGTGGTAGTGGACCATTTTTCTAAGGTTTCCCACTTTATCCCAATTAGATCATCCTATAATGCAGCAACGATTGCCAAGATATATATGGAGTAGGTAGTTAAGTTACATGGTATTCCTAAAAATATTATTTCTAATAGGGATCCAGTATTTACATCTTCTCTTTTGAGATCCATGTAGTGAGAGTTAGGTACTCAGCTGAATTTTGGTTCAACTTATCACCCAAAGATAGATAGACAAACTAAACATGTCAACCAGATTCTAGAAGACATTCTTAGGATGTACGTAATGGATAGACAAAATAAATGGGAGGAGTATCTACACTTGGTAGAATTTGCTTATAATAATGGATATCAAAGTTCCATAGGTATGGTAACATTTCAAGCATTGTATGGTAGACCTTGTAGGATGCCTCTTAGTTGGGATAATTTGGAGGACAAGACTCTTTTAGGACCTATTATGTTGCAAGATTTGGAGCAAGTTAAAATTATGACATGGTTCGTGATGAGTAAGTTAAAATTAATATATTTTATTGGCTATTTTGGATGGTAATTTTATTTGGACAAGGCATGAACCCAAGTTGGAGTTCAAACAAAAAAAATGACAATTACTCTTATTTTATTACTAATTGTGGCCATTAGAAAGAGTATGATGGGATAATTGTAAAGAGAAAATCTATGTTAAAGGAGATATTGTGAGATTATGTGAGATTTAATCAAAAAGAGGATATTTATTACATAATACTGAAACTTTCAAATCTCCATTGGAAGTATGATACTTAGCAATTTAGGTGAATATATGAGGAATACAAGGATGAAGGTACACACGTGGATCTTGACTACCAAAGGGATGGAATTTTTGAAGACATATCTTGTCATTATTGTCACAACCATAATTCAAATTTTGTTGTGAAGAAATTTGAGCTCATGGTTTCATTAAGGTTATGAAAAATTCAAGATTTTTCAAAACTTACCAATCTAGAGGTTTCTCAAAATTCTAAGTAGGGCTCAAAAATGGGGGGAAATGCTTCATATTAACCTATCAAGAAATGAGATTATTCTATGAAACATTGCACTTCGATGGATTTAAGAGAATGTAGGCTCATTTTTTTCATGGAGGTTGTGGATGGGTATGATGCAATATTCCACCTCAATTTGTCAACTCCTAGATGGATCTAGGAGAGTTACCATTGGAAAAATTTGATGCAAGGAGGATAAAAAATCTAGGGCCAAAGGTACACCTAAATATCCCACCTCACTAAGTAAACACAATGAAAGAAAACAACACAAAGAAAAAAACCAAGGAGAGAATAAACATTAATTACTTTATTCATTCACCAAATTATCAGCTTACATGCCTAGCTGTATGACATTTTTCATTACAATTGAATACAAAATATTTGATTTAGAGATCCATGATCTCTATTAGTATAACTCTAAAGTAACACTTCCATGATCATCTGCACAAAACTCCCTAAGTGACCCTTAACCTAATCCTAAATAACCCTATTTATGCTTGCCAAAATGGCTTACAAAATATTCTAGATTATTACATAATAAAAGGTTGAACTTAAAA
The DNA here is from genome assembly GCA_028749045.1 of Cupressus sempervirens. Classification (NCBI taxonomy): domain Eukaryota; kingdom Viridiplantae; phylum Streptophyta; class Pinopsida; order Cupressales; family Cupressaceae; genus Cupressus; species Cupressus sempervirens. Next base: position 819,758,313 of record CM053785.1, read on the forward strand.
TGGTCTACACACATCTCAATGTTTGAGGTTTATTGGGAGACTAAGATAATGGAAGGGGGATGCATCAAGATGTATAAAAGTTTTATCCTTAAAAACAACTATACTACATTCACCATATTGACCTTCTCATATCTAGTTTATGCTTAACATAACTTGTAGATAAAATGCTATAATAAGTAGGTCTAAATTTCAATCACATCCATGAAATTTAAACTGATGTAGGAGCAGCCTAGGTTGCACTACTATCCTGCATGTTTTCAATTTTTACCTTGTTGCTGAAATTGTGTTTTGTTGAAAATATGTTTTCTTGTTTTTGGGTGCCTGTTGCAGACCATGTAACTAATTTGACACAATGAATTAGAGGATTATTTATTGAGAGACTGAAGAGGTCCTAGATTAATATCTATGCTTTAAGGCATAAGTTATAATTCCTCATAAGTTGGGAAATATGACAATTCTCCTAGAGCATCAATTTCTAGCAGTTTTGCGTGTCATTTTTTTGTGCTTAAATTTCAAAATGGATGCACACATTTCCTTGTTTAATAATCCCTTGATCATTTAAGGAGTTTTATAGGACCTAAATTAATTCTTTTTTTGAAAAGCACAAGTTATAATTCAATTAGAGCTAGGAGATATCCATATACTTCTTAGACATGAATTATTGGATATTTAATTGTTGTTGGAGGCTGACCAGTGGCTCTTCAAGTATTTAGTTTTAATTTTTAGAATTATGGGATGACTTGTGGCTTAGATTAATATAGTTAGGGATATTTGGTATAGCCTTGCTAATTTTTTTGGGTAGAGGAGTCTTAGGTGGAGCAACTTAAAGTAGAAGTTTGTATTTGGGTTTGGAGATCTGTTCTTCTTTGTAAGATGTATTCTTCTCTATATCGGTTGTAACCTGGAAGGCCATACAACTGGGCATGTTGGATGTAAACCTATTGATATGAATTTATGAAATATTGTCTCTCTAAATCTGAATCCCACTCCTCTTGTTCATTTTCCACTATATTTTTGTTAGCTAGTTTTCTAGATCACCTCATTTTGGGGTACATCTAGATTAGCACTACATTAGTTGGTATCAAAGCTCAGTTGTTCTTGAGTGTACAAGTAGATTGTATAAGTGAGAGCTATTTTTTACTAGGATCTTGGTTGGGCAAATTTTATTAGAGAAGGGTTTTGATTTTGGAAGTCCTAGCTAGTTGGCAATCTGATGTAGGGTGGCAGCTCTATGGATTTGGCCTACACATGCAGAGGACTCACTATTTGATTATTGTTTGTATGTGTAATGATGGTTTGAGGAATGAGAAATGTTGATCTAGAGTTATTGGACATGGTGAGGAAACTTGCAATCAGAGTAGAAGTTATTGAGTTAGTGCAAAATCGTGGAAGACATCTTGATGAGTATGATTCTTTTTGGGATGATTTACATGAAAGGATTGTTGATCTGGAAAAGCCTAATTTGAGTTTTCATATAAGGATTAAAAAGAAGGTTTTTTGGCTAGTTAAAGAGATTATGAAGAGAAGAAGAAAAATCATGGAAGTACATGATGATTTTACTAAAATGGAGGAAGTATCTTTTGGTTTTCATGAGAAAATGGATAGATCTCACATGGAAATTATGAAGCATCTAGTTGTGCACAATGAGATTGCTAAAGAGGAGAGTTTCACTTATGTTAGTAAGGAATTGGATGTTGTTATATAGAATAATGTTAATGTTGAAATGGATGTGATTAATGACTTATCTATTGCTATCATTGTTAATGTAGAGTTATATGCTTATTCTATTATGAATGATGTTGATTTGGATGTTGCTTGTGGTTAGAAGATCGATTTACTTGCTTGTAATATGGTTGAGGGTTTTAGAGGTGTTATTGATGTGGATTTACATGATGTTGTTGTTGCTAATATGGATTTGAACTTAGATGTTGCTATTGAGATACTAAAGGGTATGGAAGTTACTACTAATGTGGATTTTGATGATGCTACTGATTTACATGCTATTGGAAGAATGAATATATATTGTTATGAATAAGGATGACATAGGGTTATTGTTTCATGTTTCTAATATGGATTCATGTTCTATTGATTTGGTGGAAGATTCCTATGTTATGAATTTATATTCTTTTGCTATGATGGATCTGAGTTTATAGATTATTGCTGATCTAGTTTTAATGTATGAGGATGATGTTGATGATAAGTTATAGATGGAGCATTGCAATGTTTAGTTGAGTTTGTATGTTGATTAGTTGGATGGGATTTTAATTTTTGAATGGATGAAGCAAAGATGGCTGATTTTTAGATTTGTTCTATTAACTTTGAAGAAGTGGAGACATGATTTGATTCCTAAGGAGTTTGTGTTATATACTGATCATAAAGCTTTACAATACTTTAGAATTCAACATAAATTGTATCAGAGACATATGAAATGGGTTGAGTACTTGTAAAGTTTTACCTTTTCCATTAAGCATAGGAGTGGACTTACCAACAAAGTTGCTAATGCATTGAGTAGAAGACATTCTTTGTTTACTGAAATGAAGGTTGAAATTCTTGGTTTTGATAAAATGAAAGAGTTGTAAGATGTTGATCTTGATTTTCTTAAGGCATGCTGAGATTGAAGAGCACCAAATTTGACACATCACATAAGTAAGTATGATGAGTATTTCATTCAAGAATGTATGTTCTTAAAAGGTATTCATTTGTGTATTCCTAGAAGTTCTATGAGGTTGAACCTAATTAAGGAAAAGCATAGTGGTGGATTGGTTGGACATTTTGAAATTGATAAGATATTTAATTTGCTGGAAGAGAAGTATTATTGGCCACAAATGTATAAATATTTTTAGAAATTTGTAAAGAGTTGTGGAGTTTGTCAAGTTGCAAAAGGAGTGAGTCAAAATATTAGTTTGTATACACCTATTATTATTCTTAAGAAACCTTGGAGTGACATTAGTATGAATTTTGCTCTTGGATCACCTAACATAGTGAAGGGGTATGATTCCATATTTGATGTAGTGGACAATTTTTTCGAGATGGCTCATTTCATACCATGTAAGAAGAAATTAGATACTAAGCATGTTGTCAAACTTTTCTTTAAAGAGATTGTGAGATTGCATGGATTACCAAGAAGTATTATTTATGATAGAGATAGTAAGTTTTTTGGTTATTTTTGGAAGACTTTGTGGAAGAAGATGGGTATTGAATTGAAGTTCTACATTCCATCCATAGATAGATGGATAGATAGAGGTTGTGAATAGAAGCTTGGATAATTTGCTAAGATGTTTAGTTGGGAATAAGCCAAGTGATTGGGAGATGGTATTGGCACAAGCTGAATTTGCATAAAATAATTCTTTGAATAGGAGTACATGGAAGACACCTTTTGAGATTGTTATTGGAATGAAGCTTAGAGGAGTATCAAATTTGAGAAATATTGCTACTGAAGAAAAGAGAAGTTCTACTGGAGAATATTTTTTTGTTTTCATGGAGTCTTTGCATAAGAAAGAGAAGCTAAAGTTGGAACAAAGTAATGAGAAATACAAGGAGAACGTTGATAAGTCTAGAAGACATCATGTTTTTGAAGTTGGTAATGAGGTGATGGTTCATCTAAAGAAACAAAGATTTCCTATTGGAACATACAGTAAGCTAAAGATGAAGAAGTTTGGGCCTTTTAAAATCTTGAAGAAGTTTGATAGTGGTAATGCTTATGAAGTTTAGTTACCTAATGACATGGATATATCTCCTATATTCAATATTGCTAATTTTTATAAGTATCATGAGTTTGATGATGAAGTTTCTATATTAAAATATTATCCTAAGAAGCAGATTGAAGAATTTGAATAGATATTGGATTAGAGAGTTGGTAAGAGCATGAGGGGAAAATATTATTATGAAAATCTAGTGAAGTGGAAGAACAATTGTATAGAATATGCTTCATACATTTCTCAATATGATTTGGATTTACCTTAGGTTGTGACATCTTAATGATTCAAGAGAATTATTTCGTCCAACCCTAGTTTTCTAACATAGGAGCATCCTAGGTTGCACTACTATCCTACATGTTTTTAGTTTTTACCTTGCTATTGAAACTATATTTTGCTGAAATTGTGTTTTCTAGTTTTTGGGTGCCTATTGTAGACCATGTAACTAATTTTTATCAATGAATGATAGGCTTTTCACTTTAGGGATTGAAGAGGGTCTATATTAATATCTATGATCCAAGGTGAAAGTTCTAATTCCTCATAAGTTGGCAGATTTGGCACTTCTCCTGGATTATCAATTTTTAGCAATTCTGCACAATAATTTTCTATTCTTGTCTTTTGGAATGGATGCACACTTTTCCTTGGTGAAACATCCTTGTACATTTAAGGAGTTGTAGAGGACCTAAATTAATACCCTTTGGTTCAACAGATCAGTTCTAATTCAATCGGAGCTAGGAGATATCAAGATTTTTCTTGGACATCAATTTTTTGATATTTAATTACTATTGGAGGTTGACTTGTGGCTCTTTAAGTATTTAATTTTAGTTTTTAGCATTCTATACTGACTTGTGGCTTAGATTAGTATAAGTAGGTATCTAGGGTAGAGTCTTAGTTATTGTTTTTGGGTAGAGGAGTCCTAGGTGGAGTAGCTTGATGTAGAAGTTCATATTTGGGTATGGGTATCTATTCTTATTTTGAAAGATGTATTTTTCTTCGTAATGGAAATAACTTAGAAGGTCATATAGCCAAGCATGTTTTATGTAAACCTTTTGATATAAATTTATGAAATATTGTCTCTCTAAATCTAAATCTCATTTTTCTTATTCATTTTCTATTGTGTTTTTGTTTGCTGGTTTTCTAGATCACCTCATTTTGAGGTACATCTAGATTAGCAATGCATCATAGACACATAGCTCAAAATACCTAGTTACCAAAATACCCTCCAAGGTGAAGGTAAAACTAGGGTGGAGATGACATTCTCAAATCTTCACTATGATAATAACAAAGTTAACCTATCAAGATTACATTGTTTATCACTTTTGATAATCTACCATGTGAGGGGTCTATCGTGCTAAAGGAATTTAAGACTATTAGGTTTTACCTTGTTAAAGTATTTTACACTTACAATGAAGTAAGGACTATGTTTGAGATTTATAAAGGTATATTAAAAGAATTAAGATAATTTCCCTAATTCATTATGTTAACTCAGTATCTGATTGTTTGGTCTGCACTATAATTGTTGATTACAAATCTTCTATTTTCAATCTATGATTTGATCTCGAATCTAATATATCTTTTCTCTATCCTTCATTACTTCATAATGTCACTATACTCTTTTATTCAATAGCTCTCTTATGCATGTGGTATCCAAAACTTAACTTCTTTGCTTCCTTTGCACACTTCACAATCACTTCCATGATAGTTCACTCCTTTATATAAAAATAGGGCTTAGATCTTTCTATTTAAATAATTTTGAGGAGTAATCTAGATGATTCTCCTTTTGTCTCTTCATTTGATTGGTTATTTATTCCTCATAGGGATCAGTGATCCACATCAAAATGTGTAACAACCTCTATAACAAACTCCGCAATCATTAAATGTTGTGTTCATGTCAACTTGAAATAGTTTACCTCAAAATTTGTATCATTATAGACTTTCATTGTAATGCCCCGCCAATGAACCCAAAAGAAATTAACCTAAATTTTTACTAAGTTTTTCAAACATTTTTTGAAAGATAATATACAACAAAAACAAATATAATATAATGGAAGTAATAACATAAACATAAACACATACCATAAAATAGATTACAATTCTTAAGGGTCCCATGATGTTGAATAACATTTAATTTTAATTAATAATAAAACCAATATATAACACATCCACATTAAAGCATAACTACAAGTAAAAATTTATTTAAATAATATACAATTAGATCTCAAATGCCACTTGACAATAATCATAATACACAATCATCCATTGTACAAGTCATAGGGTATGAAAGGTTAAGAGAATATACATGATAAAATTGGATTACATCATCTTAAAAGATATATGAAATCAAATACAATACAATAGTACAACCATCCAGCAGAGAATGTAAGAATAGAATGAAAGATAGTCTAGAACATGGAACTCCAACAATGACATTGAATTTTCAGATCTCAATGGTAAAAGTAAAAAGCACTATGATTCAACCTCATTAGACCTAAATGGTCCACTCCTACCACACTAAGGAGATAGTCTCAAGTCCCAAATAGGATATCAAAAAAAAAATTTAAATCCAATATCTAGGTCAAGGAAATCCTTGAAGCAATCAAACTCAAAGTTACCAAGACACAAATGACATCTAAACCTAGAGGCAACAATGACTCGTAGGAAATCTACTATGTAAGTGGGCAAGTTTCATCGCATGAGCCAACTCTAAGGTTACCCTAGCAGCCTGACTAGACTTTGCCCCCCTAGTGACTCTATGCAACAATAGTATCCTTTTGTATTGACAAGGCATACTAATGGAGCAGGGTCACAACCAAGGACCCTCTCTATTCCCATCCTAGCCTATACTAACTCTCGAGGCCTGGGCAAGGAAAAATAATGACTCTTAAAAATTAATTTTACTGTCATTTAATTTAGTGTTATCACTTATTAAAATAACCTACAATAGGTTACCTAGGCAACCTCTTTAGGGCTTCGGCCTCCATTGTCAGCCACTTCCCAACATGACATAGATATAACTTACCCTAAGCTTAGTAAAAGAAGAAGGTCTCAGACAACCATAAACCACACATCAATTCTTAGATAAGCAACTAGAAAGTACTGAAAACATCACTGATCAAAATCACAAATTTCACCAACACAATCATCCTAATAATATATATCCAAATCAAGTATACATAAACAAAACCATGAAATCACCTAAAAATCATAACTCATAATCGCATAAATACTATACAAGAAACTAGCAAGAAATCCAAATATAATTGATCAAAGACTCAAAGGCTATATCAAAAAAGTTAGACCATTCACCTCAGTTTCATACAATAACACTAGAAAGCAATAACCACCAATAGATCAAACTCATTGTAGAAATACATGACACATCACCAAGGTTGGGTATAAAAGATCATACACAAACCATCATCATGACATCATAGCACAAACCTGATGCCTCTAGTAAACATCCTAATTTAGTAAAACAACTAAGTCAACTCCAATCCCAACACATAAGAAAACATACAACTAGTAGTGTAGTTTCATAGTTTTGTTTGGTTTTGGAAGCACATAGTTTGAGTTAATAGTAAGGTTCAAGTTTTCTTTACCAATGCATCAAAATTACTAAGGTTTTTAAATTATCAAAAGCTGAAATAAATTTCTCCTAATACCAAAAATCATTTTCATATAATATTCAACTATCACAAAATAACCCCAGTTTTACTAAAATAATCATTTCACCGATTACCATTTTCAAAATTACTTTCCAAATATATTTACAACTTCACAATTAAATATTATTAAATTAACAAAAAAGAAACATTAATATAATAATAATAACAATAATCTTATTAATGTTAATAACTTTTAATATTAAGTATTTAATAACATTTAGTATATTTAAATAACATAAATTTTAATCAACATAATTTAAAATTTATTAAGTTAATTTAATTTAAAAAAATCTTGAAACAAAATTTAAAAAGTGATATGAAATCACTAACCCCAAACATACGGGAGGCATTTTAAAGGTTGAAATCACTAACCATTCTCCCTCCTTGAAACACAATTTCACAATTTCTTTTTTTAATATAAAATATGTGATAAAAATTATCATAGTAAATATTTTACTGTGGTAATTTTTATTAACATATATATTTTTTGAATAAATTTCTTATACATATCCAATAGGAAAAAATACAAATATCAATCAATATTTTCAATTCAAATCTTGATATCATTTCCAAACCCTACCCAATTAAATTATAATTCTCTAAAAGGAACAAAATGAGGGTTTCTAAATTCTTAGTTCTCATGTACAAATAATATCATAATGAAGAACATTTAAAACATACAACAAGGGTTTTCAATTTAATTAATTCCTTCACAAACGTGATCAAGAATAGTAAAATAGTAAATTTCAACCCAAGGGTTTCAACCAAATCTAAAATTTTGAAAATAGATTTATCTAGACATGAAGAAGATAGGAATTTGAAGAATAGAGAACCACTATACAAATAAAGCTAGAAGATCCTCCTTGGATTTAATGGTAAGATGACAAATGCACAAAGCACAAAAACAATTTCCTTTTTTCTGAAACCCTTCTTCTCCAAAATTTCTCTTCCAAAACCTGGTTATAGAGAATTGAAATCTAAATTTCTAATAAAGAGTTTTTCCCCAAATTTAGGGCTTTGAGTGTGCAATCACGTGAAATGCCCTTTAAATTTATTATTTGATTATATTTTAATATTCATGCACAACCTTTTGTGATTTAATTAAAACATCTTTATTAAATATTTTTCTTTATCTCTTGGAAATAAAGGAAGGATGGCATGTGGGAGCCTAATCTACGATGGTTGTTTATGCTCATGGAAGAGCCTTTTTTCTACTTTTAGGGGTCATTATTCCATCTTCTTGGGTAGGCAATGGGCATTTAGGAAGCATGGCCTATTCCTACCCCGTGGGTGGACATTTGCTGATTGTTCACCATGGTCGGTGTGTCCTCAGTGGGAGGCCTATGACGGTCTATGTATGTGGGGCTCTTGCCCCATTTTCTTTCTCTCTTTCTTAGTTTTGATTTTTTGGGAAATGGGGGATGGAGGTATAGCCTCTCCTCTTATTTCCACTAGAGATGGGTGAGACATCTCCTTTGTTGCATGCTAGTGATAAGGAACTAAATGGTAAACCCTTATCAAGAGAAGGTGATTCCTCTCCTAAAGGGATGTTTCGATTAAGAAAAGGAAACAAATGTTTGTATAGATTTGAGGACCTACTAGTTTTGGTTATCCAACCTCAACAAGTTTCAAAGGATGTTAAATACTAGAGCAATCATGCTCTTATTTGCAAATTTCTAGGCCTTTGCCTTTCTCTGCCTATGCTAGATTCTTGGGTGCACTAGGTATGGAACCTAGAAGGTGATATGGAGATTCTGTTAGTGGCTAATAATTACTTTATGGTTATCTTTTCAAGCATGATGGATAGGAATAAGGCATGTTGGTCTAATTTTTTGCATGATAATTTCTCCCATTTTAGGTATAATAATCAAATTTGAGTCCATCGTTGGAGGCTAGGGTTTTTAGTTTTTGGGCCTTACAGTTTGTTACCCTTTCAAAACTTTGTCAAACCTTGGGTCTTGTTTAGTTTTGAAATTATCCTAGCATGAAATCTTTTAAATGCAAATATTCCTTGCTCACTTAATTCTTGTTGCGCTAAGTTACCTTTTTCAAAATCCTTTCTCATTTTTTGATCTTGGTTAGATCCATGGTTGTCACTTTGTAGTTATAAAAAAATGCAAGGTCTTTTATCATGGCGATATAGTGACCATCAAAAATTGAGTTCTGGTATCGTAAAGTGAGGTTTGGCACTAGAAATGTACATTGATTTGAAATTTTTTTTGTCATGTGCTCTGTCCCAGAGTTATCAGTGTCAAAAAGGAGCATGTGGAGAAAATTGCAAAAGGTGTCACTAGAACTCAATTTTTTCTGGTGAGTCACTATGTTGCTACAAAAAAATCTATGTACCCAGCTAGTGATGATGTAGCAACTGACTAGAGTACAAAGAAAGTGACAACCTTTTAAAATTGATGGTGACCACAGAATTCCCATGTGGTATCATGAATGTACATGACCATTATTTTTTATAGCAATATTAATCGATGTAGTTATGATTGACATATTACCTTTTATTTGTCACCAGAATACAGTTCTCACTGGAGGTCACTATGTTGCAACTAGGAAATCATTGTGCCTCACCGGTAGTGACATAGCGATTGCTCAAATAATACAATGGACAACATTCTTTTGAAAATGGCAATGACTATGAAGATCCCAAGAAAGATATTTCAAAAAGTATGCTTTTATTTTTGTGATAGTCATATCAATTATGGTTATCATGTTTAAAAAATTTCCTAGCATTGAACTTTGATGGATCACTAGAAGTCACTATGTCATGACTAGAAAGTTAATGGCTTTCATTGGTAGTGATGTAGCGACTCATCAGAATGTCATGATGTAGAAATAGTTTCAAAAAAGTGGACCCTAATGAATGCTTTATCAAAAATGAGCTGTGCAAATTTTGTGACATGGTGTCATCTTGCTAAGCATTTATACACTGAAAACTCTGAATTCGCTAGAGGCTACTATGTCACGATCAAAAAAGCTTCGCACCTTTCTAGTAGCAATGTAGTGATCTGCCTAAAAATAAGAAACATGGAAAAATCAAGAAGAAGTAATGTCACTAAGGATTAAAATAATATGTGTATGCTAGCATTTCAGGATAGCTCAGTGTCACCAAGAAATGTGGACCCATTTCCAAGTCAAAAACCAGGTAAAGAATTGGGATCATTCAATCAAGATGAGATAAACAATAATCACTACCTCGCTATCATGAGTTGCTCAAGGGTTATGCATAATGACATAGTGAGTATAGCAGATAAAGATGGGGCCCACCATATTTATATTATATGATACATCGAATGTCTTCCTCTTAATCAAAAGGGAATCAATGATGGTCGCTACCTCGCTATTGAAAGTTTCTCACTTTTTATGCATAGCGACATAGCGAACAAGGAAAATATAGGAGGGACCCACCATTATAGTAATGAGAATGTAGTATTATGTCTACCATTAGATTAAGATCAGATCAAGGATTATTGCTTCCTCGCTATGGCAATATGCTCACTCTTTATGCATAGCAAGGTAGCGATTCATCGACACATGTCCTCAAAAGTTAGTGGGTCCAGTTTGAAGCACCAACAGTGAAAGAAAGGTACAAGTGGAAGCACTTCATTGGTTTGAGTGCTAGAATGTTGAGAAGAAAGATGATTCAGCCCTATTTTTATCCCTAGATTGTAGGATTTTTCAAAGATCAATGGTGCAAATTAAAAAAGAAGGTGATGCCACTCTATTTTCCCATTTTGTGCATTTATGAGGAATGTAAGCTTCATGTGTGAGAAAAATAGAGTATAATACATGAGGTTTCATTAGTTCTAATGTCACATGATAAAAAATTTCAATTTTTCTGAGCACAAGAGCCTACTGAGAATATTATGTTAAGCCTAGCAAAAATATAAAGTAGTTTCCCATTTGTTCATGAGCACTTGTAGAAGTTTAGAGAAGAACAAGCTTAAAAGCAAGTCCTTAGACACTATAACCTCTATAGCATTTTAGTTTCTGAGAATTAAAGTTAGGATGCCTCCAAAGAAAGTGTTTCCCAGGCAAGTGAATTATATGGAAAGAAATGTTCATGACAATTTGTTAGGGTTACTCCTAGAGTCCACCATTTAGACTATGTAGGTTAAGAAATTAACTTCCTTAAACCCTAGAATTAAAATTCAAGATGGCCTATATGATAAAGGTAATTGGGTTAGGGATGCAACATCTTCACAAATTGGTCTTTTTTTTTGTTTAAAGAGTGGCTTTCAGAGAGCAATTTGTTGGCCCTGCATGCTAATGTCTAGAATTTTGATTTGGGAAAACTAGTAGTTCCAAGTGTTTTCATGGATTATGATTTTCTTGAAGCCATTGCAAAGAATTATGACCAAGCTATTAGGGTGGTGAGAAGAACTGATGGTGTGCCTCTAGTCTCAATCAGTCCTGAGGAAATTAGAGAGGTTTTTTGGCCTAGAGCCATTAACATATTATCATGTGCCAATTTATCTGCATGAATTAGAAAATGAATACAAGGAAAAGAAGGATGTGATAGGGGAGGTGCACTAAGGGAACATATTGGCACAATTGGAACATTTCCAGTAATCACTGTAGCCTCTAAGGAATTGTTTAAAAAGGATCTCTTCACTTCTCGAGCTATAGAAATATATAGGACACTATGTCATGTTCTGGCAAGGACGAACATAATTTCATGCTCATCAGCCTTATGTAAATGATGGTTCTAATTATTTCTTTTGGTGTAGATGTTACTTTTTATTTTTCTTCTCATTTGGCTAAATAAATTCATATTGGTTTGGTTGGAATTGAAAATGGGAAAGTGGAGAAAACTTCTGGCCATTATTCTCTGTTGATGCATATGTTCTTATTTAAGGGAGTAACATATTTTGGTAAAGAAATGGAGGTGAACAAGAAGGAGGATGGGGAAGCACTACCAATATAGTTGTGGAGTGTAGATATGACCTTGGAGGCAGAGAAGGCTAGCTTTTTAAAGTTTGATAGGTATTTTGCTTCTAAGTTGAGATGCCTCATATTGAGTGACAATCCTAGAATCCCCAAGGCACTAATGAATTCATTAGGCTGATGTTTTCTGGCAGTTAGGGGGATTGGAAGAGATGTATCTATTAAAAAGGAAATTGGGGTCAATTTTCCCTACTTATACTATGGCCCATTAGTTTGTAATTACTAAAGAGGGTTGGCTCTTTGTACATAAAATTTTGGATCAATACAAAATGGTTGTTTCTCATATCTTTTTTTGTGATACTGAGGGGTTTTATAACCAAAACTTGAGAATGAGAATTAAATTAGGAAAGGTCAAATATGACTCATATTATCTAGAGGACATCATAAGGAATGAGTTCTCATTTTAGGAACAAGAAACCAAAAAGGAAAGGTGGAGGGTCTATTCCAGGGTTTTAGGATTCATTCATTGTTTTGATAAAAAATATAGTCCTCTAGATAATGCTAATATAGAGTCTAATAAAATAAATAATCGCATGAATACTTTCCATGAAATAATGGAAGCCATGAATGAGAAGAAACAATTCTTTATTGATTCATACCCTAATAAGGCTAGAGAGGTCATGAGGAGGTTGGCTTTCACTCCTAATATAGGAACTAGTCAAATGATTGTTCAAAAGAGACCAAGCTATAATGTAATTCAAAATAAGAAGGCCATTATGGATAAGGGCAAGAAAATAATGGGATCCACCAGTACAGTCCTAGAGGAGAGACCTGATGAACCTTCTCCCAAGAGGTAGAAGATAATAAAGGAACTACATCCTCAAGTTGAGGAATATTCACCTACTCAGTCCCCTTTATGGATTGGAGAAGAATAGCTCACTGGAGAGTAGATTGAGCAAATAGGGTTACAAGGAGGTGTATTTATCACCTAGGCATAATTAGATGAGGGAAACACTTGAGAGCTTCCTATGCCAATTTTGGACTTGACAGTTGCAGATTATAGAGGTAGGGAATTGGACCCTTTGTTAGAATAGGCTAGTCATCAATTTTTTTCTGATGATAGTTTTGTTAAATCTAGGGCTTTTCTCCAAGTTGCATGGCAAGCTAATATGGGCAAATTTGAAGAAAGGTGTAATAAATTGAAAATAGAGCATCCAAAAATGGATGAAACTTCCATGCAAAATCAGGTAAAAGAGGAGATGATGAAGGAATTTTAGAGTATAAGCCCTAAGCAAGGAAGATAGATGGTCAGAGCATCAAAAATTTTGCTGTTATTGAATTGGAACATTGTTGATGCTCTAGTGTTTACTTCTATTTCAAATAAACTTGATTTGCAAGATCATAGTAAGAAAGGCTTCCAAGGCACTGCTTTTAGTGAAGACTAGGCTGCTTTAGTCATATGGTCATTAAGGAGAGGATCAAGAGCAACCTCATCACAACTAGATGATTTTGGTTTGATGGGAAGTATATAAGGGATGCATATTAGTCTGAAAGTATAAAGAATTGGATAAATTGTGTAAGTACGTTAGAAATTAGAGATGAGAATAAGAATGAAAATAATATAATTCTCACATATCAGTGGTTATCTAAGGAATCCCCTAGGTGAACCTACCTTGGTTTTGTAGAGCCTAACTAGTAGCAAATAATTCTTGATTTTGTTGAAGTTGGCCCAAATGATTTGCACATAGAGTAGTTAATAGGAAGTGGCTAACCCTTAGATTGTGTGAGTATTATCATTTTGATTTTGAGAATTTTGTTGTTTAGTATTTTTAAACACCAACAAGGTGTTTGATGGAGGCCTTTATTTCTTTAACCAAATGGGACTATTCATCAAGCCCTGGCACATGGGCTTCAACTCTACTAAGGAGATTCCCTTGAGAGTTTTGGTGTGGGTTCACTTGCCAAGACTTCCTTTAGAATTCTAGAGGGTGGATATTCTTCACTCAATCTCTTTGCTTCTTGGAAAACCTATGGGTTTGGCTATATAGACTCAAGATCAAAAGGTAACTTCTTTTGACCATATTTGTGTAGAAGTTGATTTAAATAATCCATTGCTAGATTCTATGGAGATTTGTATGGGATCATCTTCTTAGATCCAAGGGTTGGATTATGAGACCTTTCCATTTAGATGCAAAAATTTTCATGAATATGGGCACTTACATCGTAGATGCCTGAGGAATAAGTCCCTAGAGGAGCCTCTAGGGAGGATAAGGGGAAGGATCCTTTATCTAATAGACCTATTGATAGTGAGGGATTTATTTGGGTTAAGTCTTGTAACAAAGGAAAATTTAGGAAGAGGCCTTGGATGAACAGATAGACTTAGGGAATCTTTAATAGGTTTGATGCTCTTGGTGACTTGGTCCAAGAGGAAGGTATTCTAGTTGAGCTCTCTTCTGAGGCTATAGGTCAGCATGAGGTACAAGTTAAATATTTCTAGAAGGAGAATCAAATATTATCTTCATGGGTCCAACAAGCTAGATAGTTAGATATCAAGTTGCCTCATCAAGCTTTTGATTCTGGAGATCTTCAGGGGTCATAGGGTCTAAAGGGATCACCTTTGGGTGCTCTTGAACCCGTTAATCATAGGGGGACTTTATATTTTGTAAAGGGTATTAAAGCTCCTCCTATTTTGGGCATTCAAAAAAAATCCTTCAAAAAGGGGACTGTAGATAAAAAGGTAAAGTGTAGTAAGAAGACTAGTCAAGAGAAGGTGAAGATCATGGGTGATACTTCGGTTGAGTTTGGGTTTGTGAAACCTATTGATCCCCATTTCTCTCATCCCTATAAATGATTATTTTATCATGGAATATAAGAGGGTTGAATAGTATCCATAGACAAAAGGTTGTAGGCAAGTTAATTGAATCTTATGCTCTTGATGTGGTTTTTATTCAATAAAATAAGCTTATAATGGAAGGTTTGGAAAATTGTGCTCCATGTATCTAGCCCCAAGGCTATTGGTAGGGGTTGGGTGCTTTGAATAGTTTGGGGGGGGGTGGCTTGCTTCTAGAACTCGAGGAAAGTTCCCTCCTTATGGTGGATTTCTAGTTGGTACTCCATTTCTTTGGTTGCCTTTACTTTTTAGACTGGAGAAAGGTGTTTTTTATCTAATATATGTGCTCCTACTTAATTTTTAGAAAAGTTTCATTTACGGGCCCATATCAAATTCATCCGAACACTGGACCAATTTGTCCCATGGATTATGGCTAGAGATTTTAATGTTGTTACTAGCCTAGATGAAAAATGAGGGGGGATAGCCAAGTTGGACCCATCTTCAAAACTACTTAGCGATATGATTGGTTCCTGAACCTCATTGATGTAGAGCCAACCAATGGTGTATACACATGAAATAATCATAGATGTGGGGTTGAAGCTATCTTAGAGAGGCTTGATAGATTTTTGGTGTCCTGCTATTGGATGAACAACAAGTAAATCACCAATTTTGAGATTCTTAACTAGAGAGGCTCTAATCACTAGCATATTAGGCTCTCCATCACCTCCTATATGGTCACCAAAAATTCCTATTTCAAATTTCAGTTAATGTGCTTAAGAGACCTATCCCTTATAGACCTTATGTTAGATTGGTGGTATGAGAGGATGTCTACCCATGGGACAACCATGTTTACCTTTAGCAAGAGGATTCAACATGTGAAGTAAAAACTTAAGAAATGGAATAAACAATATTTTGGGAATGTACATGCTAAGAAGAAAGCTTCCTAGACTAAGTTGGATAGTATTACTCACCAGATTTAGGACCAAGTTTTGACTCATGATCTAAGTAAAGCTTAAGCCTTAGCCCTTAAGGGTCTAGAAGAGTGGGAGGTTTGTGAGGAGATCTTTTGGAAGTAGAAATCTCATGTTGGTTGGCTTTAGGAGGGGGATAGGAACATTGCTTTCTTTCATAACTCAGTTAAGGCCTGGAGGCAAGTGAATTCTTTCTCCTTTCTTGTCTCAATTGGTGGAGCTTGAATCTTCTCTCAAGAAGAAATTTCTAGAGAAGTTGTCAATTACTTTTCTAATCTCTTCACTAGGCAGGATCTTATAGCTAGGACTAAGGAGTGGGCCATCCTAGATTGTATCCCCCACCTTGTCTCTATAGAGATGAATAAGGCTCTCTTAAGTCCTATATTTCTACTTGAATTGGAGAATGTTGTGTTCAATATGAAGAAAGGTAAGGCCCTAGACCTAGATGCATTCTCGATTGAGTTTTATCAAGAATTTTGGGAGTTAATAAAGTTTGATCTCCTAGACATGGTCTAGGAATCACAAAGAAACAAATAGATGCTGAAATCTTTCAATTCTACCTTCTTGGCTCTCGTACCTAGGAAGGATGAGGCTAATTGGTTGGATCAATTTAGGCCTATAGCATTATGTAATGTTTTCTACAAAATCATCACAAAATTACTCATTGAGAGACTCAAAGCATTCCTTGGTTCCTTGATATCTGCTAAATAGGGTGGCTTTGTTGAAGGAAGGAAAATTCTTTATGGGGTTGTGATTGCAATGGAGGCAATTCATTCTATGGCTAATTCTAAGGAGAAAATTGTGTTCATTCAACTTGACATGGCTAAAGCTTATGATCAAGTGAGTTGGGAGTTCTTATAGAAATTTCTTTTGACTTTTGGGTTTGATGTGGAGTGGGTGAATTGGGTTCTTAGTTGCATGACCTTATCCTCCTTCTTAGTTCTTATTAATGGAGAACCTTTAGATTTGATTGGTGCCTCTCAAAGACTTCACCAAGGGGACCCTTTATCTCCCTACTTATTCATTATCATGGTGAAGGGTCTTGGTAGATTTCTAAAATCTTAGGTGAGGTAGGGTCTCATCCAAGGTTGGAGCTAGAATAATCATTGCCCTTCCTATTTTCATCTCCAATTTTTGGATGACATCGAGTTGATGGGCATGGCTAGAATTAGTGAGGCAATGAATATCAAGAAAGCTTTGGATACCTATTTGAAAGCCTTAGGTCAGAGAATTAATGATGATTTCTTTAATAATCCTTGACTTATTCAGAGCAAGATTGCTATAATTTTTAGATTTCAAATTAGTTCCCTTCCTTTGATGTACCTTGGGGTCCCTTTGTCCTTAGGTTCTCAATGGAGGGACTACTGGTAGGGGATAAATTTTGGAGTAAGGTTACTCACTAGACTTATAGATGGTTATTTTCAGCTGGGAGAGTGGTTCTTCCAAAGACTGTGGTGCAATCTCTCCCAATTTATAGGTGTTGTGTCCAGGTCTCCCCCTCTAATTTCATGAGGGACTTTGATGATTTATCTCAACAATTTCTTCAGTCTAGTAGTCTTCTTTCCTCATAGTGAAGCCCGGTCAAGTGGGAGTTTATGTGTATGCCAAAGCATGCTGGAGGCATTACTCTTAGATCGATGGCTCTTGTTGTCACTTCTTTAGCTCCCAAACTGTACTAGAAATGGTGCAACAATTAGGATCATGACTAGGCCAAGATGCTTTCCCATAAGTACTTTCCTAGTGTTGATTGCTTGAATGTGCCACGACTTGCTTTGGTGGGTAAAGGCTCTTGTATTTGGGACACTCTTTAGAAGGGACCCTAACTAGTTAACGCTAGTCTCTTCTAGATTTGTAATAGAGGCTCAAATGCTCTATTTTGTTAGGACTCTTGGGATGGCCACCCTCCCATTCTCTCTTTCTTTCCCCAGCTTCAACCTCTTTTCCATACTTTTACCAATGTTGGATGGTCTAAGGTAGAGCATTTTAAGATTGTTAATCATTTGGGTTAGGTTGAGTTGAATTGCTAGAAGGATCCACAAGAATGGCCTATGGGTAGCTCTAATGAGGATCATTCCCTTCTTTCTAAAGTTTTGAAGAATAGGTCTTGTAGCTCCCTCAATGGGAGGGACATTTTGGCTTGGAGTCCTAGCCCAAAAGGTAAATTTACTGTGGGTCAAGTTTATGCTATTCTTGATAGGAACTTACATGGTCCAATTGAAGTACACTAGTGGAAGAAGGTTTGGAGCAACTTTTCTTGGCCCAAATGTAATTTTTTTCTTATGGTTGTTGGCTCAAAAGAAATGCCTCACTTGGGAGAACCTTCACAAATGAGGTTTTCAAGAACATTTTGTTTGCTCCCTTTGTTCACACAATGAGGAGTGTGCCTCCCACTTCTCTTTTCATTTCCCTTTTTTGAGATAAATATGGAATAGATGGTGGGAGGCTTGGTGTCATGGTTGTATTCATGCTACCTCTCTAATTGACTTTTTGGAAAGCTTGGGCAAACCTCCAATGAAGACTTCCTTCTTGCAGGTTGCTTGGACAATTGGATTGATCTTCATTGTTTGGAACCTTTTGACTAGAAAGGAATCCCAAAATTTTTTGTGACTCCAAATTAGGAAGCTCTCAATTGTGGAGGATGATTCTTAGTAGACTTCATGAGACTATTTTTGCAAAGTGTGATGTATCTAAATTTATAGATCCTAGTGATCAAGTTATTGTGAGGAATCTGAACTTGAGGGATAATAATTGAGGATGCACTCTTGGAAAAAGACCTTGCCAGGGTAAGCAATGAGTGTTTTGATATGGGAGGTGGACTCCTTCCCTGGCTAGGATCTTGAATATTAATACATATGGTTCTTCTTGGGGGAACACTGGCCATGCTGGTATTGGGGCTATAGCTAGAGGTAATGATTACAGTGAGGTTTTTCTCTTCTCTATTTACAAGGGTCAATATTCCAATAATCTAATGGAAGCCCTTGCTATTAAGATTTCTATTGAGCAAGGATGCTCTTTAGCATGGAAGAAGATCATTTGTGAGTCTGATTCTTAAACTATTCTGGGTATGCTAAATAATCAGAGTTTGGAGAATATTAGTTGACAACTTGCCTCTTTGGCTAGACAAATTCTAAGTCTTTGTAGTTCCTTGGAATCTATCTCCTTTTTTCATATCCCTTGTGAATGGAATAAAGTTACAATTTTTTTGGTAAAGTGGGCTTTAGAAAATGTGCTTGGGTGGGATCATAGTGGTAGGGATGAGTTACCTTCTGAGTATTGTGAGATCCTTGAGCAGTTAATTTTGGAAGATAAGAATATGTAGTGGTGTGTGGTCCTTTGGCCTTTTCTCTATCATTTGGTCTTTGATTGAATAAATTTTTAGCCCCTTTTTTCAAAAAAATAAATTTATTTATCTCCTTAATTAATTCTTTAGACATTTTTGATAAAAATATCTATTAATTTAAGTTCATTAATTTAAGTAATAATAATATTTAGCAATTATTTAAAAATGAACTCCTAAATATATTATTATTAAATTAAATAAATATTATTATGCCCAAAATTAGACTTTAACTAAATATTTAAATATAATTATTTAATTTAATTAATTTCTCAATTATTTAATATAATTAAATATCAATTTTCCTTCATAAAATTTCCATTAAATTAAATCATTAATTATTATATTAAATTGATTTAATTATAACAGAAAATCACCAAAGACCCACAAAACTAAAAATGAAAACCCATTATAAAGCACATAAAACTAGTTCACACTCAAGTGTTATAATCACAAATTTATGTCACTTGACAAATTCAGAAGGGTAAACAACTTAGGTACTTGTCCTACTTTCTAGGACAATGGCTTAAGGATAGGATTTAGACTAAAGAGTTATCTCCCCTCTCTTACCATTGAGATATTGCAATAGGGTACGCTCATCCTGGCAATTTAGGGAAGTTGATACCCAGTACTTGTAATCTGCATAAAATCCAAGCATGTGCATATACATATATTGTAAACTAAATAGGAAATGGTGGGAAGTGGTGTATCATGTAGATCTTAACTAGTAGGTGACTACGACTCCCTCCCTCAACCATATTATAAATGTCATACATAAAGTAAACATATAGGTACACCATACACATGCATTATGGGGTAAGTACTCATAAAAAACACATACAAATAATCCATCTAACTATCATCATGAAATAATTGGAATTATTGTATACAATCATCATCGAATAATAATCATGCATACATGAAATAAAGAGTACCAAGGTCACCCATCATATAATCAACTAAGTATGAAATCATATCCAAGAAGTTGGTAAATAATGCCACTGATCATCAAGCATAAACATAGAGTTGGCCTAAAAGAGTTTGACAATAATAACTAAAAGGTCAAATAGGGGTAGGAATTACATTCATGTTCACTCAGTGTTACTCAACACTTTTTATTTCTAATACTCAATCATAAATATTCTTGATTCTACTACTTGGCCCTAACTGTACTCAGATCCTTCTATATAACTCGACATCTATGTGTTTTGTCTTCTCACCATTCACTTAGACTCAACTTCTACTAAAGTTACTTGACAACCAAAGAATTTATCAGCTTCAATAGAGCTTGACATATACATGATTATTTATAAGTCTTTACACAAATCGCCCTATGTCAAGTAGCTCAGTCATAGTGATGGCCACTTAACTCTACCTTATATATGACTAAGTGTTTAACACTAATAGACAAAAAGACTTAGAGATATCAACAATATCTCCCTTTAAAATTAGTCGATATTTTTTTTTTTGTGATTACATCTTTACAATAAAAGAATAAGAGTACTTCCCCTAATCCTATGACTTGGTTCTTATAGAATTTCAAAATTGTTCTTTACAATACAATATATGGTACTTTGCAATTTACATGACTCAAATTAGTTAAATTGTAAATTTATAATTCCTTTTCTTCTTTCTACTCTCTGAACTCATTACATCTACCCCCTTTATTATTCCAATCATCATTATTTCATATTAATCATTTAATCTATCATCTACCCCCATGTTTTTGACACTCATGTCTACTAGTTTTGTTATTGGAATCAAATTGTATTTATCAATGAATGGTTTGTGAATTTGGTTGATCATAGAAATTGCACAATCCCATGTGGTTTTTGTCAATTCCAAAATATGAATCTCCAATTCAAAATTTGTTACTAAGTCAATTAAGCTATCAACAATCAAAATATTATGATCTATTTGCACTAGATCCTTCAATGAAATTAGCTTTCATTGCATAACCTCCAAATCAGGTATTATTGAGTTGTCAAGTTGCACAATGCTTAATGACATGAATCCTTTCAAACTTATCTCTTGAAAAGATGATCTTGGATCAACTCTAATGTTCTGAGCAATCTTGCAACCTATTGCAATCCACTCAATTGAAGATAAATATGTTTTTTCAAGATGATGCCTTTGTTGGATTGAACTAATTTTAGATCAAATAATCAATCTTCTTTTAGTTTCAAAATTAACCACAAAAGGGATATCTTTTTTGGTATTTTTTGTTTATAATGAATGCAATTTTAACAATGCAACTATATGAATTCCTACTCTAACAAAGGGAGTTAGTGAAGAAAATAACGAAGATAGGGTAACAAGAAGTTTAAAAAAATAACATGAAAATAAAAATCTTAATGGACATAAGCTACATAAACAATGTGTCTATGAGTTAAGCCTTCAAAGAAATCAGTGTGTTACCAATGAAAATAGGAGCAGTGTGGTGTAGGAGCACCCACATAAAATATTTTGTATGTGATTTCTATACGAGCAAATTTGAGGAATTTATTCTGATTTTTTCATTAGCATAAGATCCTTTCTTTGGATTCATTTAGATCATTGTAGGGTCATTCTTCCCTATTCTATATTGATCTAGAGTATTTTGTAGGCTATTCTTCCTATTTTGTAATAATCTAGAGTTTTCTATAGACTACTCTAGCAAGTATAAATACAGTTTTTAGGTTTAGGTTCAGGTCAAATTTTTTGGATACGAAGTTATTAGGAGAAGAAATCTGTAGGAGAGCAAGTGTATATACTATTCATTTGATAAATAAATTAGAAGAATTTTACTATCTATCTCTTGCTCGTGCTGGTTCCTTTTTTTTTTTTGCTTCCCTTGAGTTTACCTCTACATCATAGTGCTTCCTTAATTCCACTAATGCAATCATTAATGAGAATTCAGCAATCATAAGATCTTTCACTTTTCATCAAATCACAAGGCCACAGAAAGTGCATTCATGTGAGATGAAAAGCTATGTAGGAACAATATAATGATCTCTTCTTGATCTAAGTATGTCAATGAATTTGTAGACCTATAGAAAACACCAAAATTAAAAGATTGCACAACCATAACAACGCAATTAAACTATAGGCTCAATTATACTTCAAGAACATACATTCACAAAATATAGCACACTAAGACAAGAATCACTACACTCCAAATCTGAGCACCAAAACCATATATTATTGCATCAAAGTAATGGCAGCCAAGAATACATATTAAATTCTTGAATTTATGAAAAATCTTGTCCTCATTTTGTGTTGAGAGAGAGAAATCTCTTTCTAAAAATATATGCATCTACACTAGTAAAACAAAACTAATTATGTACAGAGTGAGTCTCTCACTGATGCTAAGTAGGACTCCATTCATATTTATATCATTAAATGGATGCATGAGCCTTTACATGTCTTAAAACAAAGAAAACATGAGAAAATAATAAGGAGAGACTTTAGTTGATTTAGGAGTGCTTGGAAGTGCTAAATAGGAGCTCCATCTTCACTAGGCATTTGTCAAAGTTAAGCTACTCTCAGAATGCATTTTTGATGCATGGAAAGTTCTAATTTAGAACTAGCAATTAATTGTCAGTGCACCTTAGAAGAAGTACACCTAGTGTAGTAGCACAATAATGCACCTAAAAATTCTTAAAATATCTTCTAGAACATCATTGAAAAGTGCACCTGTGCACCTAGCATAGTAGTGCACTAGTGCACCTCAAAGAAATTTGTGCAAGGTGCTTAATTGACCAAAAAATCAAAGTTCTTAGTTTTCAAAACAATTTTTGGGTTTTTCTCAAATGGATTTTTAGATCACTTTTGTGTACTTAATTTGAACCTTTTGATCATTTATACTCTCTTTATATCCAAAATCTTTCATACATTTGAACTCCTACTTCTTCTATCTAAAATCCCAATACACCCGGGTTGAATCTTGTCATTAATAGTTGCATATGATGAGGAATCTAATCTATCTTATGTGTCCAATCTCTGTATCTTTGATCTTTTCTTTCTCTTGGACCACCATATCCTTCTCACTAAGAGACTAGGTGATCCAAACCATCTAAATTTATCATATGTTTGAAACTATTTTCATATTTTATAACAAATTTTCTAGGCATTCTTAAATAGCTTTTTCGAAGATCTTCTGCTCAAAATTTCAAGTTGAAACTTTCATTGATCACTAAAATTGGGAAGATAAAGGATCCTTATTTAAGGATTGAAATTATAGTTTTAGTTCTTCTTTCTAGTGCTATAAATGGTTTTGAATTTTGAGCTCTAGGTCAAAATTTATGACCTTAACAAGTTAAATAAGTCTTTTTCACCTGCACAAAGAAGAAAACATTAGCCTGGAGCGTTGAAAATACTCAATTAAGAAAAATCGTGATGATGAAAAAAATACAACCTATAGGCATCAAGTGCTAAAAAAATAAAAGAACCTAAATTTAACCCTGATATGCAAAAAAGGGCACACTTGGCACACCTCTGAGGTGCACTAGGTGTGCATTTTTTTGTTAGAAAACCTTAATATATGAGAGTGCACACTAGTGATGCTAATGGGGTGTACTTGGTGTCCACCATTATGCTACTTAGGTGCAAAAAGAGTCTCTTAAAGGTATAAAGATGTGTAGTTGTGCACCTAAACTACACACCTTTGTTTTTTTTAAAATGTTTTTTGTTAGTGCATGTAGGTGAAGCAAAGGAGGCAAGGCACATTAGTGTACTTTTTGTTGCTACATACATGTAGGAAGTGATACTTGAAGGAAGAAATGAAGGGGAGAAAGGGTGGAGGTGCACAACTCTTAGAGGTGTGTAGTTATGCACTTTCCAAGAGAAAGTACTTTTCTTTGATGTTTAGTTCACTAGTGCCCCTAGGGAGGTGCACTAGGTGTGCACTTTACTTTCATAAAATGAACTTCTCCCCTAGAATTCTAATCCTAGATCCTAGGTTTTCAAGAAAAGAGCTTGATTTAACCAAAGAAATTATGAAAAACCCTAGAAAAAGACTCAAACCCTAGACTACAGATCTGAAAAGCCAAAAAATAAAAGTAGGGGGTCCCTTTTTCTAAGGAAAATGGGGCGTGCATTTTGAAACCACAACAAATAGCCCCAACAAAAGAAAGAAATAACAAAGGCATTTTTTCATTAGAAAACATTCCTCAGATATGTGTCAAACACCAACTGAATCCTAAATACTCCAAGTGTATTTTGAGTCACTTTACGATCAAAAATTCTGAATCTCAAATCTCCAAGTTTAGTGTGTGTTCAATGTATCCATTTCCTTCAAAATCTCAGAATGCAATCTATCAATTTTTTTTTGATAATTTGGAAACAATCTTTCACCCCATCTAATCCATTTGTCACGAATCTTCCTGAAAGCTATTTATAAATCATTTGTTTGACTAGATGAGAGAATTAGTTCTGAGGGCTCTTAGTAGGTTATCACTTTTTGATTTGATGTCTTGTGTAATCTTTTGAATACTTGGTTCATGTAGCTCATAATGTCACCATCTTAGAATTCTTTGATGAAGCAATAGTTTTGATACTAGATACCTTATTTAGAGTGCATATCCCTATAGTCAAATTGCCTTTCTTAGACTTTGTAGAATCCTTCATTTTTAACACCTTTCTTCCTTTTTTATTTTCCTTCTATATCTTGACCCTACTTAGACTATGTGAGCAAGACATTGTTTCATTTTTCAAATTCAATCTATTGTGAACATCCCTTACATCCCTCTTTTAAGAACTTCAAAAATTGTTACCCTAAACAAAAACCTTAGCAATTCCTTCTAGAAGACCCTTCTATTTGATCTGGTAGGATTTAGACTATCCCTTGCTATAATTGAACTTGGCTTGAAAATACCTAAGATAGTCAATCTTTAGTTTTGCAAAGTGTTGAAAACTTGATGATTTGCAATTTTTAATTCAAGACCAAAAGTCCCAAATTACTATAAGTAGCATTTGATCCTCAGTTGGTATAAGAAACAAAATCATTAAAATATTTTGAAGAGGAAATACCTCTTCTCCAAAATTCGAAAACAAAAAGTGGTTTAATGAGATACATCAAGATAAAATCTTGAGTGCACCTAAACCCCAGACTCATGCAATTTTGAAAGAAAAAGAAATGAAACCCAAACAAAAGACTTGACTCAAAGAAAACTAACACCTAACTTGAAAGACTATAAAGACTAAGAAAAAAAAAACAAAAACTTATCTATAAAAAACCCTAAATATTAAGAATATGGGGTGGTTGTTAGTAGATTTCTCATGATATGAAATACTAATGAATGACCCCATATAATCCTAAGAAAAGCTGATTTATCTTTGTACTCAAAAAAATAAAATTTGAACAATCTCAATTCAAATTTTGAGCACAAGTCACACAAAATCTAAAGTTGTGGCAACTCTCCATGACCATGATTAATCCATAAACAAGTTCTCTTACCTTTAGCATCATATTTAAATTGAAAATCATCGAACTAAGAGGGATAAAGGGAAAATATCACCTAATCTAGTGAGTCTCCCACCATAGGAGTACACTCACACTTTTTTATGTCTCCTTTGGTGGTCTTATCTCATGGTACACAAATTTACACTCGCATGGAAACACTTTAGGTTCCTTTACACTAGAAAAATCAATCATTAGCCTTCCTTTCAAGTTAGAAGGTTCATTAATATCATTGATCAAGATGTTTTCTGACTCATAACCCAAAGAAGCATGTTCAAAATCATACTTTTCCTCCATTGTGATCTCCCAAGCTAATAAGAAATCAAGACAAATTTCTTCTGAATTGAACCCAAAAGGATGGATTCTACTTGAATTAGTTATTGCATGGTTTGATATATGTATAGAATACCCACAAATAGACATTTCCTCGGTCAATCTTGAGACCAAATTGAGCACTCTACTCATCTCTTCTAATGAAAAATCTTGTTTTGAGGGAGGTATTTTATCATTGCCCAATGGGGAATCAATATTATAGTAGAAATAATTGGTATCTTCTTCTTGATGATGATTCAAAAATCTCACCAAACTCAGGATCTTCTGCATTTCCATCACTTTTTGCAACTCCATGAAGTTTTGGAACTTCAAAAATTTTTGCATCGTCAAAATATCTGAACGAGAATAATTGATCTAGTGCCCGGGCTCATAGCCCATCCCATACCTAACCTACCTAAAAATTATAGGGCTAGCCCATAAAATGGCTAGGGGGCTAGGGCCCATTTTTGTCTAGGTGGGCCCAATAAAATAATAGGCATCCCATACCTAACCTACCTAAAAATTATAGGGCTAGGGTCCGCCCTATAAATAATAGGCTAGGCATCAATAATCTATTTAGGGGGCCATACCTAACCTACCTAACCTACCTAACCTACCTAAAAATTATAGGGCTAGGGCGGGCTAAGGCTAGCCCATCCCATACCTAACCTACCTAACCTACCTAAAAATTACCTACCTAACCTAAAATTGATAGGGGTAGGGCATCCATAAAATGGCTAGGGGGCGAGGGCCAATTTTTTTCTAGGCCCATTCAAATTCCCCCTAAACAGATTATTCTAGGGTGGGTAGGGTAGGGCGGGAGTAGGCGAATAACGTTACCCACCCTGTAGGATCTATAGTTTCCATCCCAGTATAAGGATATAGTTAGTAACATTAGGAGTGAGTAACATGCCTTAGAAAACTAGTAACGATGGCATCTAGCTCTTCTCGGTGCACCAGAAGCCACCGATGCAGGGTGAGGGACAGGAAAGTACCCCCTGTTCAGCTCCCAACTAGAATAATCTATCTCCGAGATTGGCCCCGTAGCAGTGTATTGATGTGTCTTCTCTCTCTGCAAGACAGTTGTTTGTTTCTTTCCATCGATCTAAATTAAATAAAAAGGTAAAATGTGAGAAGCTGCCCATTAGGACAGGTTGAGTTCCCTAGGCCATCTCTGCTTACTTTCCACCCACCCCCTTACTATTCTAAAGGGCAAAGTGGTGCAGGGGCATAGTTGGATTTTTCTTCATCCTGCCCCTGGCCCCTACTATTCTATGGCATGAGGATGAGAGGGATACACTGCTATCCAACCTAAAGGATGTTTGTGCAGTAGGGCAAGGCTCGACACCTATTGAAACATCAATAGTTGGAAGAATTTCTTCATTCTATGAGAACACAAACTCCTCTTGATCATCTTCATCATTATGTCCTCCTATAGACTTATCATATGATTCAAACGTCATTACACTAAACTGCAAAGATTGTTCCTCTATGATTTGGGGAGGCTCATCTAAATCATAATTGTGCCTATATCCATTTTTACTTGGTCTCATACCCCTATAATACCATTATTCTCATTGTTGATGTTACTATAAAGGAAAAAAATTCCACTCTAATTTTGAGAATAATTATTTTGGGCAAAAAATTGTCTTGGATGATTTCCTTGATTTCTTGGGGAATTCAACTTTATTTTGATGAGTTCATTGGATAAAAGAGACATCATATCCTTCATGGCCTTAAATTCTCTAGCCATATTATTTTCTTCTTTAAGGGTAAAAATTGAAACCTGTGTCACCCTTTTGTAAAGGAAAAGGCTAACAAAAGTATAACTATTCACCTTCAATGACATAAAATTGGTATTATTGTTTTGAATTTGGAAATGAAGTAAACTAATGGAATGTGTAGAAATGGATGAAGTTTAGGATTATAATTTTTAATAATTATTTGGAATAAAAATTGATATATTTTCTTAATTTTAATAGATTATTTTTTAGCTACTGAAAAATGCCAAAAATTAGGGGTCTAGTTCCCACCACAAAATAATATGAAAATAAACTTATTTTCCTATTATCTCAAACTATGTTATAGATAACATATATGTCTATAATAATCAAAAATAAAAATTGACTTTAGACCTATATTTTCTCTTTTATAATTATTGAAATTTTGACTCACCTAAAATCGATAGTTTTCATCTCCCACCACATTTTTTGAAATAAATCTATTCTGACTAGGAGAAAAATTACATTCTACAAGAGGACTCTCTCCTCTAGACTGACATATAACGTTTATATTTTTATGATATGAATTTTAAAAAAAAATTCTGAAGACGGACATCTTTTTGAGTGTTAAAATGCGTTCTTGTAGAATTTTTTAATTACAATATACTATATCTAATTAAAACACTACAAAATCTATATGAGAATATTCTTGACTTTGAGCTCTATAAAATATTGTTCATATGTAACTAAAAAATTATCATAAAAAATAGTAAGAGTTTTAGATTACGGTAAAAGTAGGTTTTGAAGGGACCCCAAAACCCTTTAACAAAAAACAAAAGGATAAAGCAATACAACCCAACCAGGAAAAAACTTGCAACAAACTGAAGAACAATATCAAAATCAGGTTTTACAGGGACTTGAAACCACTAGAAATGTCCAAGAACAAACTTACCCAGGTTTTATAGGGACCTGGAACCACAAACAGTCTAAACTATAAAAAACCAGAAACTAGGACCAGAGACCCCAACCAGCGACCAAAACCAGACAGGCACCAAACCAGAGAACCCACCCCAGTGCCATTATTGTAGCTCCAGGATCATTTTAGTTGCTTCCTTACCAATAGTAGTAGTCTCTTGAGTGGAAACAACATCCATTGTAGCAGTAGCTTTCACAGCACTCTTCCTTGAGCTCTACCTTGTTCTTTTGCTCGGACCCTTAGCCGAAATGATATCTTCATTCGCCCTTTTGCCCAGGTTAGCATTGGTTGCCCAAATACTCGAGGTGACCTATTCCATTTTAGTGCTACTCTCCTTGATTAATGTTGTGAGGTTATTCTTATAGTTGTTAAGTCTTTTTGGGATGTCTCCCATCTGTCCTTCCATATGACTAAGTTTAGCATTGATAGTATCCAGGTTATGTTGCAGAATTTCCACCTTTTTCTTCAAACCCATTATTTCATTGAAGATCCAAGAATCAACCTTGAGACTGGTGTTGACTTTCTCCTTAGTAGAATGTAGGAAGGTAAGCATGGTATCCCTCTGCATATCATCACAATCATCTTCAACAGTCTCGTGTGGGGGGGAGCAGATATTGTCATTGATATCCTCCATATCCATTTGATCCTCCTTTCGACCCTCGGCATAGTCCTCAAGATGAGCAGAGTCCTTCCTTTTTTCCTCCTCTATCCCCTTAACAAGAGAAGCAATAATAGTCATATTGTCCTCCTTATTCTTCTCAGTAGGATTCTCGACATTGTTGTCTTCCACTTTATTACCCCCACTAGAAATAATCTGGTTACCCTCATTATTAGATTTACTTTGTTCAAAATTACCTTCACTATTGTTTTCCTCTTTTCCTTTTTCATTATTATCTTCAATCTCTAGATACCCATCCAAATTAGAACTTAACTCTCCAGTTTCAGTATCATCCTCATCCTCAGGTTTCCAATTCTCATAGCTTTCCGAATTCTCAGTCTCAGACTCCTCATCCTCAAGAACTTGAGAGGAAGAGGGTTTCAAATTCAGGGCATTATCTTTCCCTTTAACAGAGTCACCCTTCTTACTCTTAATGGGCTCTTTCTTCTTCTCCTTAGAGGGAGTAGAGGCAATGTGCTTGTTTTTACAATATCCCTCAATAAGAAGGATCAGACCTTCATGAAGAATGGGTCTAGATTCCTTTTTCTTATGGGCTTCTAAACTATTAAGTAAAGAAAACTGCAGAAAGAAGGGGAAAGAAATTCTATCTTTATATCTGAAATAATTTAAGAGGAAAAAAATAGTAAGAGTTATTAAATGCTACTTTTCTAAAATAAATTTATTTCATTAGTAATTGGAAATGAATTTATCTAGATCATATGTTTTAAAAAAATATGATTTGTAGATAGAAGTACTCAAATTCAATTGTTCTAATAAGTTAGCCTAAAAGGTGACACACCATTGTACCTTCACCCTTCAATAGATGTAGCTACCTTCTACTCAAGGAAAGTAGTCTTTTGAGACTCATAACCTGAATATGTAATTTTTGGCATTGGAGTAGTTTTAACCTATTTCATGAATGTGATAGCCTCTTTGAAGAACTTTTCAATGGTATCAATGTCTCTGGGTGGGAGCCTTCTTATAAAAATAGAATTTAATGAATCCATCATCCCAAAATAGACTTGGATGACAACCTCTTGTGGCACAATGTATGGAAACTCCATTCTTTGATACATCCTATAGAAGCAATGTTTAAACTATGAAATAGTCTTGTGAGGATCCCTCTTAATTGAAATTAACTAATGATGTAGGAGATTTGGATCAATATAGATCTTGAATTGTTGTAGAAACTTGCTCTCAAAAGAGTTCCAATCACTTATTGATGCTAATGGTAGATTGAGGTACCAATTGAATTTCCATTTCACCAAAAATGTAAGGAAAAAGCTGGCATACCATGTCCATATGTTGAATCTAGTTTCAATTATGGATCTCCTTGAAAATTTTAATATGATCTTCTATTGTTTGTGATTCTCCATAGATGAAACATCACCAAAACTTTTTAGGATTTTTGGGAAAGTCATGTAATAGTCTAGTTAGGTTCAAAGGTGAACTTTGGGCATTGAAGAAAGACATGGTGAATAATGATGGAAATGTGTAAAGTAGAATGTAGAGAAGATGATGATGATGGAATTTGTAATGTGAATGGGTGGAGTTATTGGTATCCCTTTATCACTATGATGCTTGTGAAAATGACTAAGCTTGCAGAACTTGTGTGCACTTGGCAAAGACCTTAAAGCTCACTAAAATGGGGATTCTAGATTAGGATCCTCTAGCTTGCATTAGTTCTATAAAAAGCACACCCCTATAGAAGTACACTTTCTCACAAAACTATGGTGCACTTCAAAATTTAGTGCACCAACACACTTGGCTCACCAGTGCACCTGGCACACCCGTGCACTTAGCGCACCTGTGCAGCTATGCACTTTGAGAAAGTTCACAAACTTAATTTTTTTTTCTGGAATTTTCAAACAAAAACTTGAGTTTTTTGAGCTAAATGGTTTTCAGGCCCTCCTTCTAGTGCAACTTTTGCTGGGTTGTCATTTTGCATAGTGCTTAATGACATAAATCCTTTCAAACTCCTCTCTTGAAAAGTTGATCTTAGATCAAATCCAAGGTTATGGGTGATCTTGTAGCCTACTATAATCATCTCAGTTGAATATAAATGTGTTTTTTCATGAGGAGGCCTTTGCTGATTTGAACCAATTTTGGATCAAATAATCAATCTTCTTGTTGTTTCAAAATTAACCAAAAAAGAGATATTTTTTTTGGTATTTTTTGTTTATAATGAATGTAGTTTTAACAATGCAACTATATGAATTCCTACTCTAACAAAGGGGGTTAGTAAAGAAAATAAGAAAGATAGGATAACAAAAAGTTTAAGAAAATCACATGAAAGTAAAACTCCTAATGGACATAACTCATGGGTAACCAATGAAAATAGGAGTAGTGCTTCCTTAATTTCACTAATGCAATCATTGATGGAAATTCAGTAACCATAAGATGTTTCACTTTTCATCAAATCACAAGGCCATGGAAAGTGCACTCATGTGAGATGAAAAGCTATGCAGGAATAATATGATGATCTCTTCTCTAACTAAGTACGCAAGAAAAATTTGTAGACCTATAGCAAACACTAGAATTAAAAGATCATACAAATAGAAAAATGCAATAAAACTATTAGCTCAATTATACTTCATGGACATACATTCACAAAATATAACACACTCAAGCAAGAATCACTACACTCCAAATGTGAGCACCAACAACATACATTATTGCATCAAAATAATGGTGGCTAGGAATATATATTACATTCCTAAATTTATAAGAAATATTGTCCTCAATTTGTGTTGAGGTTAAGAGATCTCTTTCTGTAAACATATGCATCTACACTGATAAAACAAATATAAGTATGTACAAAGTGACTCTCTCACTGGTGCTAAGTAGGAATCCGTCCATATTTATATGATTAAATGGATGGATGAGCCTTTACATGTCTTAAAACAAAGAAAACATGAGAAAATAAGGAGAGACTTTGGTTGATGTAGGAGTGGGAGCTCCATCTTCACTAGGTGTCTTTCAAAGTTAAGCTACTATCAGAATGTGTTTTCAATGCATGGAAAACTCTAATTTTAGTACTAGCAATTAACTATCAATGCACCTCAGAATAAGCACAACTAGAGAAATAGTGAACTAGTACACCTACAAATTCTTAAAAATCTTCTAGAACATCATTGATAAAGTTCACTTATGCACTTAGCATACTAGCACACTAGCACACCTCAGAGAAATTTGTGCAAGGTGCTTAATTGACCAAAAAATCAAAGTTCTCAGTTTTGAAAATGGTTTCTGGGTTTTTCTCGAATGGAGTTTTAGATCACTTTTGTGTACTTACTTTGATCCTTTTGATGATCTATACCCTCTTTATATCCAAAACCTTTCATACATTTGAACTCCTGCTTCTTCTATCTAAAAGCCCAAGGCATCTATGTTAAATCTTGTCATTAATAGTTGCATAAGATGAGGAACCTATTCTGGCTTATGTGTCCAATCTTTGTATCTTTGATCTTTTATTTCTCTCCAACTACCCTATCCTTCCTAGTGAGAGACCAAGTGATCTAGATTATCTAAAATGATCAAATATTTAAAACTTTTTCATATCTTTTAACAAAAATTTCTAGGCGTTCTTAACTTGCTTTTTTGGAGGTCTTCTGCTCAAAATTTCAAGTTGAAACTTTCACCAGTCCCTAAAATTTTTTAGCTAGAGGTTCCCTATTTTAAGAACTAAAATTAGAGTTTTATTTCTTCTTTCCAATGGTGTAAATGGTTTTGAATTGAGCTCTAGGTCAAAAGTTATGACCCCAACAAGTTAAGGATGCCTTTTTTACCTGGAAAAAGAAGGAAACATTAGTCTGGAGAGTTGAAAATAATTAATTAATAAAAATCCTAATGATGATAAAAATACAAAATAGAGGCCTCAAGTGCTAAAAAAAATCAAAAAGCCTCAAATTAACCCTGATATGCAAAAAGGAATGCACCTAGGGCACCTTTGAGGTGCGCTAAATGCACCTTTTTTTGTTGGCAAACCTTAGTATATGAGAGTGTGTACTAGAGCACCTCATGTGATGCACTTGATATGCACCCTCATGGTACTTTGGTGCAAAAATGGTCTCTCTAAGGTATAAATATTTACAACTGCGCACATAAATACGTGTGCATTTTTGGTGTTTAACATGTTTTCTGTTAGTGTGTGTAGGTAAAGTGAAAGAGGGGAGGCACATTATCACACCTATTGCTTTTGTGTCAGTGTGAGAAGTGATGCTCAAGGTAAGAAATGAAGGTGAGAAAGGGTGGAGGTGTCCAGCTATGCACTTTCCAAGAGAAAGTGCTTTACTTTGATGTTTAGCACACTAGTGCACTTGGGGAGAAGCACACTAGTGCACTTGGGAAGATGCACTAGGTGCACACTTTATTTGCACAAAATGAACTTCTCCTCTAGAATTCTAATCCTATAACCTAGGATTTTAGGAAAATACCCATATTCAACCAAAGACATTATGTAAAACCCTAAAAAAAGACTCAAAGCCCAGACTAGAGATCTGGAAAGCCAAAAAAAAAAAGTTGGTAGTCCCCATTTCTAAGAAAAATGGGGCATGCATTGTGATACCACAACTAGTATTAACATTGATTGTATAGATATAAATTTGGCCCTCATTCTACTATCCTCTATTTTTATGTTAACCAACTTCCCTTGTGAAAACATTAATTTTCCATAGCACATTTAGTTTGATTCATCTGGCTGAGAGGTTGATCCTCCTAATTGGTTCATGTCAACTGGAATCCTCTATATATTTTTATAAAATTCATTCGTAAATATATGAACTTCAAAAAGTATATTATATGAATATTGTTCTTTCTTTATGATTTCCTCTATGTTCTATACAAGTGCATGCATCTCAACTTTTCTAACTGCAATAGTAGTAGAAACTTTTTCCAATACTTTCTTTTCAAATTTCTTTTTACACAAAGCCATTAGTTTCTCATTTGCCTCAATATCTTTTGTGTTGACATTTTTTATTAATTTCCACTAAAAGAGAGATAATGGGGGCTTTCTCATTGATGGTTTGAATATCAAAAGAATCAACAAATATGTCTTTAATGTCACGTAACACTTGTTTCTATTGGTGTTCTCTTTTCATCTTTGCTTGCTTCTTCTTTCTTACTAATATGCCCTATAAGATGATAGTTTGTGCAAAAGTGATATTGGATAGATCCCATTCTAGTATATCAATTAATTTATCTTTACTACCAATATTATCTGGAGAATTTCCCTTTATCTCTTTCCCTTTACTTTTCTTTGGAGGGTTATTGTTTGACACTGCTATAGTAAGAGTAGGTGATGGGGTGTCACCACTTGAGCTTTTTTGCACTACAATAACTGGAACAAAAATGGTAACATTTGGCACTAAATTCTCTATTTTTTCTCCATCTTGTTCAGTCTCTTTATTTCCCTCATCTTGAGGTCTTAACACATGTGGTCATTCTTGACCTATAGTAGATATTTCTACATTGGTTTCTTTTTCTTTTTCCTCTACTTTTGAGGTCTTATTTTGTTCATTAGTAGGAGTGTTAGGTGTGGTGTCATGAATATGTGATATGTTTCCTTGTGGACTCAATACACCTAATATTTCTTCATCACTTTGATCATCATAAATGGTCACTATTTCCACTTCTATCTCCTATCTACTACTTTAGTAGTTAATCCAAAAATATTCTTCCATAGTAATTCATTTTTCTGTACAATAGCCTTAATCTCATTTTGTAGAATCATGAATTTTCTAAATTTAGGAACAAATCAATTCCTATGCTTCTCCAAAAAAATTGTTTTATATTTATTTGATAATTTAGGTGTAATCTTGTGTTTTTTAGTATGGAGCCTAATTAGTCCCCAAGTGAGAGATTGTTAGTTTGTGATGACTAATTAGGGAATTACTATACATCATAATTCAAAGAAAAATTGGGTCATGGACGATGTTGTGGCTAGTGTATGGCTAACATGTGATCAATGCATTGTAACCCTAAATTGCTAAAAGTACTTGTATAAAAGGGCTTAGGGTTAGGTATCTATCAGATAATGTATGATATGCAATTTGATTCTTGTAGTGGTATTGAGCTATAAGGGATTACGGATTGTAATTAGGTTGTAATCACTAGATCATAATAATTTTAGAATTTTTGTTTGGTGGACGTAGCCCAGGGTTTCCATGAACCATGTTAAAGCTTGGTGTCTTGTGTTCTCTTCTGTACAATTTATTATTTTATGATATTGTTTATATTTGCATGTAATTATTATTTCTATTTGAGGTTAATCATAACATCTTTTCCAATGTGCCTTCCCTTATTGGTTTATCTACTTCTACTGCTTATTGACATCTGGGTAGGTGCAAGAAGTTGTGTCTCACTTTTGGACAAAAAGTGGAAGTATTTTTCCTATTTTTGAAATTTCTTGTCAATTGATGTCAAAATTTGATTCATTTAGATATTTAATATAGAAAAACTTCTAAAAAAAAAGTTTTAGTGTTAGGAATCTACTTTTTGAATATTTAATTTATTTGTTTACCCATATGATAGATTTTATTTATGGTATGAATCTCTAAAATCCACTTTTTCAAAATGCCTATTTCAGGACCATACCACACTCATGTACAAACACTATAATTTGACACAGATAAATGAATTTTCATAAATCCTTTTAAAGGGAGTTAGCTAATACACCTAAGATTAGCAACAATATTTTCCCTTAATTTTTTATTGAATAATTTTTTTATTATTAATTATTAATTGGCTATAAAGGTAAATTCCAAAACCTCTCATGTACAGACACCATAATTTGAAAAAAAAAATTCTCTTTTCAAAAATTCTCTTTTTAAACCTCAAAAAAATTGTGTGGAGATTGATGACATATAAATTAATTTAAGAAAAATTATAAAATAAAAAGGTTATTAAAGTTTTAGTGAACTTCACTATTTTACATTTAGGTGCCACCTTTCATTAAAAAATAAAGAAAAAATAGTAAATAAAATCATAGCACTATAAAATTAATATTTCTGAAATTAGGATGATGAGAGCTCTAATGGCTTTTTTTTTCATAAAAAAATTTTATTGGTAAGACCCTCTAAAAATTATGGCAAGGCGTGAATTTGTTAGTTCAATGCCTTAGCCAAATCATGAGAGGTCAAAACATAGGCTTGGTCTCTCAGCCTATCCCGAACCAAAATCTGAGGTAGGAGGAAAAAATCTTGCCCAATGTTCTAAGAAATGGGAATCCATTATTTAAATTCAAAAAATGGGTACCCATTTTGAAAATTTCAAATTAGCACATAAAATTCTCCCCCCCAAAAAAAAAATTGAATTTTTAGAAATAGGCACCCATTTTTTAAAGTAAAAAATGGGTACCTATTTTTGACTTTTCAAAAATGGGTACCCATGTTTAAAAAATTTAATTTTTTATATTTTCAAAAATGGGTACCCACTTTTTGAAAATAAAAAATGGGTGCCCGGTTTTTAAATTTTGGATCAGGCACTCGAGCCTAAAATGAGTACTCATTTCTAGAAGAGCATGATCACAATTCGTGAACTACCATGGAATTGAGATACAACTTCTTGCTTCTATCCATCTTCTTTCTAGTGTACTATACAAATTACTTGGAATCTTTTTCTCCAATTTAATAGGAGAAAGTTTATTGTTAGCGATCATATCTATCATGGCTTCTTGTACCTTAGATTTTTCATCATTGCTCAATATATCATATTTCACAAATCTAAAACTTGATAGACCAATAGAGCTTCTGATATTGGAATGTACCTCATGAATATTTCTTTTCTTTGTAGGTACAATGACTTGGTGATGTCCAAGTTCATCAAACTTGGTCCTCTCTACATCTTCCTCTTCAACTTATTTCTTCTTTACTAGCCTTCTCCACTTTATCTGGGTTATATTAGCTAGCACTTTCCTCTCTTTTGCTTTGGTTCCACTAGGTTTGGTGATCTTCACAACTCCTCTTCATTTTTGGCTCAACACTTACTATTGTTTCCACCCTATTCCTTGGTCTTTGTGGTACAGAAGAAGAGTCAGGCATCATTGTTGATTTCTTTGTAACCATCTTGTAATGTCTCCACTAACTAGGACATTAACACTTGCAAAACCAATGTTAGAATTTATACAATAATAAAATATATTTACTATTTTACCCTCTATCTGAACCCATCCTTAAAGACATCTCTAGACCATGTTACCTAACCCTTAACTATTCAACTATCTTTTCTAGAGAGCACCTTTAAGGTTCACATATGCATGTGTTGACACCATTAAAATATTCTAACAATTTCTCATCTAGCCATTCATATAATATTATTCATCTCTTGTACTAGCATGATAGCCATTCATATGAGGATTTCACTTTCTATACTGGCACTATGAGATTCAATTTAATCATCTAGTCATTCATATAGAAACACCCTCAATCTCTATATTGGCATACAACCATTCATATAGAGATGAGCATAGTTGCTACACTGGCACTAAAGAGTTTTAATTAACTAATTAGATCCATTAGAATCTCATCCCTATCTTGTAATAGCTCAATTAACCCTTAACAAATAATAATGTTAATTCATTAAGTCTCATATTATTGAACATTACACTTAATTTTTTTAAAACATTATCCTATACATATATACATATATATCTATACACACACACACACACACACACACACACACACACATATACACACACACACACACACATACATATATATTTAGAGAGAGAGAGAAAGAGAGAGAGAGAGAGAGAGAGAGAGGGAGAGAGAGAGAGAGAGAGAGAGAGAGAGAGAGAGATAATACCTCCAATATATCCATTAATATATAAGTGTTGATGAATAATATATTACAAATATATAAATAGAAGCTTAACTAATATAGTTACCTTAATGGGCTCGGTACAAGAAACACTGAATGAATACTTGGTGTACATTGATGCTTAAACTAATACCTTAATACCAAAGTTTCTTCTTTCCTAGCTATATGACCAATGTTCCTTATAGATTATGGCTCTTAGTACTATGTTTTAACTTAATTTATAAATCTCATCCCTTTCTTTTGAACACATGCATATTGGCCACCTCTACATTGTACTGTCCAATGCCTAATCTATGTGGAATCTTTTCATACCTTAGTAACACGGTCTTTAACATGCATTATGTATTTGTATGCATTATTGCAATTTTCCTACCTTTTCCATGTCCCAATAAAATTGTATGATCTCTATATGATATTAGGGATTCAAAAAGTTTGAAAATAATATATAAATGTATATTTAAATTATATTTTATATATTTTTTGTTACAAAATTTTGCACCCTTGTCCAAATTTTTTACCTAAGGACAACCTTGTGAAACATGGAAACAACCTCCAAGCTATGGGACTTGAACTATGAGGTTGGCTTCCTTTACTATCAAGGTGCACCTAACTACTCTTGGAGAGGAAAAGGGAGAAGGAATGCATAGAAGCAAATCTACCTATTCTAACCTAAGGGGGGTGATGCACCAAAAATAGAGTATTCAAACCAATCTCTACCCATACATGCACTATTGAACCATCATAACACCAAAAAAATACACATCCAGACTTGCTTTAATCTAACAATCGCATGCAGATCAGAAAAACCCAAATCAATGACACAAGGAAGGAGAGGATTCACTTCTATACCATTGATAGGCCAAAAGAGATATAGTCATGCAAGATTGTATATATCTACAATACACCAATGAGAGGCAAATAGTTCTTATACTTCACATCAATAGCTAAAGGAGATAATAATGTTATACAATTTAGAGGCAAAGGGGATTTACAGTGAAATTGCAGAGCAATATTAGAGAAAATAGAGAAGACTCACCCTTAACAAAATCCACAAAAATTACCTTTATAGCTTAGGCATAACTAAGATTTTCTCTAACTGAAGTTACTCCACAACCACTACCATTAAGTCTCTTTAGAGATCTAGAGAAAATCTAATCTAGGCATAGATTCAGATACAATGAAATATGATATTTTGTTGAAATAGGGCCCTAATAGAAATGACACCATTAAACCATTCTGACCAAGTAGATGGATAAACTGGGGTGGTGGAGTGTTCTCCTACTATTTACTAGGTTAAACATTCACTCAAGAGTAGTTGGAATTGATCATGAGGATCAAATCATGCAAGAAAACTTGATTTCCTTCATTTCTAGCTCATCATTCAGCAATGTCAAAAGTCAACTAAATCTTGCAACCAAAATGGGCCACGCGGGCCAATAATTTCATTTCATTTTGCCACCCTATAAAGTCTCCACATGGTTGACCACATCTTCTCAATTAACTGAGCCACCTTCCCAACTTAACCGCAATGTCACATAATTGTCAGCCTTAACTATTAATGCCTTAGCTGAGCCCATAAGGACATGTGTCCTTCAGGTGCTTTCTTGCATTGTTTAACTAGCTTGCATCTTCATAATACTAGAAAGCATTGGTCATTGATCTCAATAAGATCAACGATCATGAAAGATCTTCATTATATTGTGCCTGCCCTTAATACTTATGCGCCCATGAACTACTCAGCATACACCTCAGCATGACCTAGCCCCACCTGGCCTGACCCTGCGGCTTATGAAATCAACCTGACCTCACAAAGACAGTCAGCAACGAGGCACTTTCCCACATTCCTTAACATCCTTGCATCTTCATAATGTAGGAAAGTGTTGATCATTGATCTTTAAAAGATCAATGATCATGAAAGATCTTCATTATATTGTGCCTACCCTTGATCTTTGCTAAATCAATGATCATAATGCCTGAACTGTGAAGTATTAATATCATTAAAATACCAACCAATGACATTACAAGAAATTCAAAATGTATATGAGGAACACTGAAAACTCTACAATAGGTCTAACTAATTGTAACAACAAAGAACTTTTGTGGCACAATGAGGTTTGAACGTTAGCAGGGGCTACGTGGCATAAAGGCCCTTGACCACATTAGGTAAAGGTAGTGCATTTTGAGAAAGAGAGAAAGTGCCCACCATATATCATGAAAGATTTAATGGCAAGGGAATTACGGGCAAGCATAAACATTAAAATGCATAGTCACTTAGAAACAAGGAAATACATTAAGGTTTTATTTCATTTACTTTCATATTTCCATCGCATTTTGAATACTTAAATATGGAAAGTGACCATTGGGTGGGCTTAAGTATTTGAATTCAAATTTCTGGTGGGAGGTAAATATGGTTAACAATAACTAGGGCTCATAACACATCTTCACCTTAAGATTTGTGATTTTTACCATTTAAGCCTTCTTTTTTGGTTGGGGGTCCGGTGCTAGGACTTTTCCCTTTTCCTCTACACTTTCTTCTTCTTCCTCA
Organism: Cupressus sempervirens; assembly: GCA_028749045.1. NCBI lineage: Eukaryota > Viridiplantae > Streptophyta > Pinopsida > Cupressales > Cupressaceae > Cupressus > Cupressus sempervirens. The sequence goes on from CM053785.1 coordinate 819,799,175, forward strand.
TCACCACTATTATTTTCTTCATCCTATCCAAGACCTTGAGTCTGCATTAAAGATTATTTTCCTTTCTTTTATTTTCCTAGCTTCTCTTCCAGGTCTTCAATTGTTTTCCTTCTCTTCTTATTTGTACAAGCAATTTTGATATCAATTATAATTCTAGCCTTTACTTCCTCATACTTATAATATGGTTCAACATCTATCTCAAGTTTGTTCTTAAGTAATGCATCAATTCTTGCACTCGTATCGTTACCTTCAACTTCATAATCAAAAGGTTTAAGCCATGCTTTCCTATGATTAACTACCTATACAAATGTATTATCAATATCTACTAGAAAACATACATTATTGTAATGCTTCCTCACTAAAGATGTTGGGATTCCCATTCTCTTTCTCATCTTTTGTTTGAATTCCTCAAAGTACTTATCCATAATATTTTCAAAATTTTCTCCCAACTATGTTATGTAATCACTAATCTATTCTATAATAAGGTTGCCTTGCTTTGAAACTAGATCTCCAATAATAGGAAAATAATTATGAACAAAGAAGAAAATGTACATAATTAATAATCCGAACTTACATATCAAGTTTATTTCCTTCTTGCTTGATGTCAAGTTCTCTTCCAATTGTGACATTTGCAACTTGGCAAGATCATATTTTTTATTCTTCATCACAATCTTTCACGCTTGTTTGACTTCCATATAAGGCACACTATTTAGTCTACTTGACTGATAAGATTTGTGAGAGACGATTATCATTGCAAACTCAATCACTAGATCTATAAGAGCCTTAGGTGGTATCAATGATAATTCATGCATTGAATCTCATTTCATAGTAATGTCTTGAATAACATGAAATTTAGGTGGAGGACAAGCATCACTCATCACCAATTGAACATTTCTTACCTCCCCTTGTTGGTTCTTCATTGTAGATGATGGAGAAGCCATATTTTCATGTTAGGGTTCTAAAAAATTTCTTTACAAACTATTTGGCACAACTAAAAATTAAAACTAAATTTTTATTTCAATCGTAGTTTGCTCCCAATTTCCTTAAACTAGCTTTATAAATTTCTCAAATTGTTGTATGCTCTCAAAATTTGAATGAAAGGTGTGTAAATTATCTTCAAATTCTTGGTATATACCTCCATTTATTCAAGTTAGGATCTCCTTTAATTAAATTTTTATTATTGTTGTTAGGTGGAATTTGATCAAGTTCATCTTAGTCAACCTATACATCAATGTTGCATTGGAGTACTCGATCCATATTGCAATACTTGGTCAATATAGATAATTTTACTAATGTTTGACACTTATTGTATAAATGATTCTTTCACACTATTCTTTCCATAGATCTATTCTTATGCATATTTTTCCATGTTGATATGAAATTTTTGCGCATTTTGTGTTAGGAAATTATGTAAGATAAAAACTTAAATATATAGTTTGTTGTTAGTTTGAGATGGTGTGATCACCTTCTCCATTGTATTGGGTGACCTTAACTTCATTTTCTCCACTATTTCCTTCTTTTACCGTTTTCTTCCATATTTGGTTCATCTCCTTCTTTGTCTAATAAAAATCAAATTTTCTTTCATCCTTGTTCTATTATTTATTTGGTGTTGGTGCTTGGGTCCCATAGTTCTTTCCACATGTCCAATATTGTGACAATTAGAAAAAATTCTTTTAGGTGCATTCATATTTTTCTAGTAGGTTTTTTCCTATGATCTACATTTATATGCTCTATGTCCAAAATTTCAACAACTGTAACAATATCCCTCAAATCTAGGTCTAGTGGGTGTATTTTTTATTCTTTTTTTACACTCATGTATTTGATGTCTTTGATTCTTGGAGTAAAAGCAATACCCAATAAACTTAGGATTAGGTCTTTTCATATCGGTCTTACTTTTGCAAATGTTTGTAGTGTGTCAAAGTTTACCATAATGACAACATGTAGGTTTGTCTTTTGACTTTACATCCTCATCTCTCCTATCTTGTATTATTCTCTTTCTTTAGTAGATGAATGTTTCCTTGTATGTCCTAGTCCTAAACTTCAGCCAAATGACCTAGGTGATTTCATAAGTTAGATTCAAAGTACCTTAATGCTTTAGTGGGCTTTTTCATTCTTTCCACAAGTTCTTTCTTAGATCATAACCCATTTCTCAAGAGGATAGTTTGTGATCTCATAATTTTCTATCTCAATGTATTTTATATTTAATTCCTAATTTTCAAGAATCAATTGATTCATCATGTCTAGTAGAGTGTTTTAAAGATTTTTCACATCAAATGACCTTTCTTCAAGTCTAATGGACAATTGTCTTTTGTCTTCCAAAGCTAAAAAATTGTCTTCTTCATCTTTCTTCTTCTCTTTGACCACTTTACATAGCCTTACTAACTATATTTCATGCTCTCTTTTCATTCCTTCGACTTCTTCATTTAGGATAATGTTCTTCTCTAGTAGATATTTAATGCTTGCATCACTCTCATTAGAATTTCAAGTGTCAAAGAATCCTTGTGTATCAACTTCTTTGTAAAGTGTGTCATTATGTTGAATGACCATATCCTTTATCTTTCTAAGGTATTTCCTATGTCCTCTCTTGCTACATCAAGTTGATGCAGTATCAGCTAGATGTCAATCACTTGGTTATCAATAACCTTCCCAATGTATAAGCCTTCATCTCCATGATCTAAACTCACAAGCTGTTAGACTTCCTTCAAGAGAACCAACTCTTTGATACTAATTTTTAGAATTTTAATTGGAAAACTAAGATACTAAGATGGGGCAGGGGAGGTTGTGGGGGGGGGGGGGGGAGCAGATGGTGAATTAGGATCTATAAAACTTTTATCCTTAAAAAAACTTTACTGCATTCACCATATTGACCTTCTCATATCTAGTTTATGCTTAACATAACTTGTAAATAAATTTTTTTAATAAGTAGATCTAATTATCAATCAAATCCATGAAATGTAAACACATAACACAAAATGTTTGGTTACCCAAAAATCCTCCAAGGTGAAGGTAAAACTAGAGTGGAGATGACACCCATAAATCTTCACTACTATAGTAATAGAGTTGACCTATTAGGGTTAAAATTTTGATCACTTCTGATGATCTACCCTATTAGGGGCCTACCCTACTAAAGACATTTAAGACTATTAGATCTTACCTTATTAAAGGATTTTTCACTTATAATGAAGTAAGGACTTTGTAAGGAGATTTACAAAGGTCTATTAAAACTACTATGTTAAGAGATTTTTCATAATTAAATCTATTAAAATAGACTCAGTACATAATCCTTTGGTCTACACTATAAATGTTTATTATAGATCTCCTCTTTCTAATCTCTAATTTGATATAGCTTTGTTTAGTCCTTTATTGCTTCATAAGATCATTATGCTCTATTCTTCACAATTCTCTCATGCATGTGGCATCCAAAACTAAAGTTCTTCTTTTCCTTCACACATTTTACTATCTCTTCTACATTACCTTACTCCTCTACATAAAACAAGGGTTTTGATCTTCCTATTTAAAAACTTTTGTGGAGTCTTCTACATGTTTCTTATTTTTCTTCTTCATCTAATTGGTTGTTAATTCCTCATAGGGATCAGTGATCCATGTCAAAATACGTAACAACCACTATTAAAAAAAACTCTAGGATCATTAAATGTCATGTCCTTGTAAGCTTGAAGTGGTTTTCCTCAAAAATTATATCATTCTAGACTTTCACGTTCACTTTTTGTTACTCAACACACTATTTTTGATGCTCAGTTATAAATATTCTTCATTATTTTGCTCAGCCTTAATTATACTTCACTCATTCTATATAACTCAAATTCTATATACTCAAACTATAATGAAAATACTCGATGACCAAAGACTTTCTTAGCTCCTATAGAGCTCAACACATACATTATTATTTATAAATCTTTACATGACGCAACCTATATAGAGTAGCTTGGTCATAGTGATTACCATCTAACTCTTTCTTATATATGAATAAGTGTTTGACACTAATAGACAAAAAGAATTAGAGATATCAATACCCAAGACAAGATCCTTACATTAAATTCATTATCCAAATTAAATACATAAGTTGGATCACACTAAGAACCAATCATAGACAAACTTTGTCAAAGAAGTTACTAAGCATCAACAAATATCAATTTTAATCAACACATTAAGGATCACTCAGCTTATTAGAATTCTTTAGAATAACTAAGTGGGGGGTGAATTAGTTATTCAAGGTCTAGATGTACAAATAAAAATTTTCACTTGGCTTAGTGAATTCATAAAACATACATCTTTTTGCATGCATCCAAGCTTATCACTATATCTTGTAGGTTACTACTAAATCAACTTGCAAAAATGTAAACATATAATGTAAAATATTCATCAACACACTTGACACAATGATTTAACATGGAAACCCAATTTGGGAAAAACCACTAGTAACATGTTATTCCTTTTCACTCTTCTGAAGTGATGCCCTGTGAAGGGCCAACCCAGTTAAAGGTTACAATACATACTATTAAATGTGACTTGGTTAAGGGATTCCAATCACCCTGTTAGAAGTGAGCCTTGTTAGAGAACTTCAGTCCATTCACCTAGAATTCCACCTAGTTAAACAATTTTCAAATTACTTTTAGGTCAACCTTAATCCAAAGGATTTATCCTAAACTAATACAATTGTTAGAGAGTAACAATAGAGCATTGATCTAATAGAACTTGATGAGGCTAATTATTGGCTCTATTTAATGATAGTTTTTAAACACTTTGTTAAATACTCTATTTCATTTTCATCAAAACATTTGTGAACTTATGTTTACCTAAACCAGTGGTTAACCTATGGGTAGATAGTATGCCATCTTTTTCCAATATCATATACATGATGCAATAGTTCATATAATTATTAGAATGAGTGTTCTTATATTTGAATTTAATTTGATAATACTTATTTGCAAATATCTCTTCATTATAACTAACTTTTAGCAATAAAGCTAAAGATGATTGGTATAATTCAAAGATGAATGTTGAAGATAGCCAACAACATTCAAGGAGAAGGGCACTAAAGTTTAACCATGGTGGAAAAGTCATAACAGAACCAAAGGACATGGCTACGAGTATGAAGGGGCCGTGAAGACTTTCTATATTCTCTATGTTTATTGCTATGTCAAAGTGGTCATCCAAACTTTATTATTCCTACTTTAAGTTGTTATCTTCTATTCGTACCTTAAGCTATTATTTTCCTTCTTTCTCTCTTATAGATTTATAGCTAGCTTGTGTACTTTTCTATTTTGGAATAAATTTCCATCTTCTATTTATAGGGATCAAAAAATGTGTGTTAGTTTAGTTAGAAGGAGAATGGTTATGACAAAGAACTATTAACTTTTGTAGTGAGTTTTTTTTTTTATAGTTCTATGTATTGTTCCTATGTACTAAATTTCTGAAACATAATGAAATATTTTTTGGCTTCTATTCTATGTTAGTAGATTAGAAGAAGCCAACCAAGGGGGCCCACTTGGGAGGTGAATTAGATTAGATTAGAGTAGTTAAGATTTATTTTCAAGCATTTCTAGTATTGCATGTAGAAGTTGTAAGTTGCTTCCTATAGCATCATACTTTGTGAATGTTCCTACAACATCTGTGAGAATAGTTATAGTAGATGAATTGGGTTGGAATATATTTTAACATTTTGTTACATTTCTAGTATTTGTTGTAGTTAAATGAGTTAGTTTCCTACAGCAATAGTGTAGGTTATTTTCCTTACATTTTACTTTCCTGCAACATAAGCATAATGGCTCATTAAGAGACCTAGTGCACATACTGTGCCAACCATTTGGAGTATACATCCCTAGGTTGAAAAGATTAAATGCACCTCATAGTGAGAAAAATAATGCTTAGATTGAATACATTATTCCTAAGCATGGCCTAGAGCATGATTATTATACACCTATTGTGAGGTAGACCATTTTTGGCATTGTTGTTGGGGATGGTGTCAAGCTAGGAGCATTCTTGTGTCATAGTTCTAAGATAAAGTTTTTAGAAATTTCTAGTTTTAAAACTTTCTTCACCAGTGTGAAGTACTCAATTGCATGCATCGAAGAGGAAGACAATGAGATGAGTATGGAAGATTTCTTCCATGTGAGTCTATTAATTTGAATAAAAAAATTGAAGAAGAAGAAGTTGAGTTACATTTTGAAGATGTAAGCCCTATTTTTCCTATAGAATCATCTTCAAGAGCAAAGCTTATAGATACAAGTGGTCTTCAACCTTTTGCTGAAATTTTTGCTAGTTTCCTTGATAACACTGCCTTGAATCCACTAGTTATTAATAACCCAATACCCAATGTTCCTTTTTAATAGCAACATCAAAATATAATACCTCTAGTAATGGCACAACCTACTTTTTCATTCCCTCTTCCAAGCCTTGTAACCAATGCTAATTTCAGAAACATACCTCCAACTATTCTCCCAAAGTTCTATGGCCTTGCAACTAAAGACCCTGATACTTTCTTGTTTGAGTTTGATATACTTCGTCATAGTCTTGACAACAATAGTGATGCCAATAAGCTCAAATCAACAAAATTAAAAGAGTCATCTTTATGATGGTTTATCAGCTTAGGAGCTAGTACAATAAGAACATGGAATGAAATGCAAGCTTTTTTTTGGATAAATATAAGGAGTATTGCAAAGCATTTGGTTCAAGAGGAGATGATGTCTTCAAGATATCACAAAAGGAGGAAGAAACATTACAAGACTATGTTTCACATTTCTTGTATACATTGTAAAAAAACCCTTAGCATGTATTATCTGAGGATTCACAAATGCTAATTGTTGTCACTTAGGTTTGCACCCTTGTCCAAGGTCCATGCGCGAGGATAACCTAGTGAAACATGGAAACAACCTCCAAGCTGTGGGATTTGAACTGCGAGGTTGAGTCTCTAGAGAAGACCGGCTTCCTCTTACTGTCAGGGTGCACCTATCTATTCTTAGAAGAAAAAGGGAGAAAGAGAGCACTAAAGCAAATCTACCTAGTCTAATCTAAGGCGGTGATGCACCAAAACAGAGTGTTCAAACTCATTCCTGCCCATATATGCACTACAGAACTAGGGTAACATCCAAAAGTCATACACGTCCAGACTTCTATCGATCAATAATCACATGCAAATCAGGAAACCAACTGAATGACAACAGGAAAAGAAGATTTCACTCGTATATTATTCAATAGGCCAAAGATAGATACAGTATGTGGACCATTAATCTCAATAATGCATCAATGAGGGGAAAAATAAAGCACATGCATATTGATGTCTAAAAGAGATGGTACAGAATGTTATCTAACTCAGAGACAAAGGGGTTTTTACACTGCAAATCCGTGAGCAGTAGCAGAGAAAATCAGGAAAGAGTCGACCTTGCGAACAAATCACAAAATAGTCTTTATAGATCAGGCATAACTTGAAGATTTGTGCGTTACATTTACTTCCTACCTACTGGCATCGAACCCCAAACTATCTGATCAAAGATCACACTCGAGCATGATTCTAAAGTACCAAATCAGATATTCGACTGAAAGAACGCCTTGAGTAGATAGAGTGGCGCCAATGAATGATACTAACATAGTAGATGGATCGACTAGGACGGTGGAGTGTTTCCCTATGCCTGGCATTCATTCCTGGTAGGTTGGAAATGATTGCGAAGATCAAATTGCAAGATAACATCGATCATCTTCATTTTTTGATTCATGAATCAGCCTAGTCAAAAGGTCAACCAGGCTCCTTACGCGTTAACTAGGCCACACGGGCCACCTATATTTCTTTATTTTGCCACCTAAGGAAGTCCTCCCATGGTTGACCTTCTGTCATCGAACTACTGCACCACCCTTCAAACAGTTATCACTAACTATGATGGTTATATTATTTGCCAGTCAATCGTCAATCTTGACTGGGCCAATAAGATGCGTGTCATCTAGGCGCATTGTCGCTAACACTATCTCTCAGAGTAGTTCTTCATAGTGCAATGGCACCCACCGCAGATCTGTCTCCATCTGATGACCAGAATCTCCTCGTACTACCCTAAGCTATTCCTATTCTAGGCCCATCACATTTGGCACCACCTTGGCAACCGATCTTTGTCCGAATGACATCTGGCAACAGCTCAGCGATCCATCCTGGTGAGACTTGACCCCACCAACACGTGGCAATAGGGCACCATGTTGCTATACTAAAAATCTTGCAGCTTCACCAAGGTGACATGGCACTGCCGTTGATCTATTCTAATCTGACGGTTGCAAAACCTAACCTCCCACGACCCTCCTTCTTTTATGATTCGTTGGGCCCGCCGAAATGTGGCATCAGCTTATTGGTCTGTCGGTCACCCTGAATCCGATCGCATCCGACGGCATGGAATGCGGTCCCACCAGGACACATGGTGGAAGGGCGCTAAGTCGCCGATGTTATCTACCGACTTGTTCTTGATAGCAAGACAGTGCCAGTCATAGATCTCCATGGATCCGACGATCGTGAAGACTCGCCATTCCTCTCGAAACTACTGGGCCTACTGAACGTGTGTCGTCATTTGATTCGTTCTCCTGATGCTGATTGGTAAGACCTGACTCCTACCAACACATAGTGAATGGTTGCTATGTCGCCATGTTAAAACTTGTGCATCTTTGCCATAGCGAGATGGTGCCATCCGTTGATCTGAATTGATCTGACAGTGTGCAAGGACGATCATTCCCCTCAGCATATCGATGAATAAGAACTGGCCACATATCAACGATCTGACTAGTCCTCGCTAACATCTCTGGACCCACGAGGACGCGTGTCCTTCAAGCGCAATGTCATTAACATAAGACTCGCGTAGCTCTTCTATAGCGCGATGGCGCCTGTCGTCGGTCGGCCTTGATCTGATGGTGGAGATCTTACCTTTCCATTTACTAGTGATGCTGACTGAACTCTGACTTGGGGGACGTGGTCGCTCTTTATTGGCCTAATGAAACACCTCCTTGGTCTAACAAAGCACCAACTCAGAGGGTCCGTATTGCCTTTACCACACTGATGAATACGTAGCTACATCTGATTCGCCATTGTGCCGCTGGGCTCCTCACTGCTCATGCGAAGTACTTGCTGGGACCCAACGTGCCTGGTCGCTTCTTGCCATGGTGGATCCTCTGTTTGGGCACTATGTCACCATCAAAAAATGCATTGGTTTTCCATTGGCGCCATAGCGCCTCACCATTTTTTGAAACTTTTAGGCCGTGAAATGTGTCGCCTGCCATCATGAGCATTTCCGCCTAGCGCTATGTCGCTATGGAGATTTTTCGACCGGCATGCGATAGCAACATAGTGCCTGCAGTGCCGAAAAACTTTCCCAACCTACCCTTCATTGTAGCCTGCTCATCGGACCCACCAGACACACGTCAATTGGGCGCGATGTCGCTGATGCTATTTCCCATGCATCTCTCATGACAAGATCGCGTCGACCGTTGATCTTGCTAAAATTTGACGGAGAAGATCCTATGGGCTGCGAAATACATCATAAGGTCCGATATTGGCATATAAAATAATATTTCTGTGGCTAGCCATTGGACGAGCTGAGCATTTAAAATTTAAACCTTTGGTAGGTGAGTGAAAGGTAACAATTCTGGTGACTCACAGGGGGCATGAGCCTGCTCAATGCATGACCAATGCCTAAGAATAATCCATTAGGCCATAGAGTCAGAAAAGAGGGCCCAAAAGTTACAGAACTGAGAGCTACAAGAAACCCTAACCCTTAATGAGGAAATCAAAACATTAAAGAATTGTTGAACTCTGGCTCTGTCCTGCGACTTGAAAATAAGAAACAGGACCTCCTCAGCAACCTAAGACTTGTCAAAACTTCAGGAACTGGCGACTCAAGAAGTGAGCCATGTGCACATGCACTTATTGTAAAATAGGAACAATAGGAAGAAACTAGGCTAACTATGTACATGGATTCACAATCCTTCAGAAACAGGGCTTCAAATGGATCCCATTGACTAGAATGGGCAGAACTTCACCATTTGGCTTGCTTAGCTAGAACGCATTGGCCTATTTGCAACTGAAGATCAGATAAGGGCCACTCCACAATGCATCAAATTTGGAATGTCTTCCTGGTTTTGCTCTATCTAAATCCCACTTGAGAACCAAATCTCCTTCTCTGAAGATTCTGGCCCTTGCCTTCTTGTCAAAGCTCCTCTTCATCTGTTGCTGATGTATCTCTAGAGTTTGCATAGATTTGCTTCTCTTTTCTTCTAGTTCAATTAGTTCTGTCATTCTTACTGACATGGCATCATCTTCAATTAGTTCCAGCTGATGAGCCAACTCCAAGGATTAGAATTCCAATGAGATTGGGAGTCTGGCCTCCCTACCATATACCAGCACAAAAGGTGAATTCCCAATAGATCTATTGGGCATTATCCTATCAGCCCATAGAGTAGTTCTTAGCTTCTTATGCCAAGCCCTCTGGTTGTCTTCTACTGTTCTCTTTATGATTCTAGTTAGATTCTTGTTGGAAGATTCAGCCAAACCATTATCTTGAGGATAGTAGATCGATGATGTGCTCAGATAGATGTTATGATCCATTGCCCATGCACAAATATGGGTTCCAACAAAAGATTTGGCATTATCTGAGATGATAGTAGAAGGAGTACCAAATCTAGATACAATTCCATCAAGGAATTCAACAACTGATGGCTCTGTAGCATCCTTCAAGGCAACTGCCTCTGTCCACCTAGTGAAATAATCAGTAGCACCCAAAATCCATTTATGACCTGCACTAGATGTAGGATTAATGGGGCCTATAAAATCCAACCCCCACTAGGTGAAGGGCTGATCCACCTAAATAGAATGAAGAGGAAGAGTTGCAAGTCTCTATTTGCCTGAGAAGAAAGCGCACTTCTCACATTTTTTCACATACCTATGACAATCATGAAATAAGGATGGCCAGTAATAACCAGCCCTCATGATATTCATGGCAGTTGTTCTTGTAGAGAAGTTGCCACCATCAAGGCCATCATGGAGTTCTTTAATCATCCTTTCAGCCTGATCCTCTTCAACACATCTCAACAGGGTCCCATTAAAATCCCTCCTGAATAGGATATCATCAATCACAACATAGGGAATGGACTGCAGTCTATATTGTCTTCTCTTGGCTCTGTCCAATCCCTGGGGGTATCCATTCCCTGATAAAAAGTTCTTCATGTCATCCATCCAGCTCTTTGGGGCATTAACATTTCTTTCCTCCTGCTACTCTGCAATTACCATAGCAACTTCTTGATTTGAATCCTGACTTGATAACATTTCTTTGCATAATCCTCTCCCTCTTACCAATTTGGTAATCTGAATGTCAACATCATATTCCATTACCCTAGTGATCCATCCAACTCTCTTCTCACTAATATCTTTGTTTAACAGGAAGTCTTTTACACTTGCATGGGGCACCAACAAATGGATCCTATTATGGGATAAGAGGTGTCTAAATTTCTTCAAGGCTCTAATGACTGCAAGGGCCTGCTTCTCAACAAAGCTATACTTATCTTCATATTCCTTGAGTTCTTCACTAAAGAAGGTTATGGGCTACTCCTCATTCTTGTCATTTGTCTGAGTCAAGATAGTAGAAACACTTGACTCACCACCTAAAGTGTAGAGGATGAAATCTTTCTCAAAATTTGGGTTCATGAGGGTAGGGGCCAATGCTATGGCTGCCTTGATCTTTTCAAAACTCTCCTTCCCCTCCTTGGTCCATGAGAAGACCATATCTTTCTTGAGCATGGCTGTAAGGGATTTCACCATGGTAGCAAGATTAGGAATAAACCTTCTTACAAAATTTATCCTACCAAGGAAACTTTGCAGCCCCTTCTTTTGTTTAGGGAGAGGAAGGGCAAGTATTGCTTTTGTTCTTTTTGGATCAATGGTCAATCCATCCTTAGATACAGTGTGTCCCAATAGTTTTCCTTGGTTTGTAGCAAAGACACACTTGGCTGGGTTGAGAGAAACCCCAAACTCTCTACATCTTAGAAATACCTGTCTCAAATGATCAAGATGATCTTCTACATTCTTGGAATACATAGTTATATCATCAAGGTATACTAAGACAAACTTGTCAATTAATCTTTTGAAAGCTACCTCCATTTCCTTTTGGAATGTGGCACCTACATTTGTTAATCCAAATGGCATTTTGCAATAAGCATAGGTGCCCCATTTAGTAGTAAATGTTGTCTTGTATCTATCAGACTCTTTAACTAGCACTTGGTTATAACCAGAAAACCCATCAAGAAAAGAGAATCTTCTTGACCCACTGACCTTGGACAAAATTTGCTCCATAGAAGGGAGAGGATGGTGATCCTTAAGGGAAGCCTGATTAAGATCCCTAAAGTCCACACACAATCTGATTTCTCCATTCTTCTTCCTCACAGGGACAAGGTTAGCTACCCATGATGAATGTTTAATAGGAAAAATTATGTTAGCTTCAATCAACTTGGATAGCTCTTTCCTCATCAAAGGTTCAATCTTGGGATTCACTGGCCTCTATTTTTGTCTTACTGGTTTGACCCTATCAACCAAATCTATGGTATGCTGAAACAAACTAGGGTCAAAACCTTTTAAGTCATCATACATCCAAGCAAATACATCACTAAACTCTTGACATAGATGAATGAAATTCTCTTGCTCGGCTTCAAAACATACCTTTCCCATGTTAAGAGATTTTCCATCAGCAATAGTAACTGGGGCATGATCATCCTTTTCTGCAGCTAGATTCATTCCTTTATCCCTTGATTGATCATTAGGATTAAATACACTCTCCAAGGTAATGAGACCCTTGGGCAGCTTGTTGGAACTGAGATGAATGATCTGATCACCATATTGATCTTGTAGTCTTGATTGATTTCTCTCTAAAATTTTTGCTTCATTCTGCAAGAAGCTCACGATTTTCTCATCAGACTCAAACACTTGCCAATGAGTATTATTATCAAGAACAATAGGCCTTACTACCACCCTTATTTGATGTTTCTTTTCTTCCTCAAGATTCCTTGGCACATCATAAGATGCTCCCACTGCTGCAAGTCTATCAGTGTATTTATTTTCTCTCCTAGGAATGCTCCGAATATTAAATTCTTGAAAACCCTCAAGCAAATCTCGGACTTTGTGTTTATAAGACTTGAGTAGGCCATTTTTGGTGATATTTTGATTTCTCACTTGGTTCACTACCAACTCACTATCCCCATATACTTTCAAGGCTTGAATTCCCCTCTTTTGGGCAAGTAGGAGACCTTGGATCAAAGATTCATACTTTGCCACATTATTGGTACAACTGAATTGGAGTCTAAAAGAGAAATAATATCTTATTTGTGCAGGAGAGATCAACATAACACTAGCCCCTGATCCATTTCTATTCCTTGAGCCATCAAAGTACATACTCCATACTCCATTTATGTCGTCATTAGTCCTAACAAGGTCAGGAACTTGAACCTCTTTCTCTATTATGTAATATGTACTAAGGCCTATCTCAAGAGTTTCCGACATAGGCTCAAACTGACATGTATTTTCCCACTCATCTAAGAAGAAATCAAGAATCTCTGCTATGGAAGTGATAGGCTCATTTACTATGTTATTTTTGTCCATCTCTAGAATAGGGCAATTCATATTGATGAAGTTGGGAGTGTAGGGTTCAGTGTGATGAAGGGCTTGAGGTTCTGCTCTTATTGAAGCATTGGCCCCATATCTGGTCTTAAATGACATATAAGACCAATCAGCAGATATGAATCCACCAATTTGAGTAGTGAAGTCTCTTGAAAGACAGATGGCAAAATAGGGCTTGACCTTAGCAACAGATATGTCTTGAATCACAGTACAACCAGGGCATGCATGTAGGGCCATTTCCACACTTCTAAGGATGCCTAATATTTTTACAGTACTCCCATCTAGTTGTAACACATCCCTAACAATGGGCTCATATTTCATCCCTAAAGCATCAGCAACACACCTAGGCATTACTAAGCTACTAACCCTTGAATCTATCATGCAATTATGGACTAATTTTCCCCCTATAATCAGAGAAACATAAAATGGAGGAGGTATAACCATTTTACTTGTCTCCACATCTCCTGCTGGTTGTGCTAAACTAGTGGCACTCTCCATGGTAGATAACTGATCCTTGGGTTCAATCTTTTCCAATTCTTGCTGCAACATCTTCCTCTGCATTGGTATGGTAGCAACAACATCCCACATGGAAATATTTACATTGGTCTTCTTCATTTGCTCTACCACACTCAATGGTGCGTTAGGAATTTTGGGAGAAACTTTGGGAGCTGCACTCATGAGAGGTTGAGATGGAGCAACATAGGGATCACTTGCATTATCCTCTCTTGGACCTTGCCTTTGCTGTTGTGAAGTGTTTTTTTTCTCATTTGTTGTCTGTGTGTTAGGTGTAACACTTGAAGTTGAGGCCTGCATAGGAGAAGGAGGAGCAGCATGTTCCATAGCTCTCTTCTTACTTCTTGTGTTATGAGCAACGAAATCCTGGTTTACATTACAATGCTCCTCCATCTGGTGATTCATGAAAGAGAAATCACCTTGCCTTTGGATATATGAGGCCTCCTTGGTATGATCTTCCTTGTATGGTTACTTTACTGTAGGCTCCTGGATAGTTAAGCCCAAATAATATTCTGCCTTCTGACACATGCAATAGGTATAATAATAGTTGCAAGAAGGAGAAAAATCTTGATCTTGGGCCAAGTTATTTTGAGGGACTATAGCTCTATTCTAATTTGAGCTTGAAGTAGAAGCATGACTATTCTGCCTATTCTAATCAAAAGAGCTATTCCACTGATTAGGAGGCCTACCACCACTTGGAGCCTGATATTGTAATTGGGGAGGCTTTCCACTTTGGGCTTGTTGCCTTTCTAAGGCCACCACCTTGTTACTCATCTTTTGTATTAGAGAAAAACTATCCTCTAATCTCTTCCCTTGGTCCTTCAACTCCCTCCCCTGCTCTTGTAATTTTTTATCCAGGGTCTTCTCTCTTTTATTTGTGTTCAACACTAGACCTTGGAGCATTTCCTTGAGTTCATCTATTCCGTTTGAGGATGTGGAAGCTTGGGGAATTAGAGTAAGGGCTTGTGATGTAGGAATTGTAGGAAGGGGAGCTATTACTGGTTGGTGGTTGGGGATATCTGAAAAGAAGGGCATAGGAGGTCTTGGAGCCAACTTTCCTCCTTGTATTAGGATGTTCTCAAGTTTTATGGCTGTCTCATAAGCATTCGGTAATGTATCTCCCCCCATAGTTTGGATTGTAGTGGCAATGTCACTATTGAAAGCTCTAAGGTAATGCAAGAAAGCATTACCAGGGGTAGGTTTTACTATAGTAGGTATTCTATCCCATGTCTTTTGGAATCTGTAGTTAAAATCAGTCATACATTCATGGGGGGCTCTTTTTATCGTAGTCAGTTGCTCTAATAGTGACAAATGGTCACTCTTATCCTCAAAATGTTTGCATAATCCTGCTCCTAGTCCATCCCAATCAGTTATGGAACCATGAGCTATGCCTCTATACCACTGTAATGCTTTTTCTTTTAAAGATGAGGCTAGAAGTCTAACAGAAACATCATCCTCTATAATACCATGAATATTACAGACATTTTCTACCTCTTGGATATGCTCTAAAGGGGAAATAGAAGTTTCACCAGTAAAATCAGGTATGCTTTTTAGTGCAGCTACTAGTATATCATGTCTTTGGGCTAACAATAGAGGACTTCCACCATTAAAGGTGGCAAAAGCATGAATCCTTGGGTGTGCCATATAGACAAGTGTTCTATTGATGAGGCTAGACTACAATCTAGGCTGAGTTTGAATAGTAGGAGGAGTAGAGACAGATCTTACAGGTATATTAACTATTATTCCACCTCTAACTGGTGATAATGAAGCTCTAGTCCTCCTTCTAGGATTCGAAAGTGAGAGTTCTTGATATTGAAAATTACCTCTAGAAGACGCCCTTGTTTCAGCCCTGGGCATGAATTTCTGCAACTTAGCCTGAAACCAAATTTATTGATGTTCAGAGTCGCCAAGTACTTGAAAAATTAGCCTCTTGAAGGCTTGAATACTAAAGCCAGCACTACTTCTTCAGCGTTGATCCTTAGAATTCTCTCTTCTTAACACTAGTAGACCTTAAATCTTCTGATATGAGTCCCATTGGGCATGCCAAAAATTGTTGTCACTTAGGTTTGCACCCTTGTCCAAGGCCCATGCACGAGGACAACCTAGTGAAACATGGAAACAACCTCCAAGATGTGGGACTTGACCTGCGAGGTTGAGTCTCTGAAGAAGGTCTGCTTCCTCTTACTGTCAGGGTGCACCTATCTATTCTTAGAAGAAAAAGGGAGAAAGAGAGCACTAAAGCAAATCTACCTAGTCTAATCTAAGGTGGTGATGCACCAAAATAGAGTGTTCAGACTCCTTCCTGCCCATATATGCACTACAGAACTAGGGTAATATCCAAAAGTCATACACGTCCAGACTTCTATCGATCAATAATCACATGCAGATCAAGAAACCAACTGAATGATACCAAGAAAAGAAGATTTCACTCGTATATTATTCAATAGGCCAAAGATAGATACAGTATGTGGACCATTAATCTCAATAATGCATCAATGAGAGACAAAATAAAGCACATGCACATTGATGGTTGAAAGAGATGGTACAGGATGTTATCTAACTTAGAGACAAAGGGGTTTTTACACTGCAAATCCATGAGCAGTAGCAAAGAAAATTAGGAAAGAGTCGACCTTGGGAAAGAATCACAAAATTGCCTTTATAGATCAGGCATAACTTGAAGATTTCTACGTTACATTTACTTCCTACCTACTAGCATCGAACCCCAGAATATCCTATCAAAGATCACACTCGAGCATGATTCTGAAGTACCAAATCAGATATTCGACTGAAAGAACACCTCAAGTAGACAGAGCGGCACCAATGAATGATACTGACATAGTAGATGGATCGACTAGGATAGTGGAGTGTTTCCCTATGCCTAGCGTTCATTCCTGGTAGGTCAAAAATGATCGCGAAGATCAAATTGCAAGATAACATCGATCATCTTCATTTTTTGATTCATGAATCAGCCTAGTCATAAGGTCAACCAAGCTCCTTACACATTAACTAGGCCATGCGGGCCAACTATATTTCTTTATTTTGCCACCTGAGGAAGTCCTCCCGTGGTTGACCTTCCATCATCGAACTACTGCGCCACCCTTCAAATAGTTATCACTAACTATGATGGTTATATTATCTGCTAGCCAATTGTCAATCTTGACCTAGCCAATAGGACGCGTGTCATCCAGGCGCGTTGTCGCTAACACTATCTCCCGAGTAGTTCTTCATAGCGCAATGGCGCCCATCGCAGATCTGTCTCCATCTAACGACCAAAATCACCTCGTACTGCCCTGCGTTGTTCCTATTCTGGGCCCATCACATTTGGCGCCACCTTGGCAACCGATCTTCGTCTAAATGACATATGGCAATAGATCAGTGATCCATCCTAGCGAGACCTGACCCCATGGACACGTGGCAACAGGGTGCCACATCGCTATACTAAAAATCTTGCAGCTTCACCAAGGCAACATGGAACTGCCGTTGATCTATTCTAATCTGACGGTCACAAAACTTGACCTCCCGCGACCCTCCTTTCATAATTCGTCAGGCCTACTGAAATGTGGCATCAGCTTATTGGTCTGTCGGTCACCCTAAATCCGATTGCATCTGACGGCATGGAATGCGGTCCTGCCAAGACATGTGGTGCAAGGGCGCCAAGTCGCCGATGTTATCTATCAAGTTGTTCTCGATAGTGAGATAGCGCCAGTCATAGATCTCCACAGATTCGATGATCGTGAAGACTCGCCATTCCTCCCAAAACTACTGGGCCTACTGAACGCATGTCATCATTTGATTCATTCTCCTGATGTTGATTGGTAAGACCTGACTCCTGTCGACACGTGGTGAATTGTCACTATGTTGCCATGTCAAAACTCGTGCATCTCTTCCATAGCAAGATGGCACCATCCGTTGATCTAAATCGATCTGACAGTGTGCAAGGAAGATCATTCCCCTTAGCATATCGATGAACAAGAACTGGCCACGTATCAACGGTCTGACTAGTCCTCGTTGACATCCTTGGAACCACAAGGATGCATGTCCTTCAGGTGCAATATCATTAACATAAGACTCGCACAGCTCTTCTATAGTGCGATGGTGCCTGCCGTCAGTCAACCCTGATGTGATGGTGGAGATCTTACCTTTCCATGTACTGGTGACGCTGATTGAACTCTAACTTGGGGGACGTGGTCTCTCTTTATTGGCCCAATGAAACACCTCCCTGGTCTGACAAAGCACCAACTCAGAGGGTTTGTATTGCCTTGACCCCACTGATGAATATGTGGCTACATCTGATTCACCACCATGGCGCTGGGCTCCTGACTGCTCATGCGAAGTACTTGCTGATACCCAACGTGCCTGGTCGCTTCTTGCCACGGTGGATCTTCTATTTGGGTGCTATGTCTCCATTGAAAAATCTATTGGTTTTCTATTGGCACCATAGTGCCTCGCCATGTTTTGAAACTTTTGGGCTGTGAAACATGTCGCCCACCACCGTGAGCATTTCCGCCGGGTGCTATGTCGCTATGGAGATTTTTCGGCCGACATGCGATAGCGACATAGCACCTACGGCACCAGAAAACTTTCTCAACCCGCGCTCCATTGTAGCCCGCTCGCCAGACCCACCAGACATGTGTCAATTGGGTGCAATGTCGCTGATGCTATTTCCCTTGCATCTCTAATGGCAAGATCGCGCTGATCGTCAATCTTACTGAAATCTGATGGAGAAGATCCTGCAGGCTGTGAAATACATCATAAGGTCTGATCTTGGCATATAAATAATATTTCCACGGCTAGACGTTGGACGAGCTGAGCATTTAAAATTTAAACCTTTGGCGGGTGAGCGAAAGGTAACACTAATCTTTCTGAGAGGTGTGAATGATGACTATCTAGAAGCACTGGACCTGATGGCTAGTGGTGATGTATATCAAGCTTCCTAGGATGAACTCAAGAAGATTTGTGAAAACTATTCAAGGTCAACTATGAAGAAAGGCCAAGGACCTCATTCTACAGTCACTAAAGGAATTAGTCAAGGTATTTCAAAGCTTGAGATATCTAATCTATTGCCAGATTTCAAGCAAGACATTATAAATGATGTCGCTACACATCTAGACACAATGGCTACAAAGAAGAAGCATGCAAAAGCTAAATTACAAGTAGTTGAATACTACCTTCAGTGTTTAAATCTAAAGAAGGATTGCTAATACAAATTGGTTGCAAGCATGGAGAACCAACATCTTCCAACTGAGTACCTCAAGATAGATGGAGATGACGAGAAAGTATTTTTTATTGCTCAACACCAGCCATGGGCCCAACATCAAGGTATGCCTTAGGACCCTTTGCAAAATTCAAATTCATATAGTAATCAATAGAAAAACTATAATTCCCAAGGTCCTCCACTATACCAACCTAATTGGAATAATGCTAGACAAAACAATCTGCAACAACCCCAATGGCCTCAGAATTCCCAACCATCCTATCCTAACCAATAGAATAACTAATGGTAGAACCAATAGAACTATTGGAAAAACTAGCAAAATGAATGGCAACAACCCCAAGGGAATTATTGGTAGTCTACAAACTAATGAAGGGGATTTCAATAGTGGCCTAATCAAAATACCAATACTCCACAATTACCACCTCCAATTCAATAACCTGCTTTAATGCCACCACCTACAAATCTTGGACCTCAAAAATAGACACTGTTACCTGCACAACCTCAGCCAAATCAAAGTAGCCAATAGCCATAGCAACCCATGTATAGTGATGATGCTCAACAATATCCAACTTACACTCTCAATATTGTAGACATACATTTGAGATCTAGTACAACTTTACCAACACCTAAATCACCTCTTATAACTGAAATACTAAATACTCATGTAGCATTAGAATCCTTAGTTGCTAAAGTGGTTGACCCAATCAATGTTACTATTTCAACCCAAGCTCAATTAGCAGTGGAGCCTCCTTTACCTCCTTTTCCAAAAAAGCTTATACAAAGCAAACCTATACAAGCAAAGGAACAACCTTTTGATATTATTGATTAGTTGAAGAACATGCATGTCCAAATACCCCTCTTCTAATTCATTAAAGATGTTCCAATATATGGAAAAGCGCTTAGAGAAGCCTACTTGAAGAAGCATAGAAGGAAGAAAAAGGACCCCACCATAATCCATATTGTGGGACAATTGGCTGACATTAGGTTAGGAAAACTAATCACACCAAAATATTTTGATATAGGTAGTCTAGTTGTAGATGTCAGTATAAATGGTTAGTTGGTTAAACATTCTATAATAGATCTTGGAACTGCTATAAATGTCATGACCAAAGACACTATGAAGAAGCTTAAAATAGAGGGATTAAGGGCTACTCCAACAATTCTACAACTTCCAACTAGTTCTACTATTGCCTCTAATGGGATGATAGAAAACATAGTTGTAACCTTAAACTCTCTAGACTATCTTGTAGACTTCATGATTTTGTCCCCCAAAGTTAATCTACTTGGTTACCCTATCATACTAGGTCAACCATGGTTAGCTATAGCTAATGTAAATATAAGTTTTTGATCAGGGAATATGACCATATCCAATGGCTAAGAAATAAAGAAATTTGATCTATACCCTCTAGCACAACCGTTACCAAATTTGAGCACATCTGTTTGGCCATATTTAGGGGATGAAGAAGAAGAATTAAATTCTATAGCATAGCTCATGGTGTTACATATAAAATCCTTTCTGAAGATGTAGGAGGAAGATTCGATACTTCAAATTATTCTTACTAATAGTTGTGTGGTAGAAAAAGATGTATCTGAAAGTTTGTTAGATTGTGGTGACTGATCAGGAAAGTACTGTACATACTTCATATTATGGCCGACATATTATGGCCGACATATGGCCGACATGTTATAACCCTAAAGCAGTTTAATACTTGTATAAAAAGGGCTTAGGGTTGGGTATTTTTTATGTGTGGTGATACAAAATTGGTTCTTGCGGCGGTATTGAGCTGTAAGGGATTACGGATTGTAATCAGGTTGTAATCACTAGATTGTAATAAGATCGGACTTGCTGTTTGGTGGATGTAGCCCAGGGATTGGGTGAACCACGTTAAATCTTGGTGCCTTGTGTTCATTTCTGTGTGTTCTATTATTTTCTGTTATTGGTTATATTTGCATGTAGTTTTTTATTTCTGTCCGTGGTTTATCCTAACAAAGTTTTGTGTTGGAATTAATCACATATGAGGAATGTGGTGAGAATTGTACTCTGCTTAAAGAACCTAATATTCTTCATCAACTCTTACCATGTGAATTAGAGGCAAGTCCAATCTCTAAAGCTTCTATGATAGAGTCTACCACTATTGTTGAACTATTGTAAGGTCATAATCTCCATATTAATCCCAAATTAACACCCACACAAATGGAACGGTTACAAGAGTTGCTTCAAGGGCATGAAAAGGTATTTTCATGGGACTATGGTGATATGAAAGGGTTGAGTCCTACATTGTGCACTCATAGGATATACATCAATGAAGGGTGTTTACCACTCTATCAACTCCAGAGAAGGATAAATCCAAGCCTTAGAGAAATAGTTAAAACTGAATTGCAAAAATTGCTTGATGTTGGTTTGATTTATTTTATATTTAATAGTAGATGGGTTTCAGCCATGGTAATAGTGCCCAAAAAGGGAGGAAAATGGAGAATTTGTGTAGATTATAGAGAATTGAACAAGGCTATTAAAAAACATCACTTTCCTTTACCATTCGTAGACCAAGTTCTAGATGCTCTAGCTGACAAGAAGTATTTCTCTTTTCTAGATGGGTATAGTGGCTATAATCAAATCAGCATTGCTCCTAAAGACCAAGAAAAAACCACATTCATGTGCCCATGGGGTACTTTTGTATATTTTGTCTTAGCATTTTGTCTATGTAATGCTCTTGCAACATTTCAATGAGCTGTCATTAGCATCTTTGCTTATATATCACATGATTGTATAGAAATATATATGGATGATTTCACAACATTTGGAGTCACATTTGAGGAAGTAGTGATAAATCTTGTTAAACTTTTGGTAAGGTGTCAAGAGCATAATTTGGCACGTAATAGTGAAAATTGTTTCATGCTCATGCAGGAAGCTATAGTACTTGGTCATTTCATATCAGTTGTAGGAATACAAGTGGATCCATCTACGATAGAGGTAATTCAAACATTACCTATAACTACAAAATCAAAAGATGTAAGATCTTTTCTAGGTCATGCTAGATATTATAGATGTTTCATAAGATGTTTCAGAAAAATAGCTTAGTCCCTTGTATAAATTACTCACAAAGGAAGCTGAATTCAGTTGGACAATTGAATGTAATGAAACCTTCTTGTAGCTTAAGAAAGTTTTGTTTATAGCAAGAGCCTACATGGACTTGAATTAAACTACACAATGACTAAAAAAGAACTATTAGTAGTAGTTTATGCCTTGAATTTTTTTTGTCACTATATAACTAGCTATCCCATATTTGTTCATAATGATCATGGATCAATTAAATATCTCATGAACAAATTTGCTATAACAGGTAGGTTAGCAAGATGGTTACTATTGTTGCAAGAATTTGAAATAACTATTGTTGATAAGCCTAGAAGAGCCAATGTTGTATCTAATTATTTATCAAGAGTCCACCATGATGATAATAACACTACTTTGGTAGATGATGCATTTACATATGAGCACTTATTTCATATTGCTATTCAAACTAAATGGTATGTAGATATTGCTAATTATATTGTAGCTAATAAAATGCCAGAACATTTTTCTTATAAGGAAAAGAAGTTCCTTGTAGAGAAAAGTTTTCATTTCTCTTGGATAGATAATTTCTTATTTTATACTAGACATGTTCAAGTTATGAGAAGATGTGTGAGAGAGGATGAGAAATATGACATTCTGCATGCATGTCATAATGAACCATGTGGAGGGCACTTTGTAGCAAAAAGAATAGCCTTGAAAATCTTGACAACTGGTTATTATTGGCCTACACTTCACAAATAGATGTAATGCCTCTTAATCCATAGATGGCATTAACACCATTTAACAAATGTGGCATGGACTTCATTGGTCAAATTGATCCTCCATCCAATGGGAAATCCTATATCCTTCTGTGTATTAATTGCCCACTAGTAAATTTAGACCCAATTTTCAACCAAGGTTAGTCACTATTTTTCTTGTCAAAATTTTAACCAAATTGTAGGTTGGTCAAAATTTTGATGAATAAATACATTCATCAAAATTTTGAACAACGTGCAATTTGGTAAAATTTTTGACAAGAAAAATAGCAATGAACCTTGGTTAAAAATTGGGTCCAAATGTACTATTGACCTAATGAAATGGGTTGAAGTCAATGCCATGAAGCATGCTCGTGATAAAAAAGTTGCAAAATTTTTGTATGAAGAAATTTTTACTCACTATGGTGTACCTAAAGAGCTAGTCACTGACCAAGGTACAAAATTTACCTCTAATCTAATCTCAAAATTGATGAAACAATATAACATTAGGCACCAAAAATTCATTTCTTATCACCCTCAAGATAATGGATAAGTAGAAGTCACAAATCATGAGCTAGAGAACACCCTAACAAAAATAGTTCATTTGCACCATAGGGATTGGACCAACAGATTACAAGAAGTAGTTTGGGCATACAAAAAAATATGGAAGACTACTATAGGATTCACACCATTTGAGCTCCTATATGGTAAAGTAGAAATGCTCCCCATTGAATTTGAGCATAAAAAATTAAGAACTACATTGGAATTGGACATTGAACTTCCTATAGCACAAAAATAATGTCTTCTACATCTTAACTCTTTGGATGAATTGCGAAAAATTTCTTTGGAGGGCACTAAAATTGTACCAAAAAAAAGAAAGCAATGACATGACTCCCACATTATATATAGACAATTTCAAGTTGGTGACTGGGCACTATTATATGATTCCAAATTTAAAGATATGCTAGGAAAGCTACATATGAGATTTCTAGGTTCATATGAAATTAATCATATCTTTGATCTAGTGCCTTTTAAATCATTAGTCAATGGTCACAAACTCAAGTTATATAAATGGCCCCAAACAAAAGAGGACTACCTATAGTAGTTCTAGTGACCAAATTCAAATATAAACTAGGTAACTCTTCCTATAGCTGAAGGTGTTGACCTTCCATCTACTACTCTTCAACACTAATTTCTTTATGCATGTTCACAATAAAGACTTTATGCCTACATAAATTTCTAAATTTCTCCATTCACTTTCCACCTCATCTCATTTCTTTGTCTTCCACCCATCCACCTCATCTCATTTTTGTACCTTCCACCTACCCATTTTTCCACATCATCATTTTCTAATACTTTAAATAAACACTGCAAGTTTGCTGATAGATGTTGTCACTACTAATGTAACTTCTGCCACCTTTTGGTATGTGCAATGATCAATTAATAGGTATAATATTTTCAAATTATTATTCATTTACAGTATGTAGATTTTTTTGATTATATTTAATACTTCATTCTTTATATTATGGCAACATTATGCCAATTCCATACCTCGTACTAAGTCTGACAAGTGTGGACACTTGTCCATATTTCATATCGGGTAGATAGGTTGCTAAAACCCAATGACATTTCCATTTATTTGTAAAGATTTTTCAAAATCTTCATATTTCCTTCATTGATGGAATTCAATTGTTAGAAGTACACAAGTCTCTAGGCGTCGTACCCCTTATTTTTGAATGATTTTATTGTCATGCTATGATGTGACTTGCATTTAAATTTTAAGTGATCTAAATTCCATTTTTCGATATTTTCACACACATCCATGATTTACTTTCATTAAAGCCATATTATTGTTCATAATGAATCGTTATGACATTAATTTCCTATAAAATGAAATGTAAAATGGGTCTATTAAACAACAAAAGAAGCCTAAATTCATAAGGGGGAAATAGTGCAAGCAGTGCAAATAGTGAAAGGGTTAATCAAGTGAAAGTGTTAAGCACAAATGGGTGGACAATTGTAGAGATGAGAACTAGTGGAACATACCATTTTTTTCTCAATGTAGAGGTCATAAGGAGATTTAATATGTGTTGCTGGTTAGGGTATTTCCTTTGTTTGACTTCATTTGATGATGAACCGGACACAAATTCACAAGGATGTTTGGTGAAGGAGAAGATTCTATATGGGGTTTAACAGTAATTGCTACCAAAGACCATATAGCAGAAGTAATTGGCTTACTAGCAATAGGAGAACATTATCCCAATATGCATGATACAATATTAGCCAGAGCTTAGTTTGTCATACCAACTGATCCTCAGATGGACATTACCAAGCAAGGTTACAAAAGAACATCTCTTTTTCTGCCATTCAAGTTGGCCATGCACATTATTAGGTTCCTCACATGTGAATTAAGATTTTCATATTTACATGCACACCATTTTAAATTGCTTAGTCATATAAGGCATAATCATCTGGTAAATGTTCCCAATTTCTTATACAATATCTTGTATATTAGTATAAAGAAACCCAAAAGGGAAAGGATAATTCTATCTCCCATCATGTCCTAATTAAGTTACTCATCAAAAAGTCACCTAGGGATGTTTCTCCCATGTCATGGATATAATTTTTCCAAGCTAAAACCCTACAACCTCAGGCTACCCTTAATAAATAGCCTACTGAGGAGAATGTAGTTCCCACTAATGAACCTACTAAGCAAAGCATTCAAGATGTTAAAGCTGAAAATGTACAAGGAAATGTACAAGAAAATGTATCAGAAAATGTCCAAGAAAATGTGCAAGAGATTGTGCCTTTACCTATTCAAGAAACCTAGAAAACTACCTCTAGCCAAATAACAAGAAAATGAAAATTGCAAGAAAAAATCTCTATTCTAGTAAAAGAAGAGCCAAACCCTATAGTTGTAAGACAAAAGAGAACTAAGAAGAGTCATGCAGTAGTTACTCCTATAACAGAGACACCAAAAGGAAAAGGTGGGTAAAAGGCTGTGATACAAGAAGAAAGCCTCATAAGAAGAATCCCTAGAATGAGAGGGAAAATTTCTAAAGACTCCACTTTATCCAAGCTATCTACTAAAGAATCCCCTGTACAAATTATTCTTGACCACTCTTCTCCTCATTCTAAAAATACAAACATTCTTGAAAACCCTAATGAGGAATGTAGGGTTGGAGTTAAAGAAAATCCAAGTGATACCCCAGTAGGCCAACTAGGTACAAGTAGCAAAGATGAAACTATTCCTGAGCAAGTTTATCCAAACACTACCCTAGTTCCCTATAAATCGACATGGCTTATTGATTTTGTAGAACATTAATCGAGGGAATAGAGGAAGACAAAAATAAATCAGAAAGAAGAAAATGGCTCCATTACCCTATAGAAACTCCTTTTTTAGTTGTTTGGACAACATATGTTTGTTGAGATCTTATGGGAAGAGGAGAGGAAATAGATGAAGAAAGTCATAGCATCCCAAGGTGAAGAAATCACAGATTTGAAGGAGCAATTAGCAAATCAAAAATAACAAATGGATCATGCTCTCAAATTGTTTGATCAAGCACTTTCTTGTAGACCACCACAACAGATCTATGCTCTTTGTTTAAAGGAATAGTTTCTTTTATTAAAACTTATGCTAACTTTTAAGGATATTAATATAGAATTCAAGTTGGCCTAGGTATTCTATGGTTTATACCAGACTCTACCATCCTTGTAGTAGAATTTTCTCTATGAATTATATGTGCATAATTTTATTATCCCTTCAAAAACCCAATGGAATTCTTTACTCTATATAGGGGATATACATTTAAGAGCTTTAATGTAGTATAGATTTGAGGGGGACCACTTAGGAGGTGGATTAGATTTGATTAGAGTAGTATAGATTTATTTTCAAGCATTTCTAGTATTGCACATAGAAGTTGTAAGTTCCTTCCTATAGCATCATACTTTGTGAATGTTCCTACAACATCTATGATAACAGTTATAGTAGATGAACTGAGTTGAAATAGATGTTAACATTTTATTGCATTTCTAGTATTTGTTCTAGTTAAGTGTGTTAGTTTCCTACAGTGATAGTGTAGGTTCTTTTCCTTGCATTTTACTTTCCTATAGCATAAGCATAATGACTCATTAAGAGACCTAGTGCACATACTATGTCAACCATTTCAAGTATACATCCCTACATTGACAAGATTAAATGCACTACATAGTGGGAAAAATAATCCTTAGGTTGAATACATTATTTCTAAGCATGGCCTAGAGCATGATTATTATACACCTATTATGAGGCAGACCACAACTTACAACTTCTCTTGTAGATTATAGATCACTATTAAGTCAGCAATTTTTCTTGGCTTTCATACTTTGTGGTATTGACAACTTGCTCACCTTTCAAGCATATATATCTCCTTGAGCCTTCTTGCTTAGCAAGCAAATGCGGTCACCTTTTAGGTCACTTGATGAAGCAAACTCCTTCACTTTCTGTCGTGCTTCTTTTCTCTATTCTTTTCCTTGTCTTCTCTAACCTTCTCCTCTCTTTTTCTTCATGACCATACATTCCTATAAATAGGAAATTAAGATACTTTTCCATTTTTCATTTCCCATTTTAGGGTTTGGTTGAATTAGGTAGGATATGATGTATCTACCTTATATTCCATCTTTCTTCTAGAGACTTCTACTAGAATCCATTTGAATTCACCTAGAAATGGTTTACCTCAAATTCTGTGCCACCAACTCATCAACCTTATCTTCCACCTAGTTCATAGACTTCAAGAAAAAAACTTTTTGGCTCATATTTGATGAATCTTAGATCTTTCTAATAATGGAACAACTCGGCATTATCAATCTTCTAATGCTTGACACTTGCATTGCTCAACATTAACTATGAATTTACTTAGCATCAACTGTTTTACTTGGCATACACTAGAATTTTCATTTACTCGGCTCCAACTAATTTTTTCTTGGCTTGCACTAAATTTTCTCAGCACCTATTGTTAACTCGGTCAAGCTTGGTAGATAGTCTTTGTGTAACTTTTCCTTTTAAATTTTCTAAGTGTAACCATCCTTTGTAACCTCAAGTAGATTATCAATACATCATGTCATCATTATCTTAACTGATCATTGTACTTCATTGCATAATAAAAACTCAACCTTTCATCTAGGTTCTATTGTTACATCTTATTGATCAAATCCTCTTCATCAATAAACTAAGTGATAGAATTAAGCTTCAATCTCATAAGCAATTGTCTTACCAATAAAATAGTAGGTTTGACATCAGTGACAAAACAATGATTGGAACATGTTTTCTACTTCAACAATCTTCTTCTTCCAATAATCTCTTTTAGGAATGATTTTTTCAATCATATCTCAACAATCTTCCTCTTTGGCATTGATGGAAAACCAAATTGAACAACTAAGTCACTTGAGTGGTAAAACACTTTGTTCAACCAAATTGACTAAGTTAAAATAGTAAGGCAATATCAAAAAGAAAAATTGTACCAATATTTCTCCCTCTATCAACAACTTCCATCTTTTGATTAGGTTACAAAATTCTTTCTTATGAGTCCCTCTGAGTTTCTTCTTATAATTCCCTCTTACTAGGTAGATTAAGAGTTCTCCCTCTTCAGCAATATTATAAATTAACTCCCTCTAGGATAGCAATCTCTTGATATCCTCCTCTGATATACTTGCTACATTTTGATTAGTAGAATAGCTCTCATAACTTCCTCTGATGATGATCAGTTTAATTCTCTTTCTCCCTCTTTGACAACAATGCCAAAGACATATCATCTTTTCATCTTAACAAGTAAATGTACAATTTTGTAGGATCCCTAGTTTGTCCCTCTATCACCTTTCTTGTAACTATTTTGGAGTTTCAAAAGTTTAATTACTTTAGGCAACACCTAAAGAGAGATCATTTGCATTAATTTGTGACATTTGGAAATTAACTTGTTTGATGAAAGGCATTCCTCATGTTATTTAGATGGCCTTTGATACTGGTATCACCCCTATTTTACCTCTTAGATATTCATGTGCATCCTTAGGTAATGGTTTTGTGAAGATATAAACAATTTGTTCCTTTATGTTAACATACTCCATCTTCACCTCTTTATCTTGAACTAGCTCTCTCAAGTAATGATACTTGATTGCAATGTGCTTTATCTTAGTGTGCATCATTGGATTCTTTGATATATGTATAACACTTGTGTTACACAATAAAGTATGATTGGTTCTATTATTTCTTTCTTCATTCCTTTGAGTAGCTACTTGATCCATACAATGTTTGTGCAATTTATAGGAGCAACAAAAACATATTTAGCCTAAGTAATAGACTATGAGGTACAACTTTATTTCTTACTAGTCCATGTAACTAGTCTCTTGGTTAAGAAGAGTGCTCATCCATTGGTGCTCTTTCTGTCTTCTATGTTTCCAGCCTAGTCAACATCAATGTAGGCTCTTAAATCAAACCTCTCATTCTTCTTATACTATACACCAAACTCTTATGTTCATTTCAAGTATCTCATTATTATTTTCATATCCATTAATGATTCTCCCTAGGATTTGTCAAGAATCTTGAAACTATCCCTATAGATAATGCAATATTATGTCTGATATGTACAACATATTGCAGTTTTCCAATCATAGACTTGTACAATGTTTGATTCACTTCAACAAAATTATCATTCTTTGACATTTTGTGTCCTATCAACATGTGTACTTACTAGTTTTAAATCTTCTAGTCCAAAATTTTTCAATATTTCCTTAATGTACTTTGACTAAGTGATAAATATACCATACTTCAGTTGATATACTTGCAATCCCACAAAGAATTTGATCTCTCCAAACATTGACATTTCACATTCATGTGTCATCTGATTTGTAAAATCCTTACATAAAGTATCTTGTCCTCCAAATATTATATCATAAATAAATAATTTAGATAACAAAATACCTTTACCTTTTTCTGTCTTTATGTATAGATTGTTGTTATCATCCATTCGTTCAAATCCAATCTTCACTAGATACTTATGAAGTATTTTATACCATGCTCTTGGTACTTGTTTCAAACCATAAAGAGATTTTTGTAGTCCTATTGTTATCATCAACAAATCCTTCTGGCTATTCTATGTAAACTTCTTCTTCTAGTATGCCATTGAGAAATCTAGATTTAACATCCATCTAATAGACTTTGAATCTTTTGTATGCAACATAAGAAAGTAGAGTTCTTACTCCTTTCAATCTTGCAACAGGGGAAAATGTCTCTCCACCATCAATTCCTTCCTCTTGTGTATATCCTTTGCAAACCAATCTTTCTTTGTTCCTTATTATTTCACCATTTTCATTTAGCTTATTTCTAAATACCCACTTGGTGCCAATCACATTTTTGTCTTTTGGTCTAGGAAATAGACTCCATGTTTTGTTCTTCTCTATTTGCTCAACCTCTTCTTCCATGGCTTTGCACTAGTCTACATCTTCTAATTCATCTTTTACTATTTTGGATTCTTTCATGCTCAACAAACATGATTCACTTATCAATCTATTTCTTTTCATTTGTCTAGCATCTTTGTTACCAATGATTTGATTAGCAGGATGATGCCTTCTAACATATTTGGACAATCTTGGCTCATCTCTTTTTCCTTCATTTTGTTTTTCAGCTTTAGAGTCTCTATGTATATTTATGTTAGGTATTTGAGCATCTCTTTCATGTACACTAACATTAGAATCAAAATGTACAATTCCTTCATTCTATAACTCAACATCTAAATGCATCTTAGTTCCTGAATTCAACTCGACATTCATAGGATGTGACTTGGTAGTTACTAAAACTTGCTATTGATTTTAAACTTGATTTGAACCTTCTTCTTCAACAGGCATTCCTTCATAAAAGTATACAAATTATTTGTATTCTTTTGGATTTTTCATAGGTTTAGCATCATTTACTTTTGTATATTCATCAAAATTCACACTTGTACTTTCCACAATTTTGTTGGTGATAGTATTCAAACACTTGTATGCTTTACTTCTTGTGGAGTAGCCAAGGAATATACCTTCTTCACTTTTTGCATCAAGCTTACCATTTCTAACATCTTTAAGATTGTAACATTTTCTCCCAAATACCTTAAAGTATTTTACATTGGGTGAGTATCCATACCATAGTTCAAAAGGTGTTGAATGAGTACCTCTCTTGATTTGTACACAGTTTAGGGTATAGACAGTTGTGCTTACAACTTCTCCCCAATATTTTAGAGAGACATTCTTTTCCATCATAAGTGTCTTGGCACAATCCATTATTGACTTGTTTCTTCTTTCAACAATTCTATGTTGTGGAGGGGTTCTTGGTGCCGATGTATGTCTTTTGATTCCTCTATCATTATAGAAATTTTAAACTCATTTAATGTGAATTCTCCTCCTCTGTCTGATCTCAAACATTTCATACTTTTACCTATTTTATTTTCAACTCTTTCCAAGAACCACTTAAACATTTGAAAATGATCAAATTTGTGTTTTAGAAACATGACTATCATCATTCTAGAATAATCATCTACAAGTAAAATTATGTACTTGTCTCCCTCGTAGCTTAGCACTTCAATTGGTCCACACAAGTCAGTATGAAAAATATCTAGTATCTCTTTAGAGGTATAAGTTTTTCTTTTGAAATTTGACTTTGTCATTTTGCCTAGCTGACATTGTTTACATATCACATTATTAGAATTTTTTGACTTGGAAAAACCTCTAACTTTCTTCATCTTACTGATACTAATCAAGTTATAAAATTTAAAATTACATACCTTTTGTACCATAGCCATACACCATCAAATTTCACAACAAGACAAGTAGCATCCTCTATATCAAGGTAAAATAGATTTTTTCTAGTTTGATCACCTTTTCCAATCAATTTCCCATTTGTGTCATGTATCTTAGCAATCTTTCTTTTGAATTCAACCTTGCAACCCAAATTATTTAGTTGTGACACATTCAACATATTATAATTTATTCCTTCAACATAGTAAGCATTGTCACATGAGATCTTATCTGTTAGTTTGATGGAATCTTTTCCTTTTATCGGGCATGGAGCATCATTACCAAATCTTACACTATTTCCATCATAATAGTTTAAGGTAGTGAACTTACTTTTATCTCCTATCATGTGATGTGAGCATCCACTATCGATGATCCATCAATCATTTTTGTTCACACAAGTCACAAATGTAGTTGCCTCATCTTCATCAAATTTGTCTTTCATTGCAACATCAACTACTTCATCATCATGTTCATCAAAATCATCATCTTCAAAAATGTAGAACTTCTTGCCTTTGTCTTTGTAATCCTTGCTATCTTCATTTCTTCTACCTTTGTATTTATCACTTTCTCTTTAATTTTTCTTCTCTGGATAGCTAGCAGTGATATGACCAATCTCATTTCAATAAAAACAAATGACAAGTGACTTACCTTTGAACTTTTCTTTTCCTTCGTGGAATCTTGTTGCCAATAGTTCTTTCATTTTTTCAACATCTTCATCTGTATCACTATCACTAGACACATGTTTTATATTTCTTTTCTTCTTCTACTTCTTCTCATCAAAATATTTCAAAAACAACTTAGCCTTGAAAGTAGATTCAAGACTCTTTAGTTTTTAATTGTCAAAGTTAGATAGCTCAAAAGTAGTGAGTCTACCTACTAGACCTTCAAGAATTAGATTATTTCCTAGAATACATGTCAATTCTTGGATTGTAGAAACTCTAATAGCATAGACAGGCAATAGTGTTCCTAAGACTTTTCTTAAAATAGTATCATCATCTATATTTCTAGTAGCTCATCTTATTGCACTAACAACTTCTTTTACCCTAGCAACATATTGAGTAATATTCTCACCTCTTTCCATTTTCATGTCATCAAATTTACCTTTGATGCTCTCAAATTTAGCTCTTTGAACATTTCTATCTCCTCCATAGATGGTGTGCAAGGCATCCCACATTTTGTTTGCAGTTTCATATCCTTTAATATCATCAAATTATGCATAGCTTAGGGAAGAGCCAATCTCCAACATTGCCTAATTGTGTTCTTTCTTCTTCTTCATATCTTTAGCAGTTGGAACTCCAGTAGAATCAACATGTTTCAATAAGATGGTGGATTGTGCATGATCTCCTATTCCTATAGGATGCAACTTCATTAGACATTTCCATATGGGAATTTTATCGCTATTAAGCTTGGGTGTTTCTCTTTTTGACATCTTGATCTTTGTACTTCTAGTACCTTCAAATTAGTCCTCTTTAGAAGATGACTCTGATACCAATTATTATAATTCTTTAGAATAATTGAGAGGGGGGGTAAATCAATTATTCAAGGTCTAGATGTACAAAAAAAAAATTTCACTTGGCTTACTAAATTCATAAAACATTCATCTCTATGCATGAATTGAAGCTTATCACTAAAACTTGTAGCTTACTACTAAATCAACTTACAAAAAAGTAAACATGAAACATAAAAGATACATCAACACACTTGACACAATGATTTAATGTGGAAGCTCAATTTGGGAAAAACACACACTATTAAAGTGTTAGAATCTTATAAGACTAATAACCCAAAAAATAGTGCAAAGAATAAATATCTAAACTATGAATGCAAATGATACAAAATCAAAATACCATCATAGAGTTAGTCTCCAAGAGAATAATGCAAATTATAGAAGAAAAATAACATTAAGACAATGTAAAAACAAGAGATACAAATACAAGCCAGGTAGCATGCTTATATAGGCTAGGAAGAGGGAGGAGGTGGCAACACCAACCAATTAGGAGCAACCATCTATCAGACTAAAGATAGCAAAGTATCTTTCCAAGATAGCTAATGGATGCTCACATGTAGGAAGGTGACACCTCACAACCATTCACCTAATAAGACATGCTTTATTAACCTAAGCGAGATTATTAAAAGTGTTGGAAAAACCTAGCAAAATAGTAAAAATAAAAAACTACACTAGCATAAAGATTAAAACACACACTATTAAATGTAACCAGGCTAAGGGATTTCAATCACCTTATTAGAAGTGAGCCTTGTTAAAGGACTTTAGGCCATTCACTTGGAGTGCCACCCAATTAAAGGGTTTTCAAATTACTGTTAGGTCAACCTTAATCCAAAGGATTTACCCTAAATTGATACAATTTTTAGAGAGTTATAGTAGAGGTTTGATTTGATACAACTTACAACTTCTCTTGTAGATTATAGATCATTTTTCAGTCCTCAATTTTTCTTGACTTTCATACTTTGCAATTCTAATAGCTTGTTCACCCTTCAAGCATATATATCTCATTGAGCCTTCTTTCTTAGCACATGAATGCAGTCACCTTTTAGGTCACTTGATGAAGCAAAGTCCTTGACTTCCTATCATCCTTCTTTTCTCTATTCTTTTCCTTGCCTTCTCTGACTTTCTCCTCTCTTCTGCTTCATGATCAGACATACCTATAAAAAGGAAATTAAGACATTTTCCCATTTTCCATTATCCATTTTAGGATACGGATGGATTAGGTAAGATACAATGTATCTACCTCATATTCCATCTTTCTTCTAGAGACTTCTCCTAGAATCCATTGTAATTTTCCTAGAAATGGTTTACCTCAAATTTTATGCCACTAGCTCATCAACCTTATCTTCCACCTAGTTTATAGACTTCAAGAAAATAAATTTTTCATCTTAGATTCAATGAATTTTAGATCTTTCTAATAAGGCAACAACTCAACATTATTAATCTTGTGATGCTCGACACATACTGTGTTGCTCAGCATCAACTGTGAATTTACTTGACATCAACTGTTTTACTTGGCATGCAATAGAATTTTGTTTTACTTAGCTCCAACTAATTTTGTACTCATCTTGCACTAACTTTTCTTGGCACCTAGCATCAACTCGATCAATCTTGGCAGACAAATTTTGTGTAACTTTTCCTTCTAAAATTTCTAAGTGTAAGAAGGCTTTATAACCTTAAGTAGATTATCAATACATCAGTCATCATTGCCTTACCTAATCCTTGTAATTCATTTCATAATCATAACACAACTTTTCCTCTAGGTTCTATTATTACATCTTATTTATCAAATCCTCTTCATCAATCAACTAAGTGATAGTACTTGAATCTTATAAGCAATTGTCTTACTAGTAAAATAGTAGGTTTGACATCAGTGACACAACAATGATTGAAACACATTTTTTTCTTCAACAATCTCCCTCTTTCAATAGTCTCTTTTATAAATTATCTTTTCAATCAGATCTCAATAAAACCATCAAAGCATTCAATTCATATTAAACAACTTGGCCAACACTAAATAATGTGGCCAATATTGAAGAGCTTGACAACAACTATAGCTTGAGAATCATTAGAACTCAACATTAACTTCAACTCAACACTAACACATAGAATGAAAAAATGAGTAGAATTATAAGGCAACCCAAGATACTACTACATTAGATAATTGGTGTAGAAAAGAATGATTCTCCTAAATCATTGAGATGTCACAACTTCAGGTAAATCCAACTAAGATTGAGAAATCCATGTAGTATCTTCAACTAGCTTGTTCTTCCATTTCACCAAATATTTATAGTAATATTTTCCTCTTATTCTTTTACAAGCTCTCTTATCAAATATGTATTCAACTTCTTCAATCTTCTTCTTAGGATAATCATCTAGTACAAAACTTCATCATCCAACTCATGATACTTATGAAAATAAGAAACATTGAATATAGGAGATATAACCATGTCATCAAGAAGCTTAACTTCATAAGTATTAGCATTGTCAAACTTCCTCAAAATTCTACAAGGATCAAACTTATTCATCTTACTCTTACTATATGTTCCAATAGGAAATATATCTTTCTTCAAATGAACCATCACTTCATCACCAACTTGAAAAACATGATGTCTTGTAGAATTTTCACCATTCTGCTTATATTCTGATTACTTTGTTCCAATCTAAACTTCACATCCTCATGCAATGACTTCATAAAACCATAAAATTCTCCACTTTGACACTTCTCTTTTCTACAACAATAATATCCTCAAATCTGATATACCATTAGGCTACATGCTACTAACAACCTCAAAAAGTGTTTTCCCTATACTCCTATTCATAAAATTATTATATACAAACTCAGCTTGTGTCAATACCATATCCTAATTACTCAACCTCTTTCAAAATAAACATCTTAACAAATTACCCAATCTTCTATTCACAACCTCTATCTGTCCATTAGTATTTGGATGGAATAATGTAGAACTAAAGTTCAATTCAATATCCATATTCTTTTACAAAGTCCTCCAAAAATAATCAAAAAATTTCTATCTCTATCATAAGTAATACTTCTTTGCAATACATGCAACCTAACAATCTCTTGGAAAAAAATCTTAAAATATGAACAACATATAATGTCTTCTTACATGGTATGAAATGTTCCATCTTAGAAAATCTATCAACAACAACAAATATGAAATCATACCCTCTTGTTACCTCAGGTGATCCAAGGAAAAGATCAATACTCATGTCACTCCAAGGTTTCTCAGGAATAAAAATAGGTGTATACAATCCAATATTCAGACTCACTCCTTTCACAACTTGACAAATTCCACAACTCTTTACAAACTTCTGAACATCCCTATACATATATGGGCAATAATACTTATCTTTAAGAAAATTAAATTTCTTATTAATTCTAAAACATCCCACCAATCCACCACAATTATTTTCTTGAATATAATTCACCCTCATAGAATTTCTTGGTATACAAAACTAAATTCCTTTGAACAACATACCTTCTTCAATGAAATACTCATCATACTTAGTTGACTTGATAGATTTCCTACTATGTACTCTCTCCATAGCTTAGAAAAATTAGGGTCAATATTATACAACTTTTTCATCTCATCAAAACTAAGAACTTCAACCTTCATCTTGATCAACAAATGATTTCTTATGCTGAATGCATTTGCAACTTAGTTAGTAATGCCACTCTTATGCTTGATGAAAAATGTGAGAATATGCAAATATTCAACCTACTTCATATGTCTCTTGTTGAAATTATGTTGACTTCCCCAATAATGTAAATCTTTATGATTAGTATATAACTCAAAATCCTTAGGAGTTAAATGATGTCTCTGATGTAGGAGCATCCTAGGTTGCACTGCTATCTTGCATGTTTTAGTTTGTGAGTTATTTTTAACTTGATGTTGGAGTTGTGTTTTTTTGGTTTCTAGATTCTTGTTGTGGGCTGTTTAACTAATTTTTCAGAATGATTTAGAGGTTAAAACTTTCAATAATTGAAGAGAACCTAGAGTACTCCATTTTTTCAAAAGAGAATGTCCTAATTCTTTATAAATTGAGAGATATGAAAATTCTCCTAAAGTACCAATTTCTGGTAGTTTGCACAATAGGTTTCTATGTGTGACTTTTGGGATGGTCATGAACTTATCCTTGGTGAATCAACCTTTGCAAATTTAAGGGGCTATAGAGGACCTAAAATAATACTGTCAATTCAAAGCACAAGTTCTAGTTCAATTGAAGCTAGGAGATATCATGATTATTCTTGGGCATCAATTTTTGGACATTTAATTTATGTTGGAGGCTGACTTGTGGCTATTCAAGCATTTAATGTTAATTTTTAGTAGTCTAGGCTGAATTGTGGCTTAGATTAGTATAAGTAGGGATCTTGGGTAGATTCTTAATCATAATCTTTGGGAAATAATTTTGGTAGAGGAGTCTTAGGTGGAGCACCTTGGAGGTAGAAATTCATATTTGAGTCTAGAGATCTGTTCTTCTTTGTAAAGGTCGTAACCTAGAAGACCTTATAGCTGGGCATGTATGGGGATATTTTCATGAATAAATAAATAATTTTGTTCTCTCCCTGCTTGGTGCTATTCCTTATTGTTTTTTTCCACTGTGTTAACTCTTGGAGGGTGGATTGGATAGTTGGGTGTGACTTTGGCCATTGTTCACCTTTCTCTCCCTACAGTAGGTTGTACTAGAGCTTGAGGTTCATCCTTTTGGTAATTGGATCATGTAGAATTTTGTTTTAGATTTGGTTGTAGGATTGTAGATCTATAGATTTGACCTATAACTTGCAAAGGGTTATGATATTGTAGGAACCTAGTTTGTAAACATGGTTAGTGGTAGAGGAGATGTCGATATTGCTATATTTGATCAATTAAGACAAGTTATAGCTAGATTAGATGTTGTGGAGAAAACCTAGAGGAGAGGAGTGAATCTTGAGGATGTGAGTGATAATGAAGTAGTAGCACCAAACCATAATCCAAAACTTGAAGAAGATCAAGATGAAGTAAGGCTATTGAAAGTGTTGTCTAGGGAAAATTCAAAGCCTACTATAGAAGTAGTTCCTTATGATGGAAAGTTGGATGCCAATGCCATGTTGGATTGGATCTCTGATATGGAGAATTTCTTTGAGTATGAATTACTCTTGATAATGGGAAGGTGAAGATTGTAGTTACTAGGTTAAAGGTCATGCTTAACTATGGTGGGATCATTTGAAAACTAATAGACAAAGGAGAGGAAAGGAGAAGATTAGAACTTGGTTAAATATGGTGAACAAGGTAAAGAAAAAATTCCTTCCTGGTGATTACCAAGTTATCTTGTTGAGATAGATGTAAAATTTGAGAGAAAAGGACATGACTATGAAAAAGTATACTGAGGAATTCTATAGATTGGACATCAAATCTAGACATGTGGATGATGATGTTGAGAAAATTGCAAGGTACATAAATGGATTGAGATATGGAATTCAAGATGAAATAAGTTTTGTGAAGTTGGAAACTGTGGAAGAAACATATAATTATGCCTTGGAAGCTGAGGAGATCTTGACAAAGAAGCATGGAAAAAGAAGAAGAGGTAAAGGTGGTAGAATCCAGAGAGGCAGAGGTAGATGTTATGGAGAAGGTGATAGATCTTATAGTTTTGTGCAAGATAAAGAAAAATATTAATGGAAGAATGATGAAAAAGATAAGATTGAGTGGAAAGGTGGTAGTTCTTATTGAGGAGGTACTAGTTCTTACCAAGGAAAAGGCAATTTTTATGTTGGAGGTGGTTTTTATGGTAATTTTTTTCGATGTTGTAAAGAAGGACATAAATATTTTGAATGTAGATATTCTAAAAGTGGGCAGATAATAGAAATTTTGTGATTCAAGAAGACATTGAGAGTTCACCAAGTGGACCTAAGCCTAGTGAAAATCTGATAATGAGAAGAACCTTAAGTAATAAGGGAAGCGTTGAGGCGCATGTTTTAAGAAGAAGTCTTTTCAAGACCAGATGTAAGATGACTCAAAAATGTTGCAAAGTAATCATTGATAGTGGAAGTTCTAAAAATTTGGCATCAAAAGAGCTTGTTACCAAGTTGCAGTTGCAAAGGCAGAAACATCCCAAACCTTATCATGTTTCATGGCTCAAAGATGAGCATAAGATATTGGTAAGTGAGCAATGTATTATGAAGTTCAAGATTGGACATTACTTTGATGAAGTTTTCTATAATATTATGCCTATGGATTATTGTCATATTTTCTTGGTTACACCTTGGAAATATGATATATTTATAGTACATGATGGAAGATTGAATCAATATACTCTTTGGGTAAATGGGAAGAAGAAAATATTGTTGCCTTTGATTGAAAGTCTAGATGAGGTTAGTTGTACTTGTTGGTGTAAATAAGTATTTACTATTTACACTTACTTAAGCTTAGTTAGGTTAATTCATATTTTTATTATTTATTTATTACTCACCTAGGAGTATGCATACTCTTGTGAGTTTTCATGTTGACAACAAAGGACTTTGCACCTCTTTTATACACATGGTGTCTACAAAATCCCCACTTGAGATACACCTTCTCATTCTTATCCTCTTATCTAGAATGATGGATAAGATGTTTACTTAGTTGTCATACTTATATTATCTCTTGGTTCTTTCTAGAACCATTCTAGGTACTTCCTGAGAGGCCTTTATATACAGGCACTCTTATTGTTCTTGTACATAACAGATAATACATAGTGATGTATCATGACATGCCATGATATATTGATCATACTCTTTTTTGGTCTATAGTTGTGCTTGTATTTGAGTTCTATGATCTTGGGTGAATCTTTCCAGAAGGAAAATTCTTACATTGTATTAGACCTCTTGGAGAATCTCTCTTCACATAGCCATTCAAGACCATCTTCTTGCTTCAGCATTGTAGCTCGAATCTAGACTATCACTATCATTGGGATTGGCTAAAGCTATATTTGACCTCACCATTGCATCTAGAATGTCGATTCAGAAAAATTCAACAATAAATTCAGCTACCCTAGGCCAAAGTCAATCGCAGGGAATTTTTTTTTGTAAATAAGCACCTGAAGGCTCGATTTGCAATCTTGGTATGATCATCTTTCAGATCTGCAATTCCATTTTATTCATATCAATATTTGTTATTTTCCTATAGATTTTTGAATTTCTTTTGGCTAGGCAGCCCTTCAAAGAATTTATTTTTGTAGGAACTAGGCAGTGAAACCCTAGCTCCCACAAGGAATATTTATAGTTATTAGAATAATCCTCATCAATTGGGAGCTTACATCATTCAGAGGGCATCACATTATAGTCTAGCTTCCACTTAATCATGGAACATGATAGTTTTACCAAATCTGACTAAACACATAACATCTAGTCGGCCTTGCTTGTTACTCATTATAAAATCGTTGTGTTTTTTAAACTACTCCAAAGATAGCCACATAGGTAATGTGGGATTAAATCTGAACATCATCGGTGGCAACATCAACTTTTCAACATTGCATTTCTTTCTTCTAGCCTATGCATTGGTTATTCTAGCCCATAATGAAGTATGTCTAGCCCACTATTAGAGTACATCTAGCCCTCACCAAACTAGTTCATAGCAACATGTTTAAATATGTGGGTTACTATCCTCTCCTAGTGAAGGTTTAATGATGACATTATTTTCAAAAAATTTGTCACCTCCACTTGCCCAGTAATAATGACTCCTTGCCCTATTGTGTGACACGTGGCATCTACAGACATGTCAACTCCAAATACCTACATGTGGATCCCCAGTTAGCTATGGGTACCTCTAGCTTAATTGTACATGTCATAGGTGACTCAACCACATAAGATCTGCCTAATCAACCTTTTATACCAACCGTATGCCCACCATGTGGATTATACATTTTTCCACATGGATTGATTGTACTGTATGAGCACACCCAATTAGTAATCTATTATGCCACATCATCGAAGCAACTATTTTTTCATTGATGCTAGTCTTATACTACTATAAGGACTTTTTAAACATCAAATTTAAGCTCCTATTTTTTTTCCTAGACTCTTCTTCAAATTTAGTTTTGATTTGGCAGCCTGACTTTGAGAGGCCATAACTCAATGATGTAGACTCCAAATTAGGTATGATTTTTTTAATTTTGGGTAGAATTTCATGAAATCTTCATTGGTACTATTCTTTTCTAGTTTTGGTGCATGGATTTGTCAGAAATTGCATCTTTTGGTGGCTATACCTATCTAATCCTATATTTTGCAGCTTGAAATGCTCTGTACAAGCTCACTTGGACTCAAAAATAGGTTATGTTTTTTTGAAAGTACCTAATTTTTTGTCTGCTTTCTAGATCTGCATTCAGATAATAGGGTTATGTAGACAAAAATATCACTTTTAGCATTAGGGCCTTTTCTAAATTATATTACTTTTCATAATTGTTGTATATCTGAGCTACAGTGCAAAGTTCTAGATTTAGGCCTCAAAAGGAAGTTGTAACTAGCAAAATCAAAAGTCCATCTTGTTCATTTTGACAAGTATCATATTGTACATGCACCACCTATAAAGAACTAAATCATTCATTAGGGGGGGTTCTTTGATTCTTTGGGGGTTACATTGATTAGTCCATCATGGAAGAGGAAGATTTGATTTAGTTGACACTATAAAACTATCAGGAATGGAGTCAATTGGCTATCAAATATCTCAGTCAGCATAATGGACTACAATATGTGAGAGGACTTACATATGATATTGAGACTTTTTCCTTCATTTTTAGTGTTCTCTTTCTACATGTACATATGGAGGTTTTGGATTCACTTATTAACCTTAAGGCAATTGATCCATATGTTCACTAGATTCATCTTTGAGAGATGTATAAAGATCCACACCTTCCTCCATTCCTAAAGAATCTTATACGTATACTTGCAACTAAATCCTCTCTAGATGAGATTGAACCTCCAAATGCTCATATTTCTCATACTGATCTTGTTCCAGCCACAGATGCTTTAGTTTCAGTGTAGTAGGACCCTTCATGTCTCCCTACTTTACCTTCATGCGATGACTTCCTTCCTACCATTGCAGGCCTATTCGTGGAGTCTCACATTGAAGATGTGGGAGACATCCTAGCTGATATTCATTTTCTCTTTGAGATGAATTCTTCATCTATTTCTATAGTGATAGATTCATGCACTTCAACACAACAGGGTGCACTTTTTCTTCTAGTTCCAACCTCAGGTGATGACTTCTTGACTAACATTTTAGGTTTGTTTGTAGAGTCATACACAATAGATTTGGAGGACCTCTTTGATGAGGATGACCCTTCTACATTTTTTGTAAGGTCCCACTCTGACCCTCATGTCCATTCTCTACATGATCAATCTTTATAAGCTAATATGATTGTGTATACTTACGTACAACAATTGTTGGATGTCTCTTTATCAGTTGAGGAGATTGTTGGTTCCTCGAAACAAGTTCAACATCACTCCTTGCTCAATCTACACTTCTTCTCAGCACTGTTGGAGGGAGCCATCATTAGTATCAGCACAAGGACACTTGAACAAGTTTTAGAGATACCTTACATCATCAAGATTCTTTCTCCATACAGGAGACACATCTCTTTTGTACCCTTGCATTTGTTTCTTCCAAAGGGGAGGAACATCATTTAGTGGTCATGGACTAGCTTCTATATTGGAGCATTTCTCACTAATTGACACACTACCTTTGGGGGGGGGGGGGGGGGGGGGGTGGGGGGACTATCTTGTCTCTTTCTCCTTTTTGGAGGGGATGTTTTCGTCTTAAGGGGTTTTGTCCTTCTCCCATTTCTCTCTTGTATATACTCGATGTATGTTGTAATGGGGGGTTCTTGGTTACTCCTTTATTCATAAATATTTCATCTCTCTTTTTGGAGGAGGGTTTTTCCTTTCCCTCTTTCTCTACTTTATGAGATATTACATTTTATTATGTACATGGGTACCTAACATGGCCTAGTACCTAGGACCCATCATCCATTTCATCTAAATTTTTGTACACTTAAGTACATTCCCCTAAGTTGCACTTAAGGGGGGGTGTTGGTGTAAATAAGTATTTACTATTTACACTTACTTAAGTTTACTTAGGTTAATGCATATTTTTGTTATTTATTTATTAGTCACCTAGGAGTATGCATACTCTTGTGAGTTGTCATGTTGACAATACAAGAGTTTGCACCTCTTTTATGCACATGGTGTGTACAAAATAGGAGTTAGAACACTAATTAAGCACATGGTGTCTAAAACATCTCCACTTGAGATACACCTTTTCATTCTTATCTTCTCATCTACAATGATGGATAAGATGTACATGCTTAGTTGTAATGCTTATCTTATCTCATGGTTCTTTCTACAACCATTCTAAGTGCTTCTTGAGAGGCATTTATATACAAGCAATCTTAGTGTGTTTTTACATAACAAACAATACATAGTGATGTATTACGACATGCTATTATGTATTGATCATACTCTTTTTTGGTCTATAGTTGTTCTTGTGTTTGAGTTCTATGATCCTGGGTGAATCTTTCCCTAAAAAAAATTCTTATAGTAGTGCAATAAAAGCTTGCATAGTCAATAGAAAACAATTTGAAAAAGAAGTAAAGAATAATCAAGTCTATTTTTCCATAATTCCTAGAGTACCAAGTGTTGGTAATAATGATTGAGTTGCAGAAGCTAGTAATGATAGAGTAACAATAGATAGTAGTAGTTGAGTACCAAAAGAAATTGTAGAATTGATGAATGAGTATAAAGATATCATTGTTGAAGATATTCCTGATGGTTTACTGCTAGTAAGAAGTATAAGTTATTGTATGGATATGATTCCTAGAGCTAGTTTTCCAAACAAAGAACCATATAGATTGAAACCTACAGAGAATGAGAAAATTAATAGAAAAGTGCATGAGTTATTTTAGAAGGGTTTAATCAGAGAAATTTTGAGTCCATGCATTATACCTACTATATTAGCACCAAAATATAATGGAGAATGGAGAATGTGTATTGATTCTAGAGCTATTAACAAGATCACAGTGAAATATATGTTTCCTATGCCAACGATGAATGCCATAACGGATTGTTTGAGTGGAGAAAATTATTTTACCAAGATTTATTTGAAGAGTGGT
This sequence comes from Cupressus sempervirens, assembly GCA_028749045.1. Taxonomy (NCBI): domain Eukaryota; kingdom Viridiplantae; phylum Streptophyta; class Pinopsida; order Cupressales; family Cupressaceae; genus Cupressus; species Cupressus sempervirens. The sequence goes on from CM053785.1 coordinate 819,843,803, forward strand.
TATCATCAAATTAGAATCAAACAAGGTGATGAATGAAAGATTGCTTTCAAGAAAAAAGATGGTTTGTATGAATGGTTGGTTATGCCTTTTGGTTTAACTAATGCACCTAGCACTTTCATGAGGTTGATAAATAAAATTCTAAAAGATTCTTTAGATGACATTCTACTATTTAGTAAGACCAAGGAAGAACATCTTGAGCATATTAGACAAGTATTGATGAGGTTTAAAGATGAAAACTTGATGATTAATTTGAAAAGGTGTTCTTTTATGCAAGAGGAGATTGTGTATTTGGGATTTATAATTTCAGCTAATGGTTTGAAGATCGATACTGAGAAGGTTAGAGTAATTTTGGAATGACCTACATCTAAGAATGTGGGTGAGGTAAGATATTTTCATGGCTTGCCTAGCTTCTACAGAAAGTTCATAAGAAATTTCAGTCATATCTATAATGCTATGATTGAGAGAATGAGGGGAGAGAAAAAGGAATTCAAGTGGACACATGGAACAGATAATAGTTTCAAGACTATGAAACAAAAGGTTGTTGAGTTTCCTATATTGGCTTTACCTAATTTCAATAAGGTATTTCAAGTTGAATGTGATACAAATGGTAAAGCAATAGTTGTATTAAGTCAAGAAGGTAAACATGTTGCTTTCTTTAGTGAAAAGTTCAATGATACTAAAAGGAAGTATTCTATATATGATCAACACTTTTATGATATTTTCCAAGCATTGAAGAAGTGGAGACATTATTTGATTCTTAAGGAGTTTGTGTTGTATACTGATTATTAAGCTTTATAATACTTGGGAAGTCAACATAAATGAGAGACATATAAAGTTGGTTGAGTACTTGTAGAATTTTACATTTGTAATTAATCATAAGAGTAGAGTTACTAATAGAGTTGTTGATGCATTGAGTAGAAGACATTCTTTGTTGACTAAAATGAAGGTTGAAGTTCTTGGTTTTGATGAAATGAAAGAGTTTTGTGATGTTGATCCTAATTTTTCTGAGGTGTGGAGAGAGTACAGAGCACCAAACATGATAGATCACATACATAAGTATGATGAGTATTTCATTCAAGAAGGTATTTTGTTCAAAGGTATTTAGTTGTGTATCCCTAGAAGTTCTATGAAGTTGGATTTGATTAAGGAAAATCATAGTGGTGAATTGGCTAATTTTTTTGCAATTGACAAGACATTGAGTTTGTTAAAAGAGAAGTATTATTCGCCACAAATGTATAAAGATGGTCAAAAATTTGTAAAGAGTTTTTGAGTTTTTTAAGTTGCAAAAGGAGTAAGCCAAAATACTAGTTTGTATACACCTATTACTATTCCTGAGAAACCTTAGAGTGACAACATATGGATTTTGTTCTTGAGTTAACTAAAATAGTGAAGGGCTATGATTCCATATTTTTTGTTATGGATAGATTTTCCAAGATGGCTCATATCATACCATGTAAGAAGATATCAAATGCTAAGCATGTTGCTGAACTTTTATTTAAAGAGATTGTGAGATTGCATGGATTCCCAAGAAGTATTAGTTCTTCTAGAGATAATAATTTTGTTGGGTATTTTCTGAAGAATTTGTGGAAGAAGATGGGTACTGAGTTAAAGTTTAGTTTTACATTCAATCCATAGAAAAATGGATAGACAAAGGTTGTGAATAGAAGCTCGAGTAATTTGATGAGATGTTTAGTTAGGAATAATCCAAGTAATTGGGAAATAGTATTGGCACAAGCTAAATTTGTATATAATAATTTTTTGAGTAGGATTACAAGGAAGACACCTTTTGAGACTATTACTAGAATGCAACCTAGAGGAGTATCAAATTTAAGGGATACTACTGGTGAAGAAAAGAGAAATGTTGTAGGAGAAGAATTTTTTGATTGTATGAAATCTTTACATATGGAAGTGAAGCTGAGGATAGACCAAAGTAATCAAAAGTATAAGGAGAAGGTTGATTAGTCTAGAAGAAATCATGTTTTTAAGTTAGTGATGAGGTGATGGTTCATCTGAAGAAAGTAAGATTTCCTGTTGGAAAATATAGTAAGTTGAAGATGAAAAAGTTTGGACCTTGTAAGATCTTGAATAATTTTGATAGTGGAAACACTTATGAAATTGAATTACTTGATGAAATCATGAGTTATATGATGAGGTTATTGTATTAGAGGATTATCCTAAGAATAAGTTTGAAGAATTTGAATAGATATTGGATCAGAGACTTGGTAAGAGCACATGGGGAAAAGATTATTATGAATATGTGGTGAAGTGGAAGAACAAACCTATGGAAGATGCTTCATGGATTTCTCAATCTTATTCAAGTTCAACTCAGGTTGTGACATCTCAATTATTAAGGAGAATAATTTCTTCCAACCATTGTTGTCTGATACAGGAGCATCCTGGATTGCACTGCTATACTGTATGTTTCAATTTTTGAGCCATTTTTACCTTGTTACTAGAGATGTGTTATTCTAGTTTTTCGAAGCCTATTATGGGCTGTGTAACTAATTTTGTGCAATGAGTTAGAGATTAAAAATTTTAGCAATTGAAGAGGACCTAGAGTACTCCTTTTTATCAAAGGAACAAGTACTAATTTATTATAAATTGGGGGATATGGAAATTTTCTTGAAGTATCAATTTTTGCCAGTTTGCACTATGGATTTTTGTATGTGACTTCTAGGATGGATGCACACTTATCCTTGGAAAATTAGCCCTTGCAAATTTAAGTGGTTGTAGAGAACCTAAGCTAATACCTTTATTTTGAAGCATAAGTTCTAATTCAATAAGATCTAGGAGATATCACAATTTTTCTTGGGCCTTAATTTTTGGACATTTAATTTTTGTTGGAGGCCGACATGTGGCTCTTTGAGCATTTAATGTTAGTTTTTTGCATTTTGGGCCAACTTGTGGCTTAGATTAGTATAAATAGGGATCTTGGGTAGAGATTTAATCATAATCTTTTGGAAATAATTTTGGTAGAGGAGTCTTAGGTGGAGTAGCTTAAGGGCAGAAGTTTGTATTTGAGTTTAGAGATCTATTCTTCTTTGTAAAGGTCATAACCCAGAAGGCCTTATACCTAGGCATGTATGATGATATCTTAATGAGTCAATAAAGAATCATGTTACCTCCTTCCTTGGTGTTGTTCCTAGAATACCCCAAAATTGGCTCATTGCCATCTCAACCAATTCTGGTCTATTTTTGATCAATTATAAAGTCCTATGTCACCAGGCAACTCTCATTCTACTACTCGCTACTTGATTTAATTATCAAATGCAGAAAACGTAAATTTGCATTCATCATACTTTTTATTTAATTCCTACAGTATTGATTCATATTAGTCACATTAAACCTACTTATTACAATTAAATTTAATCTAGAGTATTTATACTTTAATTAAATTAAATTCTTTCCTAAGGCTAATGTACTATGGAATTAAATTTACTAAATTTAATAAATATGCCTATTTTAATTAATTTAAAAAAATTATTTAATTAAATGGAGAAGCTATTTATAATTAATTAAGCAAAATTATTTAATTAAATGGGAAGCCATTCCTAATTAATTAAATGAAGTTATTTAATTAAATAAGAAAAGTGTCTCTAATCAATTAAATAGAATTATTTAATTAATAAGAAAAGGTAATTATGAGAGAATATCTCATTTTATTAAATTAAATATCTCTCCATAATCTCTCTTCAATTCAAAAAAGGGAAATTTCTAGTTCATTGCTGATCAAATTAGAAATGACTCAGATCACTTGCTTTTACACTAAAGTCTATCTAAGTTGACTGACTCTTACACTCAGATCTAAGCCAGTTAACTCCCTTTGATTTGGGAATCTTCCTTTATGAATAAACTTCATTTTCAATCTCGATCATTGATTGAAATCGATCTCAACCATTCATGGATTCTAGGAAAGTCTATTTAAGAGACCCTCATTTCCTCATTACGGGGGTTGGAATTTGAATAGTATTGAATTGTTGTCGAATTGAGTACTCAAATTTCTAGCTTTCATATTGTTATTGTGTTTAAATTCTCATGTAAAATAAAAATGCATACATTTATATTAATGCCTTCTATTTCTTAGATTAATTTCTTGCACTTCATCAAGATTACTTGCATATCATATAGATTAGTCGCATTTTCTTTTAAATTATTCGTTGTTAGAGGGTCTGGTTGCTTAACACCTCAAATTTAAGGATATCTAACAACTAAAATCCCTCTAGATAGAAGGCAATAGGTCACCTTGTCGACTAATTTTTGGATGAACAATCCAATGTTCATTCAGGGATGAATCCGCAAATAACGACCATGTTGAAGTGTTTGTGTTAGCATAGACCGCAATTTCACATGTACATTTCTAGCACCCACCGTGCGGATCGAGAAAATAAATTTCTCAGGGCTTCTTTGCATTTCTTTAAATCAAATTTTAAGTTCTCTGTTCATATAATTTCGTATAGAATTGAGAATCTTCATGTGAGACTGTTTATTTTTACATGAAGATTTTGAATCTTCACATGAAGATTCTCTACATGTTGTGCGAGAAAGTGCTTGACTATGCAAAACTTTGTGCAACACCTATTTTCTTCACGTAGGCTGTAATAGAATTTTGTACAAGCCTAAAACAATTTTTCATGGATTTTGCTAATGTACTTGTCTTGATCTGTTTCTCTGGATTTCTTGCAGCTTAACTGTTGTTTGTAGGATGTATTATCGAAGATTCCTTTTAAAATCCACTCAAAAATAGACTAATGATTTTCTTGTAGGACGTTGTGAAAGATATGCTTGTCAAAGATCGATATTTTCAAACCCATAAAATATTGTGTGTCTTCCTTTATTGCTTTCAAAATTAGATTACCTAGGGCTTGTGAACTTCTTAGGATGCAAGATGGAAGAATAGGGGAATATTCTCTTCACTTCTTGGAGGTCATGACTGAGAGTGAATCAAAAACCTAGACACTTTCAAAAGATGACATTTCGAGGGAGGCAAGCAGCGTGGTGGTTCTCCAATGCTTATTCTCTTCTATGATAAGACAATGATTTCCTTTCAAGGAATCAAAATCTTTAGGGAAGAATGAGTTTGGATTGATTAAGACAAGTCGATAATTAACTTGTCTTATGTGTTTGGGCGAGGAAATAAGGTAGAGAATTATGCTCTTTCCCCTTGAGGGAAATCAAAAACTTGAACCCTTAGATCTAAACCACCAATCTGTGTCAATCCTTTAGAGGGCCTGCCAAACTTATCCAACCTTCGAGAATGACCCAAGTGAGCACACTCCTTTTGCCAGAGATTCCAACTCACTATAATGAAGATGCTTTGTACAAAAAAAGACTACAAAGCCAAATTAATTTCTTCCCCTTGATTCTTTATATCGCATATCAAGTGGAGGCTCTATCTGTGCAGTAGTCGGCACCAACCCTTTGCTTGTTAAGCAAGTAGTGTGCACTTTTAGATGTTGGTTTGGGCTACTGGTCTCATCTCCACTTGCAAAGCCACTAGGAATTAATATGAATGGAAGCCAAGTAAAAACCTCTTAGTTAGAAGCTACCCGATTCACCTCTGAAAGGAGGCATAACCTTTGTGCAAGGAGGGGGAAGAATCTCTCCTATAGAACTCACTATAGGCATGCTACTAGATGTTTGAAGGTGGTATACATACTCGTCCCCTGCCACAAGGGCACTCATTTAACGTATATGATTGAGTCCTTTGAATATACCAAAAACACGGGCACCCTCTAGGGGGTGACACGACTGTGTGAGGTACATGCATGCACATAAGATGTGGGAAAAAAGTTTTACCTTCTCTATTAATTTTTCTTTCTAGAGATAAAGCATGTTTGTTATCGAGTCATCAACAAAGTCCAAACCTTTTTACAACAAACAAAAGTCAAGACTCCCCTATCCTATTGAGTTGCCTTGTCCTCAACAGGACTATTTTTGACTATTGCTTGCTTCCCACTATCTTCTTTGAACACTTTGCCTAAAATTACAAACTCAAAACATTGTCCAAACATCTTACTAGGTTAACCCTGTTGTTCATCCAATCAAATCTAACTGATAAATCTACCCAATCTATCCAAAAAGTTTAGAAAGCTTGTCAAATTCAGTCATTGTTGTAAAACCGGTCTACTTTCTCACGCAAAAACTTTTTCAGTCTCACATGAAATCATTTGGTCCTTACGCAAAATCATTCTATCCTCAAGAAAAATTAAAATTTTGTCATGAGTCTTTGTGCAACCCTATGAACTTTCTTGCATGAAATTAAAACACTGTCACTGACCTTCACACGATCTAAAAAACTTCTTCGCGTGGCTTGTAATGTTTTTTGCGTGAGACTTTGTGTTAGCATTACCAATTTGGGTCTATTTTAGCTATCTGCAGCTTGCATACTATCTTTTTCTGCATCTGTTTGTCACTCTCTATTAGCAAACAATCCTAAAATAGTGACACTTTGCTTAGCCAAAGACTTGTGTCTTGTACTTTGACTGGTCTCATCTCTTAAGTTACCTTTTGTCTTCGCTTCTTAATGCTTGTCACACTTTGTGTCACATTGGTCATAATCTCTGGCTATTCTAGCCTTTAAATTAGACCATTTGTGCCTTAGTGTACAACATTCTTGCTATCATCTTATCATTTTTGAGACTCAGTCTTAAGTGTAGTCCTTGTCCAGGTTCTAGCTTCTTGTCCTTGTCTATGATTGTTGCAACTAGAAGTAGCAACGTGTTTTATCCTCCTAGACTTAGATGTGGTCATGCTAGGGGTCATAATCATGGCAGAGGTTGCTTACCTTTTGTTACAGAATCTGCATCTAGTTTGGCTAGTGAGGCATCTTCATGATCCTCCTCACCTACCAAGTCACCTCGAAGTTAGCAAACATTTTCCATAAACTTGCAAAAAATTAGGAATCCTTTGTACCAAGAGGATACTGAGATAGGTAGATATCTTATATTACCAAACACGATGTCTTATCCTTTTTTCAAAGGATCTTTTGAAACACAACACACTAAAACTGAACACATTCCAAGTTGACATCAAGACACACCTAAAAATGACAAAGAGAAAGAGAAAGACTATGAAAATGATGAAGAATAGGAAGAGGTGGAAATACTCCCTAAACACATAGAAAAATGTTGAAGAGAAAAAAACTTCCAAAAGGTCATGGGAATCCTACTAAATGAAGAGAAAGAAAAGTACTTTCTCAAACTTTCCCACAAGGGAGCTAAACTGCCTTCTCATTTTAATGTGGAAACCTTTATCACACCTGAAGAAGAAACTGAGACTTCTAAACTCCAATGATAACTGAAAATTATGCAAGACCAATTAGCTCAAATGATGCATGAGAAAGAGAAACCCACAAAGACATACACATTAGATGCTCTTTGTCCATTTCCATTTGACAAAAGCATAAACATGTCACCTTTTCCACAAGGCATAGAACTACCCAAATATGACAAGCACTTTGATAATACTGATCCCCAAGATCACTTGCGAGAATTTGGTGCTTTGTCTATGGAGTTTATACACGGTCAAACCTACCTCATGAATTTATTCCCTAGAAGCCTAGGTGGTCAGGCTTTGGAGTGGTTCTCACATTTACCTCCTAGTATCAAGATATTTGATGAAATTACCAATCTCTTTGTTCAGTAATATTCTCATAAAATACAAAACACTGTCAATATTCGAGATCTATGCAACCTTAAATAGAAGGTTGGTGAGCCTTTTCTCACTTTCCTCCAAAGGTGGAGACAACTATACACTAAGTATTCTTGTAAAATACTAGAAATGGAGAAGCTTGACATTTTCACTGATAACCTCTTACCTGATTTTGGGTATAGAGTCCAACTACAAATTCCACGTACCTTTGAAGACATAATTACATAGTCTATCTGTATCAAAGAATTTATGGTCAAGAAAGGGGAACTTACTCTTTAGAGAGATATGAAACAAGGTTCCACTTCCAACAGGGATAAAACCAAACATGTCAACAAGAACTGAAAAGTTGTACATGATGGAGTTGTTGACAATGTCACACCTAAACCTACTAAAGCTACATTTAATCTCATAGATGGCCTCAAAGCAGCCAAAAATGATGAGAAACCTCCTCTTGACAATAAGACATCTAGGAAAAAACTGAGAAACTCTTGGATAACATGCCCCAAATGAGAGTATACACCTTTGGGAGAACCTTTGGATGTGGTTTACAAGACATTGCTACAACATAAGCTTATTTCACCAATGGACAACCCTCGTCCCTATGATCCACAACCATGTCCACCATGATGGAATGATACCTCATTTTTTGAGTATCACCAAAATAAGGGACACAAAACTAGCAATTGTATAAACTTGTGCCATAAAGTCTAGGACATGATTGATGCTAGTGATCTTGTGGTGGATGGACATAAAAAAAACTCGCATCACAAGGCGTTCAAAGGACCTTTCCTAGCTTATGAAAAAGGAGAGACTTTGAAACCACAACCCTACAACAAGGTCAACTATACATATTCCAATGATGACAATGTCATTCACATGGTTGAACTTGTGGATTTTGAATATTGTGATATTACTACCATTAAGGGCAAGCAAGATAATGAAAAACCCAAGACACCATTTGTCTTGAGGGGCCCTACTTTTGATAAAATGGATATGCCCTCACAACACTATGCTAATGTTGTTACTCGTTCGCATGCCACATTGGTGATCAAATGCCCTGCACCTCCTATTTCAAATCTTGAACAACACAAAGACAAAGCCCTTGCTGTTCCATTCGGTAAAGGTGCAAAACCCACAACGAACTAGACTACAACCAGTTATAGTGTTCTTGATTAGCAAAAATGAACTAATGCTCAAATTTCCATCTTTGAGCTACTTAAAATCTTGCCTGCTTATAGGCAGATTCTGGAAAAAGCCCTTGCTAAGGCAAATGTTCCTCAAGATCTTGATCTTGAGCAATTTGAATCCATGGTAGGTCACCTAACCTCACCTTATCTTATGACCTTCTCTAAGGAGGATGAAAACTCACTAAATCACCCACACAATTAGCCTCTACACATTAAGGTTATGATCCACTAGACACATGTTCATCGGGAACTCATTAACAATGGCACTAGCCTAAATAGTGTCTTTACTACTCTTCTTAGACAATTGAATTATTCTAAGGACTCTATTGATCCTCAACGAAAGATCGCTATCAAAGAATATGATGAAGTGGAACAAAAGTCTCCAGGCCTTATGGTTTTACCCATTCATGTCAGTCCTATAGAGAGGGATGTCACCTATCAGCTGCTTGACATTCCCTTGGCTTACAACATTTTTTTGGGATGGCCATGGATACATGAGATGCGTGTTATTCCATCCACTTACCACCAATGCTTCAAGTTCCCATTTCATGGCCCTGAAGTTACTATTCCTGCCACTACTAGCTACACTTGCATGCTCAAATTTGCTGAAACTTTCATCCTTGCTAACTGTGAGTCTAATGATTATCATGACAATAAGCTGAAACAAATTGAGCATTCATTCAAACTAAAAGAAATTGGTATGGAAGAGTACCACATTTGAACCAATGCTATCATTAATGTCTCTTCTAGAGTCTCCTTGACATTATGGGAGACCCTTAGAAGCAAAGAAGCCATTCGTGTTGACACCTCAGACCAAGTATAATGGCACTTTTTTCAAGGCTACAGTTCCCTTAGAAGATGATAGTGAAAACAGAGCCATTGCTACATGGATTTACAGAGAAGAGGCTCCAGTGGAACTAACAGAGTAAGCTCGAGAAATAACTCCTAAGAAATATGGACCTGGTCATAGGCTTATGATGCATTTTGGTTACAAGGGAACTGGCCCTATTGGGTGTAATAACAATGGCCTAATTAATCCTATCAAAGCAAAAGCTTGAAGCAACAATGATACAATTGGTGTAATGCCCTGCCAAGGGATCCAAAGAATTAACCTAGAATTTCACTAAGTTTGGTAGCATTTTTTTTTTTAAATAACATGAAATAAATACCACATATAACTTATACACAATAATGAAAGTAATAACAATGTCCACCTGAAAGTAAACATAACATACATAACAAATTACATTCTTTAAGATCCATTAACATTGAATTACTTCTAAATCAACTAATATTATTGAATCCATCTAATATAACCACCACATGAAATAATAATGATAAGTCCAATGTTTATACATTACATTTCCAAATGCTCAATCATCCACTATACATGTCACAGGGTATGAAAAGCTTAAAAGAATATACATATGTAGAATAAAGTACATCATCTTATTCTAATCCATGATACATCAAAGTAAAGATAATCACATGATACACATGATACATGATCATAGAAGATATACTTCTATCATAAAAATCAAACATAATAAACTAAGTGCACGGTTCCTCCAAATCGTTAATAGCATCATTAGACCATCGTGGGTCCTAGCCATCCCTCTGTGAACAACATTCCAAATCACTGAATAGATCATCGGTATTAACATAGTAGGAATGTCACTCCTAACATATACTATATCATATGCAAAAAGTAATCTAACATGCAAATATAAGCATAAGATAACATCATCTAACATATACTAATCATCAATGAAAGGATACATATCCACCATCATGAAGGATGCATCAGCCATGATGTCTCAATAAATCTCAAATGATAAGAGTGGGAAAACACTACCACCCGACCAGGTGGTACCTAAGTGGTCCACTCCCACCATGCTGAGGAGATAATCTCAAGTCCCAAACAGGCTATCCAATAACACATAGCATAAATCTCTATAAGTACAAGAATCCTAAAAGTATACTAACTCAAAGGTTCCAATCACAAAACTGACATCTAATCCCAGAGGCACACAAAGACATGTAGAAACCTACTATGCAAGCGAGAAAGTGTCATCGCATTTATCATGTACAAGTTACCCTGGCAATTAACTAAACTCTACGGGTCCATACTGATCTCATGCAGCCACTAGGATCCTCTCATACTAATGAGGCATACTATGGAATGCAAGGTCGCAACCATGCATTCTCTCTACTCCCATCCTAGTCTATACAAGAACTCAAGGCATGGAAGAGAACCAAAACACTTATTTTTTTAGGTTCATTAAGTTAGTATTAGGTGTGAATGTTTTCACTTATTAATCCTACTTACAATAAGTTACCCTGGTAGCCTCTTAGGGCCCTGGCCCCCATTGCAAGCCACTTCTCGACACTACATGCAGATATCCTACCCTAAGCTCATGGAATCATAAATCTCAAAATCACAAAATATAATCCATAATAAAATCATCAAATATGCATAAAAGATTCAAATCTCCATGATCAAGCATCCATAGAAAATCATGATCACAATAGCTCTCTATTGGCAACTGAAGTATCACTGATAATAAAAAATATCCAGTGGTTCTAAATAACCAAAATATATCTCAATCATACTGATTGAAGAATCAAAAATGGTTGAGTCAAAACATGTCACAACATGACATCATTAAGAATAAATCCACATTATAGTCCCATCATGGTGACTAGAAAATAACCAAGGATAACTGATCGAAGAACCAGAAATGGTTAAGTCAAGTGTCTCATACATAAGAATATCAACTATAAAAATCAGTAATTACACACATTTTATAGAGCATTCCATCACATAACCATGGTTGGGTTCATAAAGATCGAGATTAAAACATCATCATGACATCACAAGCACATAACCCCCAAGGCTCTGGTAGACGTCCTATAACTGGTCAACACTAGTCAACCCAAAAATCCAAAACATTAGCATAAAGAATACACAATGCAAACACAAATTTTGGTTTTGCTAAATTTATAAACTTGAATTTAAATGTAGAGGTCTCAGTTTATGTTTTGAGGTTTGGAGAATGAATGGAGGAACATTTTGTACATTTTTTTTCCCTAACACATGTATTGTTTTGGATGGATAAAAGTTTTCCTTAATAGGACTAAAATCCATTTTCCAATTATAGTATTTGTTTGAAAACATCCCCCACCAAACTATCAATTAAATTTCATATACTTTATTTAATAATTTAAAACAATTAATTAAATCTTAATAGTTGAAAATTATACAAGAGCTCACCATTATAAAAATGAATCTTTGATATAAATCATTTATCAATTATATAATAATAATTCAAAATTATTAATAAGATATATATATATATATATATATATATATATAAACATACATATATAAATATATATATATATTTAAATATATATATACATACATATATAAATATATAAATTATTATTATTATTGCATTTTATAAAATTGAATTAATAATTTTGATTGATACAATATAACATATGAAAATTTAATAACAATGAAAATTGATTTCATATGAAATGACTGTTATAACACATATATAGAAGTATGTACCACCGGCGGTACACAAGACCCTACAGTCACAAGGCCTGCGACGTTAGTGGGTATTGTACCCCTGCCATCACAATACCTACAACAGCTGGTACACTGCGACTGTAGTGGGCACGGAGGCACGAATCTCATCCCCCCCCATTTTATGTATATTACTTTTTTTTAAATCGCATAAGTGATTTCATTTGCTGGTTATTATATGCGATTTCAATTTTAACAAAGTTTAACATTTTTAAAGCATATTCAATCAATGGTATGATATTCGATTTTTAATTAAATAAATATATATCTATATATACATATGTATGCATATATATATAAAGGTATATATATGTATATATGTGTGTGTGTGTGTGTGTGTGTGTGTGTGTGTGTGTGTGTGTGTGTGTGCGTGTGTGTGTATACATGCAGAGTTTTTTTTTAAACATCACAACATATAAACAAGTATACATATATATATAATTGTATATATATATATATATATGTATATATGTGCATGCAAATTCAAAAATATAAACATGAATATACATAATTTATTTATAAATTCCAATTTTATGAATTTTCCTATAAACTTTTGATCTCAAATTTATCCAATAATTTATCTAATGGCTTGGCTACAATTTAAACCCTAGCCCCGTGTTCTTTTCAATCTATGCATATAAGATTCTCAAATAAATGTAACTACCTATATTGAGAATGCATACAATTAAATAGAAAAATCTTCAGAAAACATATGGAAGACACGAAGAAGATAGGGAATGCAAGATGCAGAAAAACCACAAGTAAAATCACAAGAATCCACTCGAATTCTGTTGCTAATCCACTCTTCCTCAGAATACCCGTAGAGCATGTTCCTCCCTTCTTCAGAGTTCTTGAGTCCTCCAATGCTCCAATTTCTCTCCAAATGCTATGTCTAAGCTTCTAAGAATGCCTGAATATAAAGAGCTCTCAGGAAACACCTAGAATGCTTCTAGAAATAGCTAGAAGGTATCACCAACTAAGCATGTGTCTTTTCCAACCTTCTAGATCAATCATAAGGTTGTAGACACCATGTGTTTAATTGATGCACTAACCTCCGTGTTCTTGACATAAGAGAAATAGAAAGGTGTGTTAACTCCTAGGCAAGCTTATAACTCCAATTTAATTTTTATATAATTTATATTTAAATTTTTATAACTTTCAATTTAATTTTTATAACTTTTATTATTATTTATTACTTTTATTATTCTTTATAATCATTAATAATTTTAATTTCGAATTTTCTTTTATTTAATCCATTTTCCTTAATTAATTCACATTTAATTAATTATAATCAAAATATCAAATATCATGATATTTTATACTAATTTTCTCCAAAATAAATAATTAATTAATTAAATCTATTTATTAAGACTTAATTAATTGAAAATTCACCATAGACCTCCAAGATAAAATATGAAAACCCATAGTAGAGCAATTCACACAAAATCAGTCTAAAGGGTTTGGGATTTGGACTTGAGAATTTATCTCCCTTCTCTTATCATTGAAATAGTATAATAGGGTACACTCATCCTGGTAATTCAAAAAAGTCGATACCCGGTACTTGCAACCTGCAAAAAAACCATGCATGTACATACAATATATATAATGCTAAGCTAAACAGGCAATGGCAGGAAGTGGTGCATTGTGTAGATCCCGACTAAGTAGGTGACTATGACTCCCTTCCTTAACCATATCAGAAATTCCATACAATAAGAAAACACAAACACCATACACATGCAAGTATGGGGTAAGTATCCATAATAAAACACATGAGATAATAAACCATCTAACTAATCGTCAACAATAACTGAAAGAAATATAATGATCATCAAGCATACATGAAATGTAAAGTCTGAATGATTTCATCATGTAACCACTGAATCCATAACATAATGTCTGATAGTCTCAAAACAATACCACTAATCCATCAACATAAAACTAGTCTATCATAGTCTAATAATAACAAAAACAATGTCTAGAAAATATGTGAATGAGGGTAGGCACTACATCCACCCCCCCTTGGGTTAGGCTTACTCCTAGAAGCCTAAAAACAAGTAGGGATATAACTCCTATAATCTAGCTACATCCTCCCATGTAGCTGAAGAATCATCAATAGGGTCCCATTGGACCCTTACTTGCTCGATGGTTTGACCCCTAAGGGTCAACTCTCGCTACTCTAGAATATGAACTAGCTCCAAAGCCAGCTGCCCGTCCTCTACCTGCAAGGCATTCCAATCAAGAACATGTACAATATCAAGAATATACTACCGAAGCACTGAAACATGGAAAACATCATGAATGCGAGCTAGGCTGGGCGATAGACCAAGGCAGTAAGCAACCGGGCCAATCCTCTCCAAATTCTCGAATGGTCCCACAAAGAAAGGTACTAGCTTAGAACCCTTTCCATATCGAATTAGACTCTTTTTCAAATGTACTCTTAAGAAAACCTTATCACCCATAGCAAACTGCTTATCAGTCTTATGAGCATCAGCATACTTCTTCTGCCTATCCTGTGCCATAGTCAAGTGCTCACAGATATGCACTACCTGTTGCTCCATATCACGAAGCATCTTAGGACCCAACAAGATGTGATCCTCAAGAGTATCCCAACTCAAGGGTGTATGACAAGGACATCCATATAATGCCTTAAATGGTGCCATGCCAATAGAACTATGATACCTGTTGTTGTAAACAAACTCCACTAGGTAGAGATAGTCCTCCTAATGTGTTTGCCTATCCATCACATACATCTGTAACATATCCTCCAGAACCTGATTCACCCTCTCTATCTAACCATCAGTCTCTCGATGATATGTCAAACTAAAGTTTAATTACGCTCCAAGATCATGCTACAACGATGTCCAAAATGCAGATGTGAATACATGATCCTTGTTAGAAATGATCTTTCTAGGAATACCATGTAATCTCACAATGTCATGCATGAAGACATTAGCTACAGAAGTTGTTGTGTAGGAAGACCTGATCGGTGAGAAATGTGCCACCTTAGTCAACCAATCAACGGTGACCAAGATAGCATCATGACATTGAATAGTCATAGGTAATCCCAGTATGAAGTTCATGGAGATGATATCCTACTTCTAAGAAGGAATGAGATTTGGTTGCAAAAGTCTAGCCGGGTGCTGGTGTTCTACCTTAACTCTCTGACACTCAAGACACCTAGCCACAAAATCAGCAATAACTCACTTAATCCTAGACCAAAAGAACAAACATCTCAAATCAGCATGAATCTTCTTGACACCTGGATGTGCTAAGTAAGGTGTATGATGGGCTTCTGCTAGAATCAAGGTGCGAAGCTCATCTAGTAATGGCACATAAATTATTCCCAAATGTCTCAATAGACCATCTGATTCTCGAATGTAACCTGCAAACTTACCTTCCATTGGTCTTCTTGAATCCATCTCTCTACACACTTCCTAATACCAAAAGTTTGTAGGAAGTGCCTGAAGAATTCTTCTCCTCAAATCCACACTAAGCCTACACTTACGAACTACAGAATCTATGGAGACCTTAATGCCTAAGGCTAGTTCCACTTGCCAACCATGAACTTGCTTCAACGCATCTAGCTTACACTTAGAAACTTTAGATGGTGAAATAAATGAATCTGTAGCTCCTAAATCAAACAATACTAAAAGAGATATACCTCGAATAACACTTGTGGTCTCAACCATTGTTCCCTGATGATATGCCTGACGGTGATCTACTACTGCAAATACTCTATGGGCTCTACTTGCATCACCCACTATAGGCTCTAATACTGTAGGCCTAGGTCTTGAAAATTGAGGTGCTCGCTGTGGACACTAAGCTGCATAATGTCCAATTTGACCACATGAATTTTTTTTTGTATTTTTGCCAAATGCTCTACCCATAGGTGGTACATTTGATTGCTGATGACTGTTCTTGCTAACAAAAGACTGGCTACTCTGAGCTAGCTGATTGGACTAATTTTGTTTATTGCATTGAGCATTACAGTTGTTCTTAGTGTTAGAACCTTTTCCACCACCTTGAGCTTGAGAATTTGATCCCTTCTATTGTTGTATCTATTGCGACTGCTACTGATACTATTTCCCCTTAGAGAAAGAAGACTTCTTGTTACTACTTGAATTGTAGTTGCCTTTAGATCTTGATGTTGTTGGCACTCCTACGAAACCTCCTTGACCAAGGTTGACACCTTTCTCAATAAGGATAGCTTGACGTACCGCATCCTTGAAGGTTTTTGGCTCAAATACCTTGACACCCCCAATTATACAATTTTTCAAACCCCTAATAAAATACTATGTCAACCAAGCTAAATTTTCACTAAGCCCTAAAAAAGACATGAACTCATAAAACTTACACTCATACTCAGTCACTGACATAGTGTACTGCCTAAGATTATGAAATTCATTTGCCCTTTTCTATTTCCATTCCTCTTGTAGGAATCGTTCACGAAAACTCTCTAAGAATAGTTCCCACATGACACTGCTCATATCGATTCCCAACTTCTTCTCCTCAATTATCCACCAAGTGGCCCCAAAATTCTCTAAATTAGTGATCGCAAATCTTGCCTTAACATTGTTGTCAAAATCTTGCATGGAAAAAATCCTGTCAAGGGAAATAAGCCACTACTCGGCCACATAACCAGAACCTTGCCCATAAAAAGGCTTAACCTTGGATCTTGAAAGATATTTCATCTGAGTGGGCACAATGGACCTCTAATGATCCTTTTGAGGACTCCTAGATTTGGGTCTATGCTCTTGTTTTGTCTGATGTGCTTTGGGCTATTCTTGAACAGGAGGTAGACATTCTAGAATAGTCTGCATCATCTGTCTCAAACCAACCTCTTTAGACTCATCTTGGTCCTCTCTATGGCTCTCTTCTTGTTGCCTACTAGCGTGCTCTCCTTTGCTCTCTTCATGAGCTAATCCCTCATGGGCAGACTCATGGAGATTGATAGCTCTACCATGACCACAGCCTCTACCATGGCCTCTAATAGAAGACCTAGTCATAGATACCATCCTACAGCAGTACAAGGTACTATTACAATAAAAGGCACATGTTTGCAGTAGACTATGTTCAATTCTATGTTTAGGTTTAAGTAAGATTTCCAGTTTTAAAACCAAGTGTTGAAGTACAAGTAATAGTTTAGGTTTTGTTTCATTTCACCTAGTTTCAAGTTGAAGAGATACACTTTAATAGTTCAAAGTTTCTAGTCGTTCAAAAATATGTAGAGCTCCCAATGTAGAAACTTAGACTCTGATACCAAATGTAATGTCCTGCCAAGGGATCCAAAGAATTAACCTTGAATTTCACTAAGTTTGGTAGAATTTTTTTTTTTTAAATAACATGAAATAAATACCACATATAACTTATACACAATAACAGAAGCAATAGCAATGTCGATCTGAAAGTAAACATAACATACATAATAGATTAAATTCTTTAAGATCCCTTAACTCTAAATTACATCTAAATCAATTAACATTATGGAATCCATCTAATATAACCACCACATGAAATAATAATGATAAGTCCAATGTTTATACATTACATTTCCAAATGCTCAATCATCCATTGTACATGTCACACGGTATGAAAAGCTTAAAAGAATATACATATGTAGAATAAAGTACATCATCCTATTCTAATCCATGATACATCAAAGTAAAGATAATCACATGATACACATGATACATGATCATAGAAGATATACATCCATCATAAAAATCAAACATAATAAACTAAGTGCATGGTTCCTCCCAACCATTAATAGCATCATTAGACCATCATGGGCCCTAGCCATCCCTCCGTGTGTAACATTCCAAATCACCAAAGAGATCATCAGTATTAACATAGTAGGAATGTCACTCCTAACATATACTATATCATATGCAAAAAGTAATCTAACATGCAAATATAAGCATAAGATAACATCATCTAACATATACTAATCATTAATGAAAGGATACATATCCATCATCATGAAGGGTGCATCAGCCATGATGTCTTAATAAATCTCAAATGATAAGAGTGGAAAACCACTACCACCCAACTGCATGGTACCTAAGTGGTCCACTCCCACTATGCTGAGGAGATAATCTCAAGTCCCAAACAGGCTATCCAATAACACATAGCATAAATCTCTATAAGTCAAGGAATCCTAAAAGTATACTAACTCAAAGGTTTCAATCACAAAACTAACATCTAATCCTAGAGGCACGCAAAGACACGTAGGAACCTACTATGCAAGTGAGAAAGTGTCATCGCATTCATCACATACAAGTTACCCTAGAAATTAGCTAAACTCTATGGATCCATACTGATCTCATGCGGCCACTAGTATCCTCTCATACTGATGAGGTATACTATGTAATGCAAGGTCACAACCATGTATTCTCTCTACTCCCATCCTAGTCTATACAAGCACTCAAGGCATGGGCGAGAACCAAAACACTTATCTTTCTAGGTTCATTAAGTTAGTATTAGGTGTGAATGTTTTCACTTATTAATCCAACTTACAATGAGTTACCCTGGCAACCTCTTAGGACCCTGACCCCCATTGCAAGCCACTTCCTGACACTACATGCAGATATCCTACCCTAAGCTCATGGAATCATAAATATCAAAATCACAAAAGGGAATCCATAATAAAATCATCAAATATGCATAAAAGCATAAAATCTCCATGAGCAAGCATCCATAGAAAATCATGATCACAACAACTCTCTATTGGCAACTGAAGTATCACTGATAATCAAAAATATCCATTAGTTCTCAATAAGAAAAATATATCTCAATCATATTGATCGAAAACTCCAAAATGGTTGAGTCAAAACATGTCACAACATGACATCATCAAGAATAAATCCACATTACAGTCCCATCATGGAGACTAGAAAATAACAAAGGATAACTGATCGAAGAACCAAAAATGGTTAAGTCAAGTGTCTCATACATAAGAATCTCAACTATAACAATTAGTAATTACACACATTTCATAGAGAATTCCATCACATAACCATGGTTGGGTTCATAAAAATTGAGATTAAAACATCATCATGACATCACAATCACATAACCCCCAAGCCTCTGGTAGACGTCCTATAACTGGTCAACACTAGTCAACCCAAAAACCCAAAATAGTAGCATAAAGAATACACAATGCAAACACAAGTTTTGGTTTTGGTAAATTTAGAAACTTGAATTTAAATGTGGAGGTCTTAGTTTATGTTTCCAAGTTTTGAGAATGAATGGAGGAACATTTTGTACATTTTTTTTTCCTAACACATGTATTGTTTTGGATGGATAAAAGTTTTCCTTAATAGGACTAAAATCCATTTTCCAATTATAATATTTGTTTAAAAACGTCCCCCACCAAACTATCAATTAAATTTCATTTACTTTATATAATAATTTAAAACAATTAATTAAATCTTAATAGTTGAAAATTATACAAGAGTTCACCATTATAAAAATGAACCTTTGATATAAATCATTTATCAATTATATAATAATAATTCAAATTTATTAATAACATATATATATATATATATAAATATAAAAATAATTATTATTATTGCATTTTATAAAATCGAATTAATAATTTCGATTGATACAATATAACATATGAAAATTTAATAACAATGAAAATTGATTTCATATGAAATGACTGTTATAACACATATATATAAGTATGTACCACCGATGGTACGCAGGACCCTGCGATCGCAGGGCCTACAACGTCAGTGGGTACTGTGTACCCCTGCCATCACAGTACCTACAACAGTTGGTACACTACGATCACACTGGGCATGGGGGCATGGGTCTCATCCCCCCCATTTTATGCATATTACTTTTTTTTAAATCGCATAAGCGATTTCATTCGTTAGTTATTATATGTGATTTCATTTTTAACAAAGTTTAACATTTTAAAAACATATTTGATCAATGGTATGATATTCAATTTTTAATTAAATAAATATATATGTATATATACATATTTATGTATATATATATATTAAGGTATATATATGTATATATATGTGTGTGTGTGTGTGTGTGTGTGTGTGTGTGTGTGTGTGTGTGTCTATATATATATATATATATATATATATGCAGAGTTCTTTTTTAAACATCACAACATATAAACATGTATACATATATATATAATTTTATGTGTATGTGTGTGTGTGTGTGTGTGTGTGTGTGTGTGTGTGTGTGTGTAGATTCAAAAATATAAACATATATATACATAGTTTATTTAAAAATTCAAATTTTCAAAATTTTTCTATAAATTTTTGATCTCAAATTTATCCAATAATTTATCTAATAGCTTGGCTACAATTTAAACCCTAGCCTCGTGTTCTTTTCAATCTATGCAATAAGATTATCAAATAAATGTAACTACCCATATTGAGAATGCATATAATTAAATAGAAGAATCCTCAGAAAATATATGGAAGACACAAAGAAGAAAGGGAATGAAAGATGCAGAAATAGCACAAGTAAAATCACAAGAATCGACCCAAATTTTGATGCTAATTTTCTCTTCCTTAGAAAACCCGCAGAGCAAGCTCCTCCCTTCTTTAGAGTTCTGGAGTCCTCCAATGCTCTAATTGCTCTCCAAATGCTATGTCTAAGCTTCTAGGAATGCCTCAATATAAAGAGCTCTTAGGAAACACCTAGAATGCTTCTAGAAACAGCTAGAAGGTATCACAAACTAAGAATGTGTCTATTCCAACCTTCTAGATCAAATATAAGGTTGTAGACACCATGTGCTTAATTGATGCACTAACCTCTGTGTTGTTGACATAAGAGAAATATAAAGGTGTGTTAACTCCTAGGAAAACTTATAACTCCAATTTACTTTTTATATAATTTCTATTTAAATTTTTATAACTTTCATTTTAATTTATATAACTTTTATTATTATTATTTATTTATTACTTTTATTATTATTTATAATTATTATTAATTTTAATTTCTAATTTTCTTTTATTTAATCCTTTTTTCTCAATTAATTCACATTTAATTAATTATAATCAAAATATCAAATATCATGATATTTTATATTAATTTTCTCCAAAATAATTAATTAATTAATTAAATCTATTTATTAAGACTTAATTAATTAAAAATTCACCATAGACCTCCAAGATAAAATATGAAAACCCATCATAGAGTAATTCACACAAAATTAGTCTAAAGGGTTAACAATCATGAAATATGTCATCCGACACATTCGGTAGGTAAAATATCTAGGTACTTGTCCTACCTCACTAGAACAATTGGTTTAAGGGTTTGGGATTTGGACTTGAGAATTTATCTCCCTTCTCTTATCATTGAGATAGTATAATAGGATACACTCATCCTGTCAATTCAGGGAAGTTGATACCCGATACTTACAACCTGTAGAAAAACCATGCATGTACATACAATATATATAATGCTAAGATAAACAGGCAATGGCAAGAAATGGTGCATCGTGTAGATCTCGACTAAGTAGGTGACTATGACTCCCTTCCTTAACCATATCAGAAACACCATACAATAAGAAAACACGCACATTATACACATGCAAGTACGGGGTAAGTATCCATAATAAAACACATGAGATAATAAACCATCTAACTAATCATCGACAATAACTAAAAGCAATATAATGATCATCATGCATACATGAAATGTAAAGTCTGAATGATCTCATCATGTTACCACTGAATCCATAACATAATGTCTGATAGTCTCAAAACAATACCACTAATCCATCAACATAAAACTAGTCTATCATAGTCTGATAATAACAACAACAATGTCCAGAAAAGATGTGAATGAGGGCAGGCACTACAACTAGCCTAGGGTTTGAGAAGGTCCCTTTCCATTTGGGATCAAATAAATTCATCCCCAAACCTGAGAGTTCATCTAGAAAGGAGTCACAAGCTGAGTTAGATAACCAAGAGGAAGAATCTAATGATGAGGATACCTATTCTCATCCTATCCCTTATGATCTCACTAAATTATTTGCTGAACTAGATGACTTTGTACCACATGTTAGCACTGTGGATGATACTAGTGATTCTTATGAGGACAATATTGAGCAACTCAAATATCATTCAAAAAAAGGAGAACCTAATCAGTCATGTCATATTGAGTATTTGTGTAAGAACCCAGAGGATGAAGGTGATTATGTCCCTATCACAGTTTGGGAGTTCTATAATCTCTCACCATGTAGCACTGATTCAAAGGAATACGAGTTTGACTCTCTTTTAGAAGTGACTACTAATAAAGACATTGACCAAGTGCATGTCAATGAAAACCAAATCGAAGTGGGTCAAACATCTAGGATTAGGTCACATGGGTTAGATTAAAGTAGTGTCCTAGAATCATCAATTACTAATGTTCATACTCTGAGATGTTTGAACACACTTGTGGACAAAGTCATCGTATGTCTCAAATTCTTGGTCCACGTAGTTAATGAATATACTATGAATGCAATTGAACTAGCCACTACTCTCTCACTCACACATCTCAAGCTTATAGACTAGAACCCCAATGCATCTAACGAAGTCCCCATATTCCAGAATGACTATGCTCTCACCTGTTACCTAAATGCTATTGAACCTTTAACGTCTTCCACCAATAAGTAGAGTATCAACATGACTGAGGCTGACATCAAATATCTCAGTCATACAATTAAAAAGAAAAAATGCAAGAGGTCCAATGGTGAAAACCACATTGTGGCAGTGCTGGATCCCAAAAAAGTAAAAAAAAAAAGATGTATCCAAGGGTGAAAACCTCTTTGAGGTGCCTATGGATGAGATATTTGATGTCCTTCCTAGTCACTTTTAGGAGAGATCTTTAGTTTTAATAGAGCTGATGCAGCCAATTAACCTAGGAACAGAAGAACATCCTTATATGATACATCTAGCACAGTCACTGTCATCTAAAGAGGAGGAACAATTAATTGCCTTTTTCAAATAAAAGAAAATAAATTTTTCTTGGACATACTTTGACATGCTAGGATTGGATCCTGATCTTATCATGCATCATTTGTCCATAGCACCAGGCATCAAATCAGTTAAACAAAAGCTTCGAAAAATGCACCCTCACATTGCATTGCTCGTCAAAGCAGAATTGGAGAAACTTCTAAAGGATGATTTCATCCATGCAATTGACTATGCTGAATGGATATCCAATATTGTTCCTATTTCCAAGCACGATAAATCTATCACGGTTCATACAGACTTTTGTGATCTTAACTTAGCATGTCCTAAAGATGACTTTTTGCTCCCTAATATTGATATGATCATGGACATGACAGCTGGCTATGAGATGTACTCACTTATGGATGGTTTTTATAGATATAATTAGATAAAAATTGTGCCAAAAGATCAAGAGAAAATGACTTTCACATGTGCATGGGGAATCTTTTGTTGGAATGTGATGCCATTTGGTTTGAAGAATGTTGGTGCTACATATCAACGGGTTGTTACTAAAATTTTCCATGACATAATGCATAGAACCATGGAGGACTACATCGATGATACCTTGGTCAAAAGTGCTAAACACAATACTCATCTGCAAGATTTCCAACCCATCTTAGATTGTATGAAAAAATTCAATCTTCAGCTCAATCCTAAGAAATGCACATTTGGTGTCACATCAGAGAAGTTGTTGGGATACATTATCTCTCCAAAAGGAATTGAAGTAGATCCAAAGAAAGTAAAAGCAATAATGGATATGCCACCACCTTGGAAAATTAGTCAGATGAGAGGGCTACAAGGAAGGTTTCAATCTATTTGTAGGTTTATTTCACAATTGGTGGATAGATCACAACCCTTCAAAAAGGCCTTACATAAGGGCATGAAATTCAATTGGAGCCAAGATTGTGAGCAAAGCTTAACAAAGATCAAAAAATATCTTGTCAATCCACCCGTCTTGATGCCTCGTATTCATGGGAAGCCTTTTATTTTATACATTTTAGCCACTGAAACATCTTTGGGCATCCTATTGGCTCAAGAAGATGAGGACAACAAAGAAAGAGCTATTTACTACTTGAGCCGAACACTAGTTTCTTATGAGAAGAACTATAGCATTATTGAGAAAGCTTTCTTGGCAGTTATCTTTGCTTCCCAGAAGTTGAGACTCTACATGCTTGCCCACACTACACGGCTTGTGGCTAAAATAGATCCACTAAAGTACTTGCTCAATAAGGCAGCTTTCACAAGAAGATTGGCTAAATGGGTCATGATACTCAGTGAGCTTGACATCTAATATGTTTAATCCAAGGCTATAAAGGGATAAGTAATTGCAGACCAGCTGGTCGAGGCACCCATATAGAGTCTTCTACCAATGAACATTGATTTCCTAGATGAGTCAATTCTGACACTCATGCACCATACATGGGTTATGTTCTTTGATGGGTCCTCCATGCAATAGGGATCAGGTGCTAGATTACTCTTTATTAAACCCATGAGATACTCATTTCCCAAAACATACAAGATTCTATTTCCTTGTACAAATAACATTACTGAATATGAGGCTTTGATCAATGGCATAAAAATTGTAGCTGAATGGAGAGTGGATCAATTAGACATCTTTGGTGACTCTCAGCTTGTTATCAACCAAGTAAATGATGTGTATCAAACAAAGGATGAGAAACTAATTCCTTACAAGTGCATGGTTGATGACTTAAGAAGTATTTTGCACAAATCACCTTCCAACAAGTTCCACAACTAGATAATAAAGTGGCTGATGTCATGGCCACTCTTGCCTCTCTGATACAAATGCCTAAAAATGATCTTCGACATGAGTTCTTGGTGGAAGCGTTACACTACCCAGCCTATGACACCCTGATTCTAAGATGATATGTTCCATTATAGGACAAAAATCATCTTGCTACCATCACATTTATTCCTACCTTTGTAATCAAACCATTCCAAAAGGTCTAACCCAGAATGAGAAACGTTACCTAATTTGTGATGCTTCACATTATGTCATTATTCCTGAAAATCTATATAGGAGAGGTCTCGATGGAACACTCCTTAGGTGTTTAGAACCTGAAGAGTCCAAATGCACACTAATTGGCATTCATGAGGGCATTTGTGGATCTCATTCTAATGGGCTGACACTAGCTCACAAACTCCTTCATGCTAGTTACTACTGGCCCAAAATAGAGCAAGAAGCTATCAAGTATGCTAGGTCCTACAAGCAGTGTTAGTTACATGGGAATATCCTCCATGCTCCAGCCAAAGAGTTGATTCCCTCTACTACAACATGGCCATTTCAACAATGGGCCTTTGACTTGGTGGAACAGATCCACCCAACCTCCTCTAATGGATAGAAGTTCATTATCATGGCTATAGATTATTTCACGAAGTGGGTAGAGGTAGTAGCTCTCACAGTTGTTGATGGAAAAAATGTAACACTTTTCATAACAAACTACATCATCTGTAGATATGGTGTACTATCCTTAATCATTACTGAGAATGGAGGAAAATTCAAGAACAAATACCTCAAGGAACTATGCGAGAAATTCAAAATCACACAACATTGGTCTTCCATTTATTACCCCCAGGGTAATGGCCAAGCTGAGGCATCCAATAAGGTGATACTCAAAATTTTTCATCGCACAGTCAGTAAGTCAGGGAGATACTAGCATCTCTAGATCAATCCAGCCCTGTGGGCATATAGGACAAGCATCAAAACTCCAATGGGCATGACTCCCTTTGCATTGGTGTATGGGGCAGATGTTGTGCTTCCAATAGAGATTGAGATTCCTACTTTGAGAATCTCTATGAAAGGCCTTATCACTGATGATGACTATATAATAGCTCGGCTTCAAGAGCTTGTATTACTAGATGAATAATGACAAGTGGCATGTGATCATCTATGAGAATATCAACAAAGAATGGCCAGAAACTACAATTGAAGGGTCAGGCCATGCGACTTCTAGCTGGATGATTTCGTCCTTAGAGAGAACCCCAAGAATCAACAACAGTGAGTACAAAAAGGAAAGTTTGAACCAAACTGACTTGGTCCATACATGATTACTATAGTATATGGATCTAGCATCTATCAGCTTTCCACAACCAAAGGAGAAGTGCTTAAAGAGCCTATCAACACTTTCCAACTAAAGCAATTTTACAGTTCATTTAATCTTAGCAAGCTCTTTGTACATATCTATATGTCTTGAAAAAAAAACCTAAAAATCAAAAAAAGACCTAAAAAAAATTGTTACCTTGGTGAAAACCTAGCAATAGGCGCCTTGGTAACACCAAAAAAATTGAAAATCTCAAAAATACAAAAAAATCCAAAAAAGAAAAATACCAAAAAAATTGAAAAAAAAAAAAGCATCATTAGTGAAAACCTTGAAACAGGCATCATGGTAGAAAAAAAAAAAAGGAAAATCCTGCCGAGAAGGTGAAAACTTGGTAAATAGGCACCTCTTGTTCCCAATGCTCCATCTTGCAGCACATGTTTTGGCTATTCTGTATATTTACTTTCATGCTTTCACTTTCTTGGTTTTCCTTCTTTTTGCTCATGTATCCAAGGATTGAGTCTTGTTATAGCTCAAGGGCATTCCCCCTTAGTGTCACTCTTTTCGAGATTCTCCTCATAGAATCTACTTTGCGATAGTCACCAGTGGTCCTCACTGCATCTACCTACTATCACTTGTGTCACTCTTTTTGAGATTCTCCTCATAGAATCTCCTTTATTACAGTCACCAATGGTCCTCATTGTGTCTACCTACTGTTGCTAGTGTCACTCTTTTCGAGATTCTCCTCATAGAATCTCCTTTGTGATAGTCACTAGTGGTCCTCATTGTGTCTGCCTATGGTCGCTAGTGTCACTCTTTTTGATATTCTCCTCATAGAATCTTCTTCATGATAGTCACCAGTGGTCCTCACTATGTCTACCTACTATCACCACTATCACTCTTTCAAGATTTTCCTCATAGAATCTCTTTTGCAATAGTCACTAGTTGTTTTAGCTATGTCTACCTACTATTTCTTGGGTTATGTCTCTCCAGATTCCTTTATGGAAGATCTCTCTTGCATCAGTCACCAGTTTTCCTAGCTGTGTCTATCTACTATTCCTCAATCCTTCTTCAGATCTTCATCATGAAGATTCCTCTCTGACCTTAGTCACTAGTCATTCTGACTGCATCTGTCTACTGTTGTCACCCTACTAGAAGAGATTTCTTTCAAACATATTCTATACACTAACACTTGACATCAATCTCGAAAACATTTAACTAAAAAATTATATACTTGTTTGGATATGTTGAGCATTTTCTTTGTTTTCTTTGTTTTTCTTTATCATATCTCCTCGAGCAACTTGATGATGTCATCTTCGATTAGAGAAGCAATGACTGGGGGCATGATCTTTTCCTTACTTTTTGTCTGTGGTTTAGTTCCAATAAGTTGATACATTCCTATAAAAGGGGTTTCCACTATAAGAGCCTCCATCTCGTATTGGATGGCCTGGTGTACCTCGACTCCTTTTGTATGGATATGTCAATAACATTGGTTCTTCTCCTTGTTTTTTGGAGTGAACTCTTTGTGCTACAGTAAATACTAATACTCATCCTACTAAGTGAAGTACGGGTCACTGCGAGTATATCTAGCACACTTATGTCTCAGGTTACAAATGCAACGATCATTATGGACAGAATGAATACTAAATACTTAGCATAAGATGGATCTCCCATGTGTTTGGTATGTTTGTTATGTAAGAAACATTCAGGTCATCCTAGCGTTTATGCTTTGATGCTTATGTTAACTTTCTACATTAAAAGGGATAAATGTTCTAGTCATTCTAGCTTCTTGTGCCTCGAATGCTTGCATTCCATCCTGACAAACCAATAACATATGCTATATTCATATTTCCATGATTGCAATGTTAGTGGGAATTGTATGACCTACGAGCTTTGTTCTATATCCGGTGATGATTAAATATTGAGGCTTGGTAACCAGACCTAGGGTTGCATTTCACCTAGTCTTGCATTAGATTCTTCACTTGCATAAGCATGCAATTCAATGTTCATTCTGTTCTTACCCTTTGTGTTTAAGGATTGGGGGCATCTCTACATGTATCAGGTTCCTCCATGATTGCACAAGCATTTGGTTCATCGATTCATGCTCATCAATGGAATACCTATTACTATCAAGTAAAAATTATGGAATGCTAGGTGAGATGTCAGTCCATACATATGCATTCATATCAAAGTACAACATACATCTCATCATCATCATATTGACATCTCATGTACATCAAAGTAAAGCAAACACAGACAATGGCATGTACACAAGGATACTTGGCTCAATATCTCATATATATATATATATATATATATATATATCAAAAGAATGGATCAGTACAAAAAAAATGGGTGCTACTCGAGCGCAATCGATCAAAGATGATACATATGGTGTTGGCACACCAATTGATACATAGTCAGAGATCAAAATTAGAGATCAAGCATAGAGTGTCTAACTTTGTCCTATAGCATCACCTCTAGGAGGAGCAAGAGCAGTAGGTGGCAATGGCAGTGGCATATCTAGTCTGACAAAAGGTTGTGTGCCTCTAGACTCTCAGGCATACTGAGAACAGTGCTAAAGCTGAAGTGTCCCATTAGGTACTGCACTCATATATGTAGCATAATAGTACACTACCCAAGCTGACTGGAAGTGGACCTTATCCTATGCCAGCTCTAATCTTTGCTCTGCAGTCTTCACATGCTCTCTCACTCAGTCTATCTCTCACTGTCTCTCCACCAGCTATGCATCCTAGACTACCATTGAAATTTGCAGGTCCCCCAACTATCGGGAGGCTTGACGAATCCATTCTCGATACCATTAGACAATGTCCTGCACCCCACTTACCGGCTGATTTGACATATCCTCATCTAGCATCTCTGGTGCTTGCTACTGTGGTGGTGCCTCTTGCTACTATGGAGCCTCCTGTTGAGGGGCCTCCTCCTCTACCCTCTACCTATGGTGCTGACTCTGTCTAGTCACACTACCCCCGACACTCGGGTCTGATCCCATCTGACATCGGGGAATTGACATCTGTTGTACCTAGTGCTAGATCTGTGGCTGCTACTATGGCTAACCTACCAACTATGGCTATGCTTACTGCTACTGGGACACCTTCCTCTATCCCTACCCTGCCATCCCTAGTGGATTTGTAAAATGTGAGAATAGATGGCTGATAAAAAATGCTTGATATGCAGGTGTCATCCTTGCATCTACTACCTCTAGCAAGTAGTCGCACTGAAATGTAGCTAGGCTATGAATATCTATCATGGACCACCCTGGGTCCATTCATGTTGGTCATCCCTGCTCAATTTCCTTCTACAACCTAGCATAGGCACAGTACTCAGCAGAAATGTCCTGTGGTCAGCCATACTGTCGCCACACTTGTGAGATCACAAATTTCTGTCACTGATGTGGTCCTGCCCGCCAGAGGTTGAGAACTAAACATCCATGGTAGCTCTCTGGGGGCATCATCCCCATCCTCTATCCCTCACCAAGGTCACCATACAATAGAGACTAGGTCATTAAGATGTGTCTGCCAATGCTCAGTCTTACCCAGGTGGATCTAGGTAATGTGCCCTTGATATCTGCATATATACGGCTCCGTGGGCTCTCTAGCATCCTCAAAAATTGGCCTGCATATGGAAATATGCTCTCAGGCCCACATTTACAACACATATACTCCAGCTACCATGGTCTTCTTCTCATGGAAGATGACCTTGTGCATCTCATGGAAAAGATGGGCCAACATGCACTTACTCCACCAAAAGATCTCGAGTGCCTCCGACATCTTCTGGAGCATGACTCCCCACCCGCACTCCAAACCATATTGTCCTCTGTTAGGATATAAGAAATAGTTGAAAAATATAGCCACCACAGATGCAAGCCTGTGCGTTGGTCCATAGCTGTGCATCAGCTCATCCTAGCTGATGGCCCTACCCCTCGATAGATCTCTCTCAAAAACAATAGATAGTGCTTTTTTCCCTGCTCGGGGTACTATATCATAGATGACCTAGGCACTGTGAAATGGGATCCTCAGGATCCTCCATATATCCTTTGGGGTAATCATCATCTCACTCATTGGAAAATGAAATGTGTTCATCTTCGAATGGAAACGCTCTACCAATGTAGTGAGAAGGCCGTGATTCACCATCATAGCTGGAATCTGACATAATGAAGACATACCCAACTGCGCAATGTGTGCCCAAGCAATGTCATTAAGACTCCACAATAACTCCCCATATGGTGGGTAATGCAATATAAATGCAACGTCACCAAAGACCTCCTGCATGCACAACAAGAAGCGACACACAAAACAATTAGTATCAAGTCAAAATGATGCATCAAAAAAAATTAAAATGCAATTTTTGAGTGTGAAAATAAAACTTTTAAACATGATTTTCATGGGATTTCATGCAAAATTCATGAAATCTTGTGCAATGTTCTCCCAGTTTCACATGAAAACATTCTTTCTTTGTGCAAAGAATCATGTCATCGTGTGAAAAAAGAGTTGTCCACATAAGAAAAGAGCTATTCACGTGAGAAATGAATAGACTTGTGTGAAGAATGTTGTTCTTCATGCAAGACATAGTGTCTCCCACGTGATGATCCTCCTCATGCAAGAAGAAATAGCACACCCTATTTCTTCATGCGAAGGAAAAAGATCTTCACGTGAAAAGAGATAGATCTCGTGCGAAGATTGATTGGACAATCCTAAAACATGCTAATAAATGCAATAAATGACATTGAAAAGCATGAAAGTGAAAGTACAAAGATGGGAAATCGATGACTCACCAATGGTCTGTAGTCTGTTGGCCGACTATGTCATCTGCAGCACTCAAAATGGTGGTATCTCATGTTCACTTCCATATCTCTCTAAGAGATCTAAATCACTACAAGACAAAAGCACACATGAGTTTGAAAATGATACCTTAGACCCTTATATAGTTGTTGACCAATTTTTTCAAAGTGTTTTGATTTGCGCAAAAATCACACCCCTGACTAATTTGACCATTTAGAATCTATTTTCAGGATCAAATTCAAAATTTGACACACCTTAGTGCCTCAAAAATATGTTTTAAAGTTTTGGGGACCAATGCAATCAAACGCTTGTGCAGTTTGAATTTATCTGATATCTTAGGATTCTTGAAATCCTTTCAATTCTAAATTCTTCATATTTTCAAAATTCATTTTGAAAATATTCAACTCAAGTCAACTTTTCTTAATTCTAGTCAACTATTGGTCAAACTTGGTCTTTCGGACCTCCAAATCACTTTGGATCAATTTTCAAATTTCTTCAAATTGTTCTGATCTCTTTATATTATTTCTTCTATATCTCATGATATACTACTTCACATCATATTTCTGGTGTGGCATCTTTTGATTTTTCTCCTGAGGGGACAGGATGATTACATCATTAAACTTGAATTTCAAATCAATCTGAATCATCATCACTTGGGCAATCTTGTTCCCATCTTATATCCTTATCACTTGGGGCATCTCATCACTCAGGGCATCTTACTCCCTCTTATCTAGCATCTTTGCCATCTATCTTATATTTTCATCAAATTGATCAACCTTATAACAACTCTTCTCAAAGTTTGATGGGTAGGTATTGTGATAGTCTAAACACCAACTCCTGAGGATCAAGCCTCATTTTGGGGATGAGTCTGCAACTCATAATTGGATCTTATCAATCTCAAGTATCTAAGTGTTCTACCTAGATCCTTGAAGGTTGAGCTCCATTCTGGAGATAATCTTCTAAATGCTTTCAATCTTAGGTATCTAGGTGTTCTACCTAGATCCTTGAAGGTTAAGCTCCGTTATGGAGATAATCTTCTAAATGCTTTCAATCTTAGGTATCTAGGTGTTCTATCTAGATCCTTGAAGGTTAAGCTCCATTTTGGAGATGATCTTCTAAATGCTATCAATCTCAGGTATCTAGGTGTTCTATCTAGATCCTTGAAGGTTAAGCTCCGTTTTGGAGATGATCTTCTAAATTCTATCAATCTCAGGTATCCAGGTGTTCTATCTAGATCCTTGAAGGTTAAGCTTCATTCTGGAGATGGTTCTTAAAAGCTTACCAATTGGTCTCTATGTCATCAACTTCAAAATCAATCTCATCTTTGCATCACGCTTTCTGATTGTTCTTTGAATTGAACGTGTTGCTTGCACATTCATTCGAAGAAGAGAAAAATGTAATACCCCAAAATTGGCTCATTGCCATCTTAACCAATTCTGGTCTATTTTTGATCAATTCTAAAGTCTTATGTCACCTAGCAATTCTCATTCTACTACTCGCTACTTGACTTAATTGTCAAATGCAGAAAACCTAAATTTGCATTCATCATACTCTTTATTTAATTCCTAAAGTATTGATTCATATTAGTCACATTAAACCTACTGATTACAATTTAATTTAATCTAAAGTATTTATACTTTAATTAAATTAAATTCTTTCCTAAGGCTAATGTACTACGGAATTAAATTTACTAAATTTAATAAATATGCCTATTTTAATTAATTTTAAAAAATTATTTAATTAAATGGAGAAGCTATTTATAATTAATTAAGCAAAATTATTTAATTAAATGGGAAGCCATTCCTAATTAATTAAATGAAGTTATTTAATTAAATAAGAAAAGTGTCTCTAATTAATTAAATAGAATTATTTAATTAATAAGAAAAGGTAATTATGAGAGCATATCTCATTTTATTAAATTAAATATCTCTCCATAATCTCTCTTCAATTCAAAAAAGGGAAATTTCTAGTTTACTACTGATCAAATTAGAAATGACTCAGATCACTTGCTTTTACACTAAAGTCTATCTAAGTTGACTAAACCTTACACTCATATCTGAGCTAGTTAACTCCCTTTGATTTGGGAATCTTCCTTTATGAATGAACTTCATTTTCAATCCTGACTATTGATTGAAATCGATCTCAACTGTTGATGGATTCCAAGAAAGTCTATTTAAGAAAACCTCATTTCCTCATTACGGGGGTTGGAATTTGAATAGCATTGAATTGCTGTCATTCCTAGATTTCATATTGTTATTGCACTTAAATTCTCATTTAAAATAAGAATGCATAAATTTAGATTAATGCCTTCTATTTCTTAGATTAATTTCTTGCACTTCATCTAGATTACTTGCATATCATATAGATTAGTCACTACCACTTATGTCACACTCAAATTGAAATACCTTATTAAAATCACAAAAAGCTAATATAGGTAAATCAACAACCATTTTTTCAAAGTGACAAAACGCTTATCAGTTCCATGTGTCCACTTGAAATCCTTTTTTATCTCCTCTCATAGTCTCAGTCATAGCATTACAAACTAAACTAAAGTTTTTTTATAAACATTCTATATAAACTAAATAAGCCATGAAATAATTTTACCTCACCCACATTCTCAGATATAGGCTAGTCTAAAATTGTTTTAACATTCTTAGGATCCATTCTCACTTAAACCATCAACTAAAATAAAAAATCTCAAATACATAATCTCCTCTAGGGTAAAGGAACAGATTTTCAAATTAATCAGTAGCTTCTCCTCTTTCAATCTCTGTAATACTTATTTAACATTCTCAAGATGTTCTTCATTAGTGTTACTAAATATCAAATTACCATCAAAATATAAAATCAAAAACTTACTCAAGAATCTATTTAGGACTTCATTTATGAACCTCATAAAAGTATTGGTGTATTAGTCAAACCAAAAGGCATTAACAACCACTTATATAAACCATATTTTCTCTTGAAAGAAGTCTTCAATTCATCACCTTCTTTGATTTTTATTTGATGACAATAACTCTTCAAATAAATCTTGGTAGAATACTTTACTCCACTCAAACAATACATTATATCATCCATCCTTGGCATAAGAAACCTATATTTCACTATGATCTTGTTGATAGCTCTAGAATAAGTACACATTCTCCATTCTTGGTTTTTCTTAGGTGCTAATACAACAAGTATAAAACATGGACTCAAGATTTCTCTAATAAAATAATTCTACAACATTTCCTACACTTGTTGTTGAAAGGAGATTGTTGAAGTCAAGAAGATTGATGAAATATATCATGGAACAATCATTATTTTTCAATGATGTCAAACCTGCTACTTATTGGTGAGACAATTGCTTACTTTGGTCTGAATGCTATCATTCGATTAATAGATGATGAAGATTTGAAAAGAAAGGATAACAAGAGAACCCAAAAAAAGGTTGAGTTATATGGTTTATACAAAGAGCCCTAAGACCAAGCAAGACTTCAATGATATAGTGTATTATTTATCTACTCAGGGCAATAACGAAAGGATACTTGAGAAAAAACTAGAGGAAGGCTATGTAAAAAAATGTCTCTGCCAAGCCTGACCAAGAAAATAGTGAAAGTTGAGCAAGTCAGTGTAGGCTAAGGAAAACCTTAGTTGAAGCTGAGTAGTAAGTTCATAAAGAGAAATCTAGTAAGTGTCGAGTGAAGAAATCTTAGTATGTGTCAAGCATCAGAAGATGGCAATAGCGACTGAGTGAAACTTAGTGTATGCCAAACAATCCAGTATTGATTGAGCATTAGAAGAAATTATTTGTTGAGCAAACAACCTGTTATTGCTAAGTGACAATAAAATGTGTTTGATCAAGGATTTGATGAATTTGGGCCAATGAATTTGATTTCTTGGACTTTGTAAATCATGTGGAAGATAACTATGATGAGCTAGTGGCACAAAATTAAAGAGAAAGAATTTTGAGATGAATTTAAAGAGGATTTTAAATGAAGTTTCTACAAGGGAATACAATGGAAAGATTGGAAGTTTCAATGAATCTGACCTAACCCTAAAATGGATGATTGTGGTTAAGTGACAAAAGACCTAAATTGTCTATATAAGAAGATAACAAGCTAGAAGAAATGTGCCAAGAGTGTGAACCTGAGAAAGATAAGAAGTATAGGGCATTGCTTCATATGGTGGCTAAATAAAAGAGTCTATAGTTGGCATACTAAGAAAGAAGGCTTGAAGGGAAAAAAGGTTATTGGAGATGAAGGGGATGAATGTCAAGTAGAATGGAGGATTGAATGTGAGATCTATAATTTGTAATTGAGTTGTTTATTATCAGATCAAGTCTTGGTATTACTCTCTAACAATTGTATCATTCTAGATAAATCCTTTGGACTAAGGTTGACCTAATAGTCATGAGTAAATCCTTTAACATAGTGACATTCTAATGGAATTTCATAAAGTCCTCTAACAAGGCTCACACCTAATAGCTTGATTGAAATCCATTAACTAGGTTATATGTAATAGTGTGCATTGTAACCTTTAATAGGGTTAGCTCCTCACATGACTCACTTTAGAAGAGTGAAAATTGATAGCATGTTACTCATGGGTTTTCCAAAATTAGATTTCCACATAAAATCTTGGTGTCAAAATGTGTGATTGATTTTGTGAAATTCCATGTTTACATTTCTGCAAAGTTATTTTGACCCAGGACAAAAATATGCAAAAGTTTATGATATTGAATGATCAATTCATGCATAAGTATAAGTAGAAGTACTGAAAAATTGTATTTGTACATTTGGACCTTGGATAACTATTTCACCTTTTTCCACTCTCTTAGTTATTCTAAACATTCCAAGAATTGGTATTAGAGCATCAAGTGCTTGTAAAAAAGTTTGAAGGTACTTAAGCTAAAGATCAAAATTACAGAAAGGAGGTGCCCAAGTTAAACAAGAAAAACCTTCTTGCATGGAAAATTTTGATGAGTCTACATCTAAGAGGTCTTGGAGATTATGCATAGTCAACTATAATCACTAAGCATATTAATCCAACTGGTACCCCAACTTCTAAATAATTGAAACAAAAGAAGGAACACAATTGGGCAATGTTGGAGATTGCATATGCCATAAGCTATTCATAGTTTTATGACATCAAAGGATGTCATTTTACTAAGAATATTTGGGATGCCCTACAAAAGATCTATGGAGAAGAAAAGAATGTGTTGAGAGACAGAGCCGAAAGTCTTAGAGGAAAATTTGATGAAATGAGAATGCAAGATGGTGAGACTATAGTCTAGTATTGTACAAGAATCAAAGATGTTCTTAATGTAATTATAGGATTTGATGGATAGATTGAAGATGAGGTTGTGATTAGAAAATTATTGAGAACCCTAATTCATATCTATGTTATTAGAGACTCTTGTATACAAGAACTAAGGTGTACTCCTATTAGTAATATGACCCTTGAAGGACTCCTTGGTAGACACTACTTATGAACATTCAAATTTTGATAATTTCAAATCTAAGAATGTGGAATATTATTTCAAATCTAAGTTGACATTAACTAAAGATAAGAAAGAAAAAAATGATCAAACATGGTGTTGGTGATAGTGATATAGATGTTGAAGAGCTAGAAAAACTAGAAGCATTGCTAGCAAGGAAATTTCAATGAGGCAAAGGAAAATACAAAGGTAAGTTACCCATCATATGCTTTAATTATAATGAGGTTGGTAATATTGTAGCAAGATGTCCTAGTAAGTAAATAAGAATGAAGAAAAATATAAAGATGGAAAAGATGTTAGTAACAAAGGATTTAAGGAAAAGGGAAAGAAAACTTGTAACATTGCTGAAGAAGAATCTAATGATCATGATGGTGAACTTCTTTGTGTTTCTATGAAGGATGGTTTTGATGAAGATGAGGCAACTGCATTGATATCTATTGGAATAGTTTTACAATAATTGAGAGGCAAGGGGAGGGAGTGTGAATTAGTTATTCAAGGTTCAAATGTACTAACAAAACTTTTCATAGCTTACTAATCCCCTAAAACATTTATCTCCATCATGCATGCATCCATAAGATTATGCAATCACTTAAGACTTGTAGGCTATTATTAAATCAATTTGTAGAAATGTAAATATGAAACATAATAGATTCATTAGTACACTTGACACAATGATTTACATAGAAACCCAATTCGGAAAAACCCATCAGTAACATGGTACTCTTTTTCACTCTTTTGAAGTGATGCCCTATGAAAGGACAACCTTGTTAAATGTTACAATACACACTGTTAAATGTGACCTTGTTAAAAAATTGTAGTCACCCTACTAGGAGTGAGCCTTCTTAGAGGACTTTAGGACATTCACTTGGAATGTCACCTAGTTAAAAGATTTACAAAAGACTGCTAGATGAACCTTAATCCAAAGGATTTACCCTAGATGTGATACATATTTTATCCTTTTCTTCTTCTTATTCTTCTCATCAAGTTTCTTCAATGACACTTTAGTTTTCAAAGAAGATTCAATACTCTCAAGTTTGTAATTATCAAAGTTAGATAGCTCAAAAATAGTAAGTCTACCCACCAATCCTTCAAGTGATAGATCATTCCCTGGTATTCATCTTAGCTCTTGAATTCCAGAGACTCTAATAGCATAAATAGGTAGTAGTGTTCTTAAAACTTTTATTAACATAGTATCATGATCTAGTTTGCCATTAGCTCCACTCTTTTCAATAATGACTTATTTTATCCTTGCAACATATTGAGCAATATTTTCACCTTCTTCCATTCTTATTTCATTAAACTTACCTCTGAGGCTTTCGTCTTTGTCTCTAAGGACATTGGTGTCTCCTGCATAGTGGTGACAAGGGCATCCCACATTTTCTTTTCACTATCAAGATCTTTAATATCATCAAATTCAACATAACTTAGCATAGAGGCAATATCCAACATCTTCTAGTTGTCTAATTTCTTCTTTCTCATATCCTCAGTAGTTGGGGCTCTATAAGGCTTAACATGCTTAATGGTAATAGTAGATTATGCATGATCTTTGAGTCATCCAAGGTATAGCTTCATCAAACTTTTCAATGCAGGAAAGTTATCTCAATTGAGTTTTTGTATTTCTCTTTTTGACATCTTGATCTTCGTTCTTCTAGTACCTCTAAACTAGTCCTCTTTAAGTAGATGGCTCTGATAAAAATTATTGGAATACTTTTAGAATAACTAAGAGGGGGGTTAATCAATTATTCAAGGTCCAGATGTATAAACAAAAATTTTTACAACTTAGTGAGCTGATAAAATATTTATCTTCATCATGCATGCATCCATATGATTAGGCAATCACTTGAAAATTATAGATTACTATCAAATCAATTTGCAAAAAAGTAAACATGAAACGTAATAGATTCATCATCACACTTGACACAATGATTTACGTGGAAACCCAATTTGGGAAAAACCACTTATAACATGTTACTCTTTTTTACTCTTATGAACTGGCAGCCTATGAAAGGCCAACCCTATTAATGGTTATAATACACACCATTAAATGTGACCCTATTAAAGGATTTCAATTATCCTATAGGAGTGAGCCTTATTAGAGGACTTTAGACCATTCACTTGGAATCCCACCCAGTTAAATGATTTACCCTAAACTGATACAATTATTAGAAAGTAACAGTAAGGCTTGATCTAATAACAACTTACAACTTCATTTGTATATTACAGATCACTATTTCGGTCCTCAGTTCCACTTGGCCTTCTTACTTGTTAGCTCTTACACCTTGTTCATCATTCAAGCATTTATATCCTTAAGCCCTTTTTCATAGTATGCCAATATAGTCTCTTTTCTTAGGTCACTTGATGAAGTAGAAACCTTGACTCCTTGTCTTCCTTGAGTTCTTGCACTTAATCCCCCTTTTTTCTTCTAACTATCCATTCTTATAAATAGGAAATTAAGATATTTTCTTGATTATTTTTCATCATCCAATATTAGGGTTAGGATGGATTAAGTAGGATACAATGAATCTATCCCACATTCCACATCTCTTCTAGAAACTTCTCCTAGAATCTGTTGGATACAATTGTCTAATTGTGTGTTGTCTTTGATGTCACACAAATGTTATATTAATTTTCAGCTAGTGCTTACTGAGTTCACTTGGTTAGCAAGATAGTTTTCCTTGTCTACTAAGCATTCCTGAAGTTTACATTGTGAAGATAGCATCTACTAAGCTCACTTGGGTGTTGAAGGAAATTATGGCAGGAAATAGTGTTAACTGAGTTCACATAGTTAACAAAGGGAAAGTTGGATAGAGTTAGTGCTAACTGAGTTCACTTGATTACCAAAATATTTTGCAAGTTCACAGTGTTAACCGAGCTTCTTTTTCTTAACACAGGAAATCATCTCAGAACCACTATTTACCGAGCAAGGTCGGCTAGTAAAGGATTTTTTTTTTTTGGCATGAGAAGTTTAATTATTTTAAGTATTGATTCTAGCTGACTATGGTAATGATTATTAGTTATTCTAATTTTTATTGAGCTGATCAACAATTTGGACACACACACACACACACACACACACACACACACACACAGATATATATATATATATATATATATATATAAGTTGTGATTTTTAAGTGTTTGCAAGTGTGTTGATTAAATTAAGAATGTAAGAGTGAGAGAAAACTTGAAGGATAAATAGCTATCCTTGTGGAGTAGAAAACTATTATTTGATCAAGGAAGGATCAATTATGAAGAAAAATAGAGATCTATAATTAGCAATTTAGTTGCATCACAATTAGGTCATTTTATTGTTACTCTCTAACCATTGTAGCAATGATCTAAAATCTCTTTACTTAGTTGGTTTAATAGCCAGTTGTAAATCCTCTAACAAGGTGACAGTTCAACTCAATTGTTTTAAGATCTCTCATCCACTCCTAATAGGGTGATTAAATCCTCTAATAGGGTCACAACGAACAGTTTGTTTTGTAACCTTTAATCGGATTGGCTCCTAATAGGGCTGACTTTGGAAGAGTGAAAAATAGTAACTAGTTACATTGGTAGTTTTTTCCATATTGGGTTTCCATGTTAAATCTAGTGTCTCATGTGTTAATTTTATTTCTCTCATGAATGAAAATTAGTTATTGTTTAATTTCCTAAGATCTATTAAAAGTAATTCACTCTTTGCATTTACCTAGTTACATCATTTTCAGTATTTTTATCGAGTAACTACAATAATTAGTTTTCTCAGTCTAAATTTATTGTTGACATCTAAGGGATCGGGGACTAATTTTAGGAGTAACTGATTCACCCCCCCCCCTCTTAGTTCCTCCTTCTATATTTCCAACAATTGGTATCAAAGCATTTGGTGCTTGTAGGAAAGGTTTCAAGGACCTACGCTAAAGATTAAGATGTCTTACAAGAGAGAGATTCCAAAGCTAAATGAAGACAACTTTGTAACATGGAAGGGACTCATGAGACTTTATTTAGCCACCATTAGTGATTCAAGCTTGAAATACCTTGATGAAGAATGAAAAACTCCTATTGGTACATTATCTGTTGGAGATCTCGCTGAGAAAAAGAACCATAACATCATGATGATTGACATTACATCTGCTCTTAGCTATGATGAATTTGATGAGATCAAACACTGCTTTTGATATGTAGAACAAGCTAAAGGACATCTATGGTGGTGATGAAAATGTAAGGAGAGCCAAAGAAAAAAGCTTTAGAGGACAATTTGATTAGATGAGAATGAGAGAAGATGAAATTATTGTCAAATATGTGGAAGGAATCAAAGCTAGTGTCAGTACAATTAGAGCTTTTGGAGGAGAAATCAAGGGGGAAACTATTGTAAGTAAAGTTCTCAGAACATTGCTTCCTATCTATGAAATTAGAGTATCTTCTATTCAAGAAAAGAGGTGTGATCCAAATCACAAGTTAAGTTTGGATGCCTTAGTAGGAAGATTGATAGCTTTTGAGCTAGACAACGTTGACAATTATGTTCTAGCTTCCAAAAATATTGAATTTACATTTGAGGCCAAAATTTCACTCAAAGAAAAAGGCAAAAAGATAAAGGAAAATCAGTCTAAAGGTGAAGAGGAAATAGAGGAAATTTCTAACAATAATCTTAAAGTTGTTGAAGTTTTACTTGCAAAGAAATATTCTAGAGGTAGAGGAAAGTAAAAAGGTAAAGTTCTTTTAATCTTCTTTTAATGTGAAGGGATTGGTCATATTGTTACCAGATGCCCAAGCAAAGAGAGAAAGGATGAGAAGAAGAGTCAGAAGTACAAATGCAAAAAGGATTTCAAAAATCACAAATCATAAAAGGAAAAAGGTAAGAAAACTTTCTGTATTGCTAAAGATTCTGATAATAGTGAAGATGAGATAGTATAAATTGCTATAAAAGATGAATCTAATGAATAAGAAGATAAGATGGAACTTATCTCTCATGTTAGTAAAAATGATACGTGGATCATA
Organism: Cupressus sempervirens; assembly: GCA_028749045.1. Classification (NCBI taxonomy): domain Eukaryota; kingdom Viridiplantae; phylum Streptophyta; class Pinopsida; order Cupressales; family Cupressaceae; genus Cupressus; species Cupressus sempervirens. Next base: position 819,885,525 of record CM053785.1, read on the forward strand.
GATAGTGGATGTTCACATCATATGACTGGAGATAGAACAAAATATGAACACTCTGAACATTATGATGAAGGTAGTGTAAGGTTTGGAAACAATGAACCTCATTGTATAAAAGGTAAATGCCGAATCTCATTAACCAATGAAGTTGTATGTGACAATGCTTATTGGGTTGAAGTACTAAAACATAATCTACTAAGAGTAGCACAACTAATCAACATTGGATTCAAGGTAGAATTTATGCATGGCAAGGCAAGACTGTTGGATGACAAAGGGAATATGATTGGATCAGGCAAACGAACAAGAGGAAACCTATTTTATCTTGATCTTGATCTTGGTGATTTCTCATGTTTTACTACCCAAATGAAAGAAAGTTTGCTATGGAACAGAAGACTATGTCATGTAAACTTTGATAATATGGTCAAGATAAGTAAATTCATAAAAGTAAGAGGTATTCCTAGTTTGAAGAAACCAGATGTTGGTTTATACAAAAATTGTTAGCTTGGCAAAATGGGAAAGACTAGTTTTAAGAGCAAAAACTATCAATCTGAAGATGTCTTAGAAATTGTGCATACCGATCTATGTGGACCCATTGGAATAGAAATTTATAGTTGAGAAAAATTCCTTATTCTTTTTTTGATGACTACTCTAGAATGATGACTATTATGTATCTAAGAGAAAAGTCAAAAGCGTTTGAGAAATTCAAATAGTATTTGGCAAGAGTAGAGAGGTGTCTTTCGATTCACCTCCCGATTCTTATACTCCGCCGGAACGCTGGAGTTGAGGTCGTCCAAGGGGTGATGAAATCCCCAAGCAGGCCTCCTAAAAAAGAAACAAGGTTTTGGATCCTAATCTTATGCACCCAAGATGGCCTCAAAAGATGACAAGGGGAGAGAAGACTCGGATGACCTTGGGCTAAAAAACACGCTTGTTCTTTTACCCACTGACTCTTATGTGTGCTAATCTAGACTTTGCAAGCACTCATGTTTAAGAGACAATGTTCAATTCCAACTTGAAGCGCCAACAAAAGTAAATCAATCGAAGAATGCACACAATAAGAAGAGTTAGGGTCAAAAAAAGCAAACTCGCGCGCCCGGAGGCCCTCCACGTCAAGTATCGATTAATTTTCTTTAAGGCATTCAAGATTGAGTGTGAGTTTGTTTTAAGCCCAAAACAAAAGTGTGTGAGATTCGATTTCAAGCGCGCGCCCGGAGGCTCTCCACGTCAGTTGTTGTTCAATTTTAGTGCCCAAACTTGAAGTGTGATCGGTTTAATCTAGAGTTTTGACCATTTAAGAATTTTGATAAAGTTAAAGCAAACGTTCAAAGACCAAGTGAGTGAGTTAGATTGTGGAACATTTAACACCTTTTTCAAGTAGACCCATCCCCATAAATGGCGCTGAGATTGCAACCAATGGTTAATATTTGATGGGTGATTAGAAAAGAGGTGAGTCCAAGGAACTACTCAAATTGATTTTTGTAAATTTGTATTTTAACTTAACAAAGTTTCTTAAATGTCCAAAAATCCAACTTTACCTAGATTGCATGTGAAAAAGAGATTTGTAATGGTTAATTGATCCTTGGCATTCGAGATTGGATTGTTTTTGTTTTAAGCATGCATTCCAAAGAAAGTTGATTTTAACCCATTACATTCAAGAGTGTGTTTTTGAGCAACATTCATTCAATGAAAAATGTGTTTAACCATTCAAGTTCATTTTTTTTTTTTTTAGCAACATGCATTCAAAGACAAATGGTTAAACATTCAAGTTCATTTTTTTAGCAACATGAAAACCTGCAAGAAACATGGTTAGTGGTTCCATATGTGCTCCAACCTGCAATGAGACAAAAAAAAGCAATTTTAGTTAGTTAGCCAAAATCTTCAAAAATGAGAGCTTAACTATGGAAAAAATTTTTTTAACTTTTTTTGTTGTTTTTTCTACGCGTAAAAATGCTTAAAATGGTCTAAATCCTACGGAACCACTAAAAGTAAAATTTTGATTTATTAAAAATCTTTATTGGATTACAGATAGAAAAGAACAAGAATGGTATCTACATTACTCAATCTAAGTATATCAAGGAGATACTCAAGAAGTTTGGAATGGAATACTCTAAACCAGTTGGTACCCCCTGTAGAACCAGAATTAGTATGCAAAGAACATTAACAAATGAAGTAAACATTCACAAACCAAAAACTAAATTTACATATATGCTTAGACTAAGAAAGAAAATAAGAAGTGCAAACCTCACAAGAGAAAACACTCCATGCTTTCTTGATTCTGTAGATGTGTCTTTTTGCTGTGGATGTATGCTCAAGATGCTCAAAAGCTGCTTCAATGGAGATGGGTAATGGCAAATTGGTAGCTTTGTGAGCTCTCAATTTGGCATTATAAGGGTATGGTTGATGGCTTTGGTTCTCAAAATAGCATGGTAACTTTAGCTCAAAGATTGTTGATGAAATGGCTTGGGATGGGATTCAATTTATAGGCTAAGGGGTAGAGGGATGGAGGGCTTAGATGCAAGGATGGATGAAGGCTTAAGGAGGGCTAAGATGCACTCAAAGGGGAGCACATGGATTGTGCTTGTTTAGCACCAATGGGAAGGTGACACTTGTCACAAGGAGGATGAGTGTGAGAGGGTAGGGTTAAGGGTTGGTTAAAGTCATGATGAGTGGGGTTGAGTATGTAAGAGGGATGTAAGAGGAATGAGTGTGGAAGAGGGAAGAGTGTGTAAGATGGATGTAAGAGTCATGAGTGGGCTTGTAAGAGTCTTTATGTTTTGTAAGAGCACTCATGACTTAGTGGTTGGGTTTTTTTGAGGGGAGACTTTGGTTTGGATTAGGAAAGTCTTAAACTTGTTTAAGGAATGTGACAACATTAGGGGGTGGATTAGGCCTGGGTTTAGGATTAGATTAGGGATGTTAGAGATGTGCAAGTGGATGGCATTAATGAGGGTGGGTGAGTTAGTGGCTAAGCTTGGTTAGTATGGGTGGATGGGGTGGATTAGGCTAAATGGAGGATTAGAGATAGGTTAGGGGTTTTTGAATTTGAGGATTTCATTCATCAAATAGATTTATTTAATAAATGGGGATTTTTGGAATTAGATAGAAGAATAGGATTTAATTGATAAATAATAGATTATTTGATTTATCAATTAGGACTATAGATGATTAATTAAATTAATCAACTAGGGGATGACAAAGGATTAATTAAACAGAAATTTAATTAATAATGCCTTTTTAGATAACTAAATAGGATTACTAAAATAGTGTAATCAAATTTAGGTGTCTACATTTTGCCCCTCTTTGACATAGTGTTGAGACAACACTATTTCAAAGAAGTTTGAATGAAGACGACATGAGGAAGATGTTTTAGCAACAAGGTTTCCCCAGTCTCGGATAAGAAGAGGAGAGACTAGACTTAGATGATGCCCCCTCAAGAAGGTGACGGGCAGAGAAATGAGGCTCGATGACTTCTTGAAAAGTACAAAAAATTGAGGTGAGCTGAGATGCAGGTTGGCGAAGAGAAGGGGTTGAATTAGCTCAAACTCTTACTACGGGAGAATGATAAAGGGAAATCAGAGGCACAATAGTAAATCAAGCTTAAGACTTTCCAAGATTGGGGGGGGGAAGATGGAGGAGCGGAGCGCTATAAAAGGAATCCATTGAAGCTTTTTGAGCGGGGGGATACTTCAAAGAGAAGTACCACCATGTAGTTGAGCACTAGATTTGCTATAGGACTGTTGGTTAATTGCCAAGGTTACCAAGGACATCAAGGCCTTTTCACCAACTATCCAGAGGACTGACGAACTGACTCAAAACAAACACACAAGGATTGCCCCAGTATCACACATGAATCCCAGAGGAAGCAGCATGGAAACGACACTAGGTAACCCACAAGCAGAAAAAGAAAACAAGCAAAAGACCTTATCAAGACCTTACACTCTAATTGCCCCATTCGCAGCATACCATGATATGGAAGATCATGGCAACCTTGAGGAGGGAACAAGGAGATTGCTTGGAAAAGATAATTCGAGACCCAAAAGGGAAGATCCCAAATCAAAAGAAAGTGAAAATCCAAAAGAGAACTGTTTGCCAACGAGATGGGTAGGACGAGGTACTAACGGACCAAGATCAGACATGAGGAAAGCTATATCCTACAAAAATCTATCAGAGAGCACCTAAGCTAATGGATCTGGATGAGTGATGCGTCTGGCAAGCTGAACTAAGAAGGATCACACTTTGGTGATAGGAGATCTAGCTAAAGGATGCATTGGAATATCTAACCAAGGTGTGCGATGTGTGCAAGATGTTGACCAAGGATGAACTAACATGAAAGCCGGATAGATACAATCATACTAAGCTAAAGAGGATGTATAAGCTGACAGACCAAGATATGTTACAAATGTACAAGTTTGTTCATGTTTTGGTTTTTTGTGAGATGGAAATTTTTGTGAAGGATGGGATGTCTATGATAGTTGATAGGTGGACAGGTAGATGGTTTGTGAAAAGCTTAAGGAAAATGGGATTCTGTGTGTGCATGTGATAGGATACGGGCTAGGGTACAAGATTATTTACAAGCTGGAATATGGTACAAGCTTTGGACAAGATTTGGATATATACAAGGTATGGTACAAGATTTACAAGGTATAATACAAGCTTTGGTACAAGATTTACAAGCTGTACAGGAGGTATTGACAAGCTCCATCAGATTTTGGATATTTGATTGGAACACCAAGGGAACAAGTAGGTGTTTTATGGGATGGTGGGTGGATGGATGAGGGATAGGATAGTGATAGATAATGGATTAGTCTTTAGCACACAAGGTGCCTGAATTACCAGGTTTTCACCAAGGTACCTATCCAAGGCGATTGAATTGCCAAGTTTTCACCATTGGACGCTTATTTCTCTTTACTATTTTTTTTTTTTTTTGTATTTTTTCAACAGCTAGGTATACCAAGGATCTTCATGCATAGAACTTCTTGAGGTGAATGATGTTAGTGGGATCATTCAAGAGTTCTCCTTCTGGTGTAGATAATTGATAGGCTCCGGAGCCAAAGGAGGCAGTAACCACATAGGGACCAAGCCATGTAGGTTCAAACTTGCCTTTCTTTTCTCGATCTACTTGGACTTTCATATTTTCTTTGAGGACCATGTCACCTGGCTGAAAGTGTCGTGGGAGCACCTTCTTGTTGAAATTCCTTTTGAGACGAGTTTGATAGATTGTGAGATGGTCATAGGCTTGTTGTCTCTTCTCGTCTAAGAGATCTAGCTGGGTGAGTCGAGCTACTCTGTATTCTTCATCTGAGATTTTCCCTCGCAAAGATATGCGTAGTGAGGGAAGTTCAACTTCTATAGGTAATACCACTTCGGCACCATAGACTAGGGAGTATGGAGTTGTGCCTGTGGATGTACGGAAGGAAGTTTGATAGGCCCATAGAGCCGGATTTATTTGAAGGTGCCAATCACGGCCGAAATCATTGACAACTTTCTTTAGGATTTTGAGGAGGGTTTTATTAGTTGCCTCTGCCTGGCCGTTACCTTGTGGGAAATATGGGCTAGAAAAGCGGTGATGGATGCGGAGGGAAGTGCATAATTCTTCCATGTTGAGATTTTCAAAATTACCTCCATGGTCAGTGAAGATGGTGGATGGGATGCCGAAGCGGCAAACAATGTGCTACAAGATGAACTTGGAGACTTGAACTCCTGTAGCTGAGACTAGGGGGACTGCTTCCACCCACTTAGTGAAATAGTCTGTAGCTGTTATTATCCATTTATGTCCATCAGATGAGAGAGGGGTGATAGTTCCAACTAGATCAAGGCCCCAACAAGCAAAAGGCCAAGGTGGTGCAATAGGCTGTAGATCCTGTGCTGGAGCGTGCACAAGATTTGCATGCTGCTGACATGGGAGACACTTTCTAACAAAGTCACAAGAGTCTTCTTCAATGGTAGGCCAATAGTAGCCTGCTCTAAGGATTTTTCATGCTAGGACAATACCACTCGTGTGGGCACCGCAAAGTCTGGAATGTACTGCTTTTAATGCCATCGCGGCCTCATTTTCATCTAAACATCGAGAGAGAGTATCGTGATAACCCCGACGATATAGGGTATTGGCTATGATAACATAGCGGGATGATTTTCGGATGAGGTTCTGGCGTTGGGTACATGTGAGGTGAGGGGATATGATACCATCGTTAAGGTAAGCGTGAATTTCATGGTACCAAGGGGATTGGGGACCAACCAAGATACAAACACAGTTTGAATCCTCATTCGCATAGGCAGGTGTGAGGAGCTGCTCAACTAAAAACTCATACTGTGTAGCTTCTTGGGGAATTTCCAAGAGCAAGCCGATAGTGGCCATGGCATCTGCTACCTTGTTCTGCATTCGAGGCACTTGTGTAAACTGAAGCTTTGTAAAATGCTGGGTCAGCTGATCAACTAGCTCTTTGTAGGGTAATAGCTTTTCATCTTTGGTTTGATATTCATTTAAGACTTGTTTGATGATGAGTTGGGAATCAGCAAAGACTTGTAACTCGGTGATATTCCATTCTGCAGCTATCTTTAATCCTGCTACAAGAGCTTCATATTCTGCTATATTGTTGGTGCTAGGGAATTGTAGCTTGAAGGCTTTTGGAATGTAATCTCCTTGAGGTGTAACTAATAATATTCCTGCCCCTGATCCATGAGAGGTGTATGAGCCATCAAAATAAAGCTTCCATGGGGGCTGTTCTTCAATTAGGCAAATATGCTCATCTGGAAATTCTGTGAGCAAAGGATATGCATCTACTAGAGGTGCATCAGCTAGGTGATCTGCTATAGCTTGCCCTTTGATTGCCTTTCTATCCACATACTAGATGTCAAACTCACTTAGTAGCATAACCCATTTGGCCAAATGACCTGTAAGTGCTGTTCTGGAGAGCATATACTTGAGAGGGTCAATCTTGGAGACTAGTTGGATGGTATGACTTAGCATGTAGTGGCGAAGCTTTTGAGTTGAGAAAACAACTGCCAAACAAGATTTTTCCATAAGAGTGTAATTGATTTCATAACCAACTAGGGTTCTACTGATATAGTAGATGGCTCTCTCTCTGCTATAATCATCATGTTGTGCTAAAAGTGCCCCTAGAGCAGTAGGTGTTGCTGATATATACAAGATCAAGGGACGACCAGGAATTGGTGGAACCAAGATAGGGGGATTGGTGAGATACTGCTTGAGCTGATCAAAGCTGCGCTGACATAAAAGATCCCACTTGAAGTTCTCATTCTTCTTTAGCAAGTGTGAAAATGGTGTACACTTATCTGCAAGTTGGGAGATGAAGCGCCAAATAGATTGAAGTTTCCCTTGAAGAGAGCAAAGCTGTCGCAGTGTCTGGGGAGGAGGCATGTCTAAGATAGCCTTGACCTTTTTGGGGTCAATCTCTATACCTCGTTTAGAAACTATGAAGCCTAGAAGCTTGCCAGATGTGACCCCAAAGACACACTTCTTGGGATTTAGCATGAGATGATATTGGGCCAACCTATCAAAGACTTTTTCTAGGTCAACAAGATGATCCATGAAGGTGTGAGATTTGACTAGGATATCGTCCACATAATCTTCCAAAATGCTATGGATAAGATCATGGAAAATGGCTGTCATAGCTCTTTGATAGGTAGCCCCTGCATTCTTTAGGCCAAAAGGCATCATGGTGTAGCAAAAGGTTCCCCAAGGGGTAGTGAATGCTGTCTTATGCTGGTCCTCTTCTGCAATCTTGATCTGATTATACCCAGAAAATCCATCCATAAGGGACAGAATTTCATGTCCAGCTGTGAGATCTACAATCATATCTATGTTGGGCAAGGGAAAATCATCCTTTGGACAAGCTTTGTTAAGATCTCTAAAATCAATGCAGATTCTGATGTCGCCGGAAGGCTTAGTGACAGGGACCATGTTGGAGATCCATTCTGAGTAGTCGATAGGTCGGATAACCTTAGCAGCTAACATTCTTTCTTGTTCAGCTTTGACTAGTAATGCCACCTTGGGGTGCATTTTTCTAAGCTTGTGTCTGACGGGCTTGATCTTTGGATCAACTGCAAGATGATGAACTACAAGCTTTGGATCAAGTCCTGGCATGTCCTGATATGACCATGCAAATCGGGAAATGTTCTCTTGTAAAACCTCAAAGAGGAGGTCAGCTTGGTCTTGTGATAGGGATGCAGCAATGTGAACAATTCTAGGGATCTCTGAAGAACCAATGTTGACTTCTCTAGTATCCTCTATTAGAATAGAAGACACCTCTAGTCGATTATCTTGAGGAGGCAATACTAAATCCTCATGTTCTGCTTGTGGCTCTAGATTTTCTTGCTGAGGGGTTCTCTTTGCTACCTTAGCTAGTCCCGGTTTTACCTTAGTTCCAGTTTTGGGTGTATCGAAACTAGGTTGGGGATTTTCTCCAAAATACCCCTTGGGATCTAGCTTGTAGATGTAGGAAGAATCTGGCTTTGTCTTCTTATGAGGAGTTTCAGCTCCCATGAATCTTAGAAGTGCTTCCTCTGATGCAAACTCATCAATATGTATGACACTTGGTTGGTCCCAATCTATGAGTTGTGGATGAGCAAGTGGTAGGTCAATGAGATGGATGGATAGTTCTCGGAGAACAGAGTCTCCTAGGAAGATTTGGTCTGGGATATCATCGTAGGCTCTCTTTTCAACTTCCTCAGGAATGTCTTCAATTTTGACAAGCTGTGGTGGATGTTCGAAAAAGCATGACCATTCTCGTTGGTGCCCGCAGTTGTGGGTATGCCAAAGCCAAGACCTGACTTTATCTCCCAATCATGTGCTTTGATGGGACATTGCATGCCCCTTTCTTCTGGTCCTAGTCCACCTCCTTGATAGTTCCATTTTTCAGTGACAAGCTTATGTTGTTGGGGATACTTCTGGCTGAAGTGATCAAGGCGCGCTCGATTTCTTGGAGGTGCATCCTTATGTAGCCAATTGTTGATATCTGGAGTGAGCTCCTCATGAAGAGGGGTTTTTGAGGACACAAAGGTGGTTGGGCCAAACTGTTTGTATCGAGGAGGTGGAATCTCCTTAGCTTTGTGATATGTTGGCCATCCATGGGTATGTGGATCAAGTGGGATTGCTCCGACAGCAAATGCATCTGATAGACTATATTCTCCACATCCTTTGTTGTTGATCTTTACAGTAGATAGGGTGGAGGCAAGGATGGTTTCTGCATCATTACAAGTGTGGGATGAGCTAGCGATGGCTGTGCCAATGTCTATTCCAGGGCAATGGTTTGTATATGAAGCTTCAACCACATTGCAGTAAGCAAAGGGTTCTGGATCGGCATGGATGGTTACCTCAGTGCCTTGATGCGGAAATTTGATGCACTGATGGTAGGTGGATGGAACGGCCTTCATAGCATGAATCCATGGGCGACCGAGGAGGATGTTAAATGGTAGGTTTAGATCAACAACATGGCAAACTGTCTCTTGAATGACTGGCCCAACCTTGATTGGTAGCAAAATAGTCCCTTCTGTGGTCCTTTCCAAGTTGTCATAAGCTTTGATGGTGATAACCTCACTGATCATATCTGCCTCAGTATACCCAGCTTGTTTTATGAATTTTAGGGTGCAAATGTTCAAGGCTGATCCATTATCTATCATTACTCTTTTCACGGAAAAATTGGATACCATGATGGCTATGCGAAGCGGAAGGGTGTGATCTGGCTCAACCGTGGGTATGTCGGTGGGTTTGAAAGATAGGGCACATGAGGATGAAAGGTGTCCAACAAGATTATGAAAATCAGTAGCATTGATATCAGAAGGGACAAGGGATTCTATGAGAGCACTGTCAAGGATGTCTTTGTACACAGGACTAGTGCGGAGAAGGTCTAAAATGGATATTTGGGCTGGCATGTTCCCAAGGTGTTCCAAGATATTGTACTGGCTTTTTGATGGAGCTGATGGTGTTGATGAAACTGGTGGGCCTGTGATGTTAAATCATGCTCTTCGAGTGGTGACCGCACACTCATTGTCTGGTCCTCGGATATTGATAACATTGATAGAAGGCTCTTTCTCAGATATACAACCTATAAGGCTACCATAGTCTATATAGGATGAAGTGTGGTCATTGTTCTTCCCATGCTGTTGGTTTGGCTGGCGATTGTTGGTGTGGTTTTGGATAGGTGCTTTTCCAGGATTTTAGTTGTTGTGTGGAGGAAAAGCATTTTGATAAATCTGTAAGCCTGCATTGGGAGAGGTTTGGGCACCAACAATGATTTCCTTCTGATCAATGAGGTCTTGCACATAGTCTTTCAGTTTCATGCATCTGAGGGTGGTGTGACCATTTACCCTATGGAACTTGCAATACTCATTGTCCTTGTACCATGCAGCTTTGGATTGGCTTGGATCAATTTGCTGGGTAGGAGGAAATTTGATGAGTTTTTCCTTAGCCAATTTCTCAAAAATAACATCCAATGGCTCACCAAGGGGTGTATAGTTTCTAGGTGCAGGTTGGAATCTGGGCTTTTGCCCTGCAGCTACATTGATGGCATTAGCTTGATTGTTAGACCCTTGAAAGTTGGGTCTTGTATTGTGGTTTTGATAGCTTTGGTTATTTCGTTGTTGGTAATTGGTAGCTTGTTGGTTGTTTGTTTGATATGGTGGGTTAGACTGGTTTCGAGAAGGACCAATGATATTCACATGTCTGGTGTCAGTAACCCCATCTGTTGCAACATGCTTGTTTTTGTTCCAATACCTAGACTTGTCATTGGAATGTGATTGATTTTGGTTGGCCTCTTTGTAAATCTTTACCACACCATCTTTGATGAGTCCTTGCTCAAGGATCATTCCTTTCTCTTTGATATCCTTATAGGTCTACAAACAGTTCATGGTCATGTGGTGAGCCAAGCTGGGATGTGCATTATCAATAAACATTTTCACCACATGGCATTCTGGCAAGGTGCAGGATATGCGGGTGGTAAGGGTTTGCCATCTTTGCAGGTATTCGGCAAGGCTTTCTCCACCTTTTTGCTTGGTGTGGACAAGATCAACTATTGATAGCTCCGTTTCAACAAGATGGGCATATTGGGCTACAAATGCCTCAGATAATTCAGCAAAGTTCTTAATTGTGCCATAGGGGATTCTATAAAACCATTCAAGAGCTGGTCCAGCCAAGCTTTTGGGAAAAAGGCGCAAGAGGAAGACATCATTGTATGCCACGTCCTGGCAATGCATGTAAAATTCTTTGATATGTGTGACAGGGTCTCCTTTTCCTCTGAACTTGTCAAATTTAGGTACCTCAAAGTGTTTGGGAAATGGTGTCGTGGTAATGGCTCTGTCAAATGGGTAAGGACACACATTCTCAAACTTGAATGTCTTTGGATCATTCCCTTCTTGGATGGCTTTCAGGGCTGTCTTCATTTGCTCCCACTCTGAATTGATAGGTGATGGTTGGGGTGCCCCCAATGTAGGAGTGCCTTGAGGTAGGTATGTGCTGGATGGGGCCACTGAATATGGATGGCTGTGAGGGATTTGCTGATAGGGATTGTACATTGTTTGGGCAGCTGCATGGTGGATGACAGGTTGTTGAGGGGGAGGTGGCGCATATTGCTGCATGTGCTGCGAGGCTTGCTGTTGATATGGGATTTGAGGTTGGGATTGAGGAACATAAGCTGGCTGTGGGATAAATGGATTTCTTTGTGGAGGTAAGGTATAAGGTGGTTGTGAAGCTTGGGGAAAGGATCGGAGGGCTTGTGGGGTTTGACCAATGTATGTGGGTTGTGCCCCCATTTGGGATGGCATCTGCAAATAATTGGTGGTTGGCTGGGGTGGTGGATTACCTCCTAGAAGTGGCATTGAAAAGTAGTTGGTAATTGGAGGTAATGGATTAGTTGGTGGTGGAGGTGGTGGGAATTGAAAGCTTGGGAATGGAACTGATGGGGTTTGATAGCTTTGTGGAGTGAAGGTAGTAGCTTGTGGATTTGTGGATGGTGGTATTGAGCTCCCAAGACCTAATGGAAATGATGGGATTGTGCTTTGGGCTATGGTGAACAAGCTGGGGGCGATGAAAGGTTGATTACTTGGCCCCATGGGTGGCATCCCTGTTGTATATTGCTGAGGTTGGCCAAAGATGCTAGCACTAATTTGGGAGATGAGTGGATTGGGAAGGCTAGGTTCGGGAGCAGCAGCAATAGTGAAGGGGGTGAACAGAGAGGTGTTTTGGGTAAAGGGGGTTTGGAGCGGAGAGGTATGAATCAAGGATGGAGTGGTGGTGGCTGGGTTGGCTTGCGGCATGGAGATTTCAACTTGGGTAGATGATGGTATGTTTGGGTCTGTTGGGTCATATGGATTGGCTAGAGGCTCTTCTTTTGGAATATATTGAGGATAATTTGGATCATAAGAGCCTATGGGTGGTGGCAGCTGCCCAAACAATGGGTGAGATGGATCTGATAATGGAGGGGGTCTTCCAAATTCAAAGGTTCCTACATTGTCCCTTCGAAAATTAGCCATGATTGTCTCTTTGTTTTTGTCTATAATGGCATTTACTAATACTGCATTTCCTGGTTGGTTCATGAAAGCTTCAATGTCAGTAGGTGATGGCATAGCTTGCTCTAGGCTAAAGGATGGCTGAGTGCTCAAGGGGGGTGAGGCTGTTCGATCCAAATGATAGGGCTCCATTGTTTCTTTCTTCTTGGCTAAGTGAGTGACGGGTGGCATGAAAAATGCTCCTAGGGATGAGATGCAATAATGCTGATGGATGCAAAAGGGGGAAGGCTTTTCTATGCAAATGATTTCCTAGGTTGAGGCAAAGCTATATGACAAAACCTAAGGAGGATTGGGTTGGGGATTCTAACTTCAAAGATATGTTGTCAAAGTACAAAAGGTCTGCTTTCCTATGTGGAAGCTTGGTGGTGATTGTGTCAACTTAAGGATAGACTGATGATCCTTTAGGAAGAACACGAGATTGACCACTTGTGAATCCCAACCTTTAGCTCAAGGTGATGAGGGATAACAAGTGACAAAGCTAGATTACCCTAGACAAAGCTATGTCAAAGGGATAACCTTGGTGAGATTGGTGGATTTGGAAGATTTTAGGAATGGCAAACTTTTAGCAAGGTGACAACAATTTTGAAAGCTTAGATATGCAGAATTTCAATTACTGGCTAGATGGTATGATTCTAAATGAGATGGATGAGCTAATAATGCTTAAGGGGATAACCTAAGATGGCTGGCTTTTCTACAAAGATGACTCTAGAGTGAAGCTTATCCAAGAAGATGTGAAGAAACAAGGGTGTCTAATCATAGAAATCATGCCTAGTTGGTAAGGCATAAGCAGGATTAACTCCTAGATGTTGGCTAAATTTGATGGTGCGCTCTAACCAGGCCTCTTGAAGTGCTTTGTCGGTAGCTTTATCCTCTGCTTTGTGGAGTTTGGAAATTCGTGGGCTTGGTGTTATTGCTTTTCTCTTGGCTGAAAGTTCTTGGTATGCTAGAGATGGCTTGAGTTTGACCTTGTGAAACTTCTGTTTGGGTTTGGGTTTGGGTTGTTCCGACATAAATTCCTGAATCTGCTTGGCTTTGGAAAAAATCTCAGTTGTTTTCCTTCAACTTGTTCAACTTCCAAAATAGGCAGTGACTACGCTAAGTGTGCCCTAAGCTAGGATTGACCAAGTTTGGCAAACATTCATTCAACAAGTAAAATAAAAACAAGCAATAGATAGGAACACCCAGATAGAAGTTCGTGGTTCTCAGAATGTGGTACTTGCGCCAAGGAGTGTGTATGTTCTACAAATGTTTCGATCAGTCACTCCAAACACATTAACATCCTAGATGGTTTTTTGCAAGGCAGACAATTGGTTTAGCTAGGGAGTCCTCGATATACGCAAGGTACGTGAGGCCCAAATCCGTAGATGAGACCAAAAGGATGTCACACAGCCGAGAGGAGTGGTAACCCACTTCTCCTCTTTCACTTCTCAAGGGTATAAAGTTCCTTGAGGCTTAGCCCGAGTGACAAAATCTTGATCCCAAGAGAGGTTTCTTTCGATTCACCTCCCGATTCTTATACTCCGCCGGAACGCTGGAGTTGAGGTCATCCAAGGGGTGATGAAATCCCCAAGCAGGCCTCCTAAAAAAGAAACAAGATTTTGGATCCTAATCTTATGCACCCAAGATGGCCTCGAAAGACGACAAGGGGAGAGAAGACTCGGATGACCTTGGGCTAAAAAATACGCTTGTTCTTTTACCCACTGACTCTTATGTGTGCTAATCTAGACTTTGCAAGCACTCATGTTTAAGAGACAATGTTCAATTCCAACTTGAAGCGCCAACAAAAGTAAATCGATCGAAGAATGCACACAATAAGAAGAGTTAGGGTCAAAAAAAGCAAACTCGCGCGCCCGGAGGCCCTCCACGTCAAGTATCGATTAATTTTCTTTAAGGCATTCAAGATTGAGTGTGAGTTTGTTTTAAGCCCAAAACAAAAGTGTGTGAGATTCGATTTCAAGCGCGCGCCCGGAGGCTCTCCACGTCAGTTGTTGTTCAATTTTAGTGCCCAAACTTGAAGTGTGATCGGTTTAATCTAGAGTTTTGACCATTTAAGAATTTTGATAAAGTTAAAGCAAACGTTCAAAGACCAAGTGAGTGAGTTAGATTGTGGAACATTTAACACCTTTTTCAAGTAGACCCATCCCCATAAATGGCGCTGAGATTGCAACCAATGGTTAATATTTGATGGGTGATTAGAAAAGAGGTGAGTCCAAGGAACTACTCAAATTGATTTTTGTAAATTTGTATTTTAACTTAACAAAGTTTCTTAAATGTCCAAAAATCCAACTTTACCTAGATTGCATGTGAAAAAGAGATTTGTAATGGTTAATTGATCCTTGGCATTCGAGATTGGATTTTTTTTGTTTTAAGCATGCATTCCAAAGAAAGTTGATTTTAACCCATTACATTCAAGAGTGTGTTTTTGAGCAACATTCATTCAATGAAAAATGTGTTTAACCATTCAAGTTCATTTTTTTTCTTTTTAGCAACATGCATTCAAAGACAAATGGTTAAACATTCAAGTTCATTTTTTTAGCAACATGAAAACCTGCAAGAAACATGGTTAGTGGTTCCATATGTGCTCCAACCTGCAATGAGACAAAAAAAAGCAATTTTAGTTAGTTAGCCAAAATCTTCAAAAATGAGAGCTTAACTATGGAAAAAAAATTTTTAACTTTTTTTGTTGTTTTTTCTACGCGTAAAAATGCTTAAAATGGTCTAAATCCTACGGAACCACTAAAAGTAAAATTTTGATTTATTAAAAATCTTTATTGGATTACAGATAGAAAAGAACAAGAATGGTATCTACATTACTCAATCTAAGTATATCAAGGAGATACTCAAGAAGTTTGGAATGGAATACTCTAAACCAGTTGGTACCCCCTGTAGAACCAGAATCAGTATGCAAAGAACATTAACAAATGAAGTAAACATTCACAAACCAAAAACTAAATTTACATATATGCTTAGACTAAGAAAGAAAATAAGAAGTGCAAACCTCACAAGAGAAAACACTCCATGCTTTCTTGATTCTGTAGATGTGTCCTTTTGCTGTGGATGTATGCTCAAGATGCTCAAAAGCTGCTTCAATGGAGATGGGTAATGGCAAATTGGTAGCTTTTTGAGCTCTCAATTTGGCATTATAAGGGTATGGTTGATGGCTTTGGTTCTCAAAATAGCATGGTAACTTTAGCTCAAAGATTGTTGATGAAATGGCTTGGGATGGGATTCAATTTATAGGCTAAGGGGTAGAGGGATGGAGGGCTTAGATGCAAGGATGGATGAAGGCTTAAGGAGGGCTAAGATGCACTCAAAGGGGAGCACATGGATTGTGCTTGTTTAGCACCAATGGGAAGGTGACACTTGTCACAAGGAGGATGAGTGTGAGAGGGTAGGGTTAAGGGTTGGTTAAAGTCATGATGAGTGGGGTTGAGTATGTAAGAGGGATGTAAGAGGAATGAGTGTGGAAGAGGGAAGAGTGTGTAAGATGGATGTAAGAGTCATGAGTGGGCTTGTAAGAGTCTTTATGTTTTGTAAGAGCACTCATGACTTAGTGGTTGGGTTTTTTTGAGGGGAGACTTTGGTTTGGATTAGGAAAGTCTTAAACTTGTTTAAGGAATGTGACAACATTAGGGGGTGGATTAGGCTTGGGTTTAGGATTAGATTAGGGATGTTAGAGATGTGCAAGTGGATGGCATTAATGAGGGTGGGTGAGTTAGTGGCTAAGCTTGGTTAGTATGGGTGGATGGGGTGGATTAGGCTAAATGGAGGATTAGAGATAGGTTAGGGGTTTTTGAATTTGAGGATTTTATTCATCAAATAGATTTATTTAATAAATGGGGATTTTTGGAATTAGATAGAAGAATAGGATTTAATTGATAAATAATAGATTATTTGATTTATCAATTAGGACTATAGATGATTAATTAAATTAATCAACTAGGGGATGACAAAGGATTAATTAAACAGAAATTTAATTAATAATGCCTTTTTAGATAACTAAATAGGATTACTAAAATAGTGTAATCAAATTTAGGTGTCTACATTTTGCCCCTCTTTGACATAGTGTTGAGACAATACTATTTCAAAGAAGTTTGAATGAAGACGACATGAGGAAGATGTTTTAGCAACAAGGTTTCCCCAGTCTCGGATAAGAAGAGGAGAGACTAGACTTAGATGATGCCCCCTCAAGAAGGTGACGGGGAGAGAAATGAGGCTCGACGACTTCTTGAAAAGTACAAGAAATTGAGGCGAGCTGAGACGCAGGTTGGCGAAGAGAAGGGGTTGAATTAGCTCAAACTCTTACTACGGGAGAATGATAAAGGGAAATCAGAGGCACAATAGTAAATCAAGCTTAAGACTTTCCAAGATTGGGGGGGGGGAAGATGGAGGAGCGGAGCGCTATAAAAGGAATCCATTGAAGCTTTTTGAGCGGGGGGATACTTCAAAGAGAAGTACCACCATGTAGTTGAGCACTAGATTTGCTATAGGACTGTTGGTTAATTGCCAAGGTTACCAAGGACATCAAGGCCTTTTCACCAACTATCCAGAGGACTGACGAACTGACTCAAAACAAACACACAAGGATTGCCCCAGTATCACACATGAATCCCAGAGGAAGCAGCATGGAAACGACACTAGGTAACCCACAAGCAGAAAAAGAAAACAAGCAAAAGACCTTATCAAGACCTTACGCTCTAATTGCCCCATTCGCAGCATACCATGATATGGAAGATCATGGCAACCTTGAGGAGGGAACAAGGAGATTGCTTGGAAAAGATAATTCGAGACCCAAAAGGGAAGATCCCAAATCAAAAGAAAGTGAAAATCCAAAAGAGAACTGTTTGCCAACGAGATGGGTAGGACGAGGTACTAACGGACCAAGATCAAACATGAGGAAAGCTATATCCTACAAAAATCTATCAGAGAGCACCTAAGCTAATGGATCTGGATGAGTGATGCGTCTAGCAAGCTGAACTAAGAAGGATAACACTTTGGTGATAGGAGATCTAGCTAAAGGATGCATTGGAATATCTAACCAAGGTGTGCGATGTGTGCAAGATGTTGACAAAGGATGAACTAACATGAAAGCCGGATAGATACAATGATACTAAGCTAAACAGGATGTATAAGCTGGCAGACCAAGATATGTTACAAATGTACAAGTTTGTTCATGTTTTGGTTTTTTGTGAGATGGAAATTTTTGTGAAGGATGGGATGTCTATGATAGTTGATAGGTGGACAGGTAGATGGTTTGTGAAAAGCTTAAGGAAAATGGGATTCTGTGTATGCATGTGATAGGATACGGGCTAGGGTACAAGATTATTTACAAGCTGGAATATGGTACAAGCTTTGGACAAGATTTGGATATATACAAGGTATGGTACAAGATTTACAAGGTATAATACAAGCTTTGGTACAAGATTTACAAGCTGTACAGGAGGTATTGACAAGCTCCATCAGATTTTGGATATTTGATTGGAACACCAAGGGAACAAGTAGGTGTTTTATGGGATGGTGGGTGGATGGATGAGGGATAGGATAGTGATAGATAATGGATTAGTCTTTAGCACACAAGGCGCCTGAATTACCAGGTTTTCACCAAGGTACCTATCCAAGGCGATTGAATTGCCAAGTTTTCACCATTGGACACTTATTTCTCTTTACTATTTTTTTTTTTTTGTATTTTTTCAAAAGCTGGGTATACCAAGGATCTTCATGCATAGAACTTCTTGAGGTGAATGATGTTAGTGGGATCATTCAAGAGTTCTCCTTCTGGTGTAGATAATTGATAGGCTCCGGAGCCAAAGGAGGCAGTAACCACATAGGGACCAAGCCATGTAGGTTCAAACTTGCCTTTCTTTTCTCGATCTGCTTGGACTTTCATATTTTCTTTGAGGACCATGTCACCTGGCTGAAAGTGTCGTGGGAGCACCTTCTTGTTGAAATTCCTTTTGAGACGAGTTTGATAGATTGTGAGATGGTCATAGGCTTGTTGTCTCTTCTCGTCTAAGAGATCTAGCTGGGTGAGTCGAGCTACTCTGTATTCTTCATCTGAGATTTGCCCTCGCAAAGATATGCGTAGTGAGGGAAGTTCAACTTCTATAGGTAATACCGCTTCGGCACCATAGACTAGGGAGTATGGAGTTGTGCCTATGGATGTACGGAAGGAAGTTCGATAGGCCCATAGAGCCGGATTTATTTGAAGGTGCCAATCACGGCCGAAATCATTGACAACTTTCTTTAGGATTTTGAGGAGGGTTTTATTAGTTGCCTCTGCCTGGCCGTTACCTTGTGGGAAATATGGGCTAGAAAAGCGGTGATGGATGCGGAGGGAAGTGCATAATTCTTCCATGTTGAGATTTTCAAAATTACCTCCATGGTCAGTGAAGATGGTGGATGGGATGCCGAAGCGGCAAACAATGTGGTACAAGATGAACTTGGAGACTTGAACTCCTGTAGCTGAGACTAGGGGGACTGCTTCCACCCACTTAGTGAAATAGTCTGTAGCTGTTATTATCCATTTATGTCCATCAGATGAGAGAGGGGTGATAGTTCCAACTAGATCAAGGCCCCAACAAGCGAAAGGCCAAGGTGGTGCAATAGGCTGTAGATCCTGTGCTGGAGCGTGCACAAGATTTGCATGCTGCTGACATGGGAGACACTTTCTAACAAAGTCACAAGAGTCTTCTTCAATGGTAGGCCAATAGTAGCCTGGTCTAAGGATTTGTCGTGCTAGGACAATACCACTCGTGTGGGCACCACAAAGTCTGGAATGTACTTCTTTTAATGCCATCGCGGCCTCATTTTCATCTAAACATCGAGAGAGAGTATCGTGATAACCCCGACGATATAGGGTATTGGCTATGATAACATAGCGGAATGATTTTCGGATGAGGTTCTGGCATTGGGTACGTGTGAGGTGAGGGGATATGATACCATCATTAAGGTAAGCGTGAATTTCATGGTACCAAGGGGATTGGGGACCAACCAAGATACAAACACAGTTTGAATCCTCATTCGCATAGGCAGGTGTGAGGAGCTGCTCAACTAAAAACTCATACCATGTAGCTTCTTGGGGAATTTCCAAGAGCGAGCTGATAGTGGCCATGGCATCTGCTACCTTGTTCTGCATTCGAGGCACTTGTGTAAACTGAAGCTTTGTAAAATGCTGGGTCAGCTGATCAACTAGCTCTTTGTAGGGTAATAGCTTTTCATCTTTGGTTTGATATTCATTTAAGACTTGTTTGATGATGAGTTGGGAATCAGCAAAGACTTGTAACTCGGTGATATTCCATTCTGCAGCTATCTTTAATCCCGCTACAAGAGCTTCATATTCTGCTATATTGTTGGTGCTAGGGAATTGTAGCTTGAAGGCTTTTGGAATGTAATCTCCTTGAGGTGTAACTAATAATATTCCTGCCCCTGATCCATGAGAGGTGTATGAGCCATCAAAATAAAGCTTCCATGGGGGCTGTTCTTCAATTAGGCAAATATGCTCATCTGGAAATTCTGTGAGCAAAGGATATGCATCTACTAGAGGTGCATCAGCTAGGTGATCTGCTATAGCTTGCCCTTTGATTGCCTTTCTGTCCACATACTAGATGTCAAACTCACTTAGTAGCATAACCCATTTGGCCAAATGACCTGTAAGTGCTGTTCTGGAGAGCATATACTTGAGAGGGTCAATCTTGGAGACTAGTTGGATGGTATGACTTAGCATGTAGTGGCGAAGCTTTTGAGTTGAGAAAACAACTGCCAAACAAGATTTTTCCATAGGAGTGTAATTGATTTCATAACCAACTAGGGTTCTACTGATATAGTAGATGGCTCTCTCTCTGCTATAATCATCATGTTGTGCTAAAAGTGCCCCTAGAGCAGTAGGTGTTGCTGATATATACAAGATCAAGGGACGACCAGGAATTGGTGGAACCAAGATAGGGGGATTGGTGAGATACTGCTTGAGCTGATCGAAGCTGCACTGACATAAAAGATCCCACTTGAAGTTCTCATTCTTCTTTAGCAAGTGTGAAAATGGTGTACACTTATCTGCAAGTTGGGAGATGAAGCGCCGAATAGATTGAAGTTTCCCTTGAAGAGAGCGAAGCTGTCGCAGTGTCTGGGGAGGAGGCATGTCTAAGATAGCCTTGACCTTTTTGGGGTCAATCTCTATACCTCGTTTAGAAACTATGAAGCCTAGAAGCTTGCCAGATGTGACCCCAAAGACACACTTCTTGGGATTTAGCATGAGATGATATTGGGCCAACCTATCAAAGACTTTTTCTAGGTCAGCAAGATGATCCATGAAGGTGTGAGATTTGACTAGGATATCGTCCACATAATCTTCCAAAATGCTATGGATAAGATCATGGAAAATGGCTGTCATAGCTCTTTGATAGGTAGCCCCAGCATTCTTTAGGCCAAAAGGCATCATGGTGTAGCAAAAGGTTCCCCAAGGGGTAGTGAATGCTGTCTTATGCTGGTCCTCTTCTGCAATCTTGATCTGATTATACCCAGAAAATCCATCCATAAGGGACAGAATTTCATGTCCAGCTGTGAGATCTACAATCATATCTATGTTGGGCAAGGGAAAATCATCCTTTGGACAAGCTTTGTTAAGATCTCTAAAATCAGTGCAGATTCTGATGTCACCGGAAGGCTTACTGACAGGGACCATGTTGGAGATCCATTCTGAGTAGTCGATAGGTCGGATAACCTTAGCAGCTAACATTCTTTCTAGTTCAGCTTTGACTAGTAATGCCACCTTGGGGTGCATTTTTCTAAGCTTTTGTCTGACGGGCTTGATCTTTGGATCAACTGCAAGATGATGAACTACAAGCTTTGGATCAAGTCCTGGCATGTCCTGATATGACCATGCAAATCAGCCAATGTTCTCTTGTAAAACCTCAAAGAGGAGGTCAGCTTGGTCTTGTGATAGGGATGCAGCAATGTGAACAATTCTAGGGATCTCTGAAGAACCAATGTTGACTTCTCTAGTATCCTCTATTAGAATAGAAGACACCTCTAGTCGATTATCTTGAGGAGGCAATACTAAATCCTCATGTTCTGCTTGTGGCTCTAGATTTTCTTGCTGAGGGGTTCTCTTTGCTACCTTAGCTAGTCCCGGTTTTACCTTAGTTCCAGTTTTGGGTGTATCGAAACTAGGTTGGGGATTTTCTCCAAAATACCCCTTGGGATCTAGCTTGTAGATGTAGGAAGAATCTGGCTTTGTCTTCTTATGAGGAGTTTCAGCTCCCATGAATCTTAGAAGTGCTTCCTCTGATGCAAACTCATCAATATGTATGACACTTGGTTGGTCCCAATCTATGAGTTGTGGATGAGCAAGTGGCAGGTCAATGAGATGGATGGATAGTTCTCGGAGAACAGAGTCTCCTAGGAAGATTTGGTCTGGGATATCATCGTAGGCTCTCTTTTCAACTTCCTCAGGAATGTCTTCAATTTTGACAAGGTCGTGGTGGATGTTCGAAAAAGTGTGACCATTCTCGTTGGTGCCCCTAGTTGTGGGTATGCCAAAGCCAAGACCTGACTTTATCTCCCAATCATGTGCTTCGATGGGACATTGCATGCCCCTTTCTTCTGGTCCTAGTCCACCTCCTCAAGCAATGGCTGAATAATAAACCAATCAATCCACCTGGATCCCAAATGTAGTCATGAACTATACTACTACAAATTAACACAGGCTCCTGTAATATCCTCTGCAATATGACCAAGAGGAATCCATAATCAAATTGATAATTATAGCTCAACCAAACTCTAAAATCACCACTACCACAATCAAAAACCCATGAGGCACAAACTCTTAGAACATCAGAACCCAAGTAAAGTGGACAAATCAAACTACCAACACAGTAAATACCATCAACGCATCCCACTGGCCTATATGGAATGTACAATCCAACTCTGCAACAATGGTGAACCCTCTCGAATGAAAATATACCAAGTAGGGAGAATCCACACACTGTACAACTCCTACAGTCAACACAACTCTGCAAATCATCGGCCACTATCTCATAACCATAACTCCTATACACTACTGATGGTGAAAAGACATTACAAGATAAAGAGTAAGAAATGGAATCCAAACCAAATTTGTCTGCCATCAACTCCTCAGCACAAGGATCAAATGCTAGCTGATGTACATACCTTGCAATATAATGTTGATAGAAAAAACCAACCTCAGTCACCAGCTCACCATGAAGAAGTGATACAACACACTGTGACTAATCACCAGCTAAGTCAAGAGATGTAATAGCCAAAGGAGTAGAATCAATAACAACACCTGCTAAAGCATCACTCCAAAACTCCTGCTCTAAGTCATGTATTATCAACCTGTCAATTGCAGGACCTATCACCATGTCATGCCCATCACAACTCTCATCCCGAGGCATCAAACTATCCCATAACTGATGATAAGAACTAGGAACCAAAGTACATCTCTGTATCATCATCTCATCAACATGGTCATCAAAGGTAGATAGATGAGCATACCTCACAGTGTAATGCCGATAGAATGCACCAATCTCAGTTAGTGGCTTAGACTGCAATCTAGATGTAACTAACTGCAATCGATCATTAACCAAGTTGGAACTGACTACTACCTCTAAAGACATTGCGAAGGGAGTAGTATTACTAGTAGGAACCATGCCAACTATCAGCTGACCAACATCACACATGGTCTTTGATACAACATCTCTAGTCTTTGTGCCATTAGTACTAGAGGTCACCACCATGTCAGGCACACCACAAAAATCTGCTACAGCACCCAACTCAATTGAACCTGACTCTAGTGGGAATGAACCTGATATGCCAATGTTAGTATCAAGGATGGATGCATCCCCATCTCCACTGTCTCTAACAATCTCGGCCATGGACATCCTCGGATCACCAAACACCACAGCTTGTGACTGCATAGAATCAGGTAAAGATTGTAGTCTCTCTAACTCCATGGTCACCTTAGCCAAATGAAACTGTGACTCCTTGAGAGCCAATTGTGTACTCTCAAGAATCTCAGAAGTCACCTCAAGCTGCTCAGTAAGATCACTCACCTCATCTTCCTTGGCCAACAATGCATCATATGCTGTACTGCCCCACTCCATAAGATAATCTCTGTTGGCTACCAACTGCATATAATTCTGTCTCAAAATTTGAATAGCCTCCCATAAAGAGTGGATCTCTGTCAAGGAAAGATAACTTCCTCCCTGCTCATCACTAGTAGGAGAAACCCATCCATAAACTGCTAACAACTGACGAGCAACATCAAAATGTTGGCAAGTGATAGCAATGTCTTGGTCACTAACTCTCAACTGATTAGACACATGATGGTACTGGCTTGACTGTCTCCTACAAACCTCCTCTGATGCACTGTCTGAAGGAGTGTCCTCAAAGTTACTAGTCTCTAGAGTATTACCATCCATATCCTGTGAATCAAATCTAAAGCTCATATCAACATACGGAGTATCAAAAACATTATCATTGTTGTCCAACTCCTCTATACCCAAGGAAACTAAGTCTTCAAAACTGCCCATTGCATCCTTCTGGATGTCATCAATGCCAGTATGATCCTGGGACTCATCTATACACACTGCCAAATATGAAATATCATCAACACATTCCAGCAAGTATGGCCGACTGGATATATGAACAAAGCCCAACATTGGTGTATAAAAACTAATACTAACATCAGATAAGCTCCTGGCACAAGAAAAGACAACACTGTGCAATCTGCTAATCAAATCCATGGTAGCACCCAAACAATCACTACTACCAAAAAGTGTTAAAGATTTACAGTCAACTGAACCCCAAATGCCAATATAACAATCTCGAGTCCATATCTGTAAACTAGAATTAGCTGGTAACTCAAGAAAAATCCTGACTTGAGTAATATGACCAATACCAACTAACTCCACATACCTGTCATGATGAGATAATGTAGTGACAATACTGTCTTCACTCACCTTCAGTTGGCAGGATAAATCATATGAAGCATCTAACTGTGCCTGGTACTCTCTCTCAGAAAAGTCATGAATGCTCAATGTCTACTCATCTACACCAGGTATCTCACCATCATGCAAAACAACATCCTCATAACCATCATCCTTGAGGTCAAATCTATCTATCACTCTTTGACTAAAATCATCAAATGTAGTTACCTGATCATGACCTTGAGTAGTCATTCCATGATACCACCAATCATAGGCTGCATCTTCCAAGTGTAGACTTGCAATTTGAACAACATCACTCTCCTTCATGGGGTTAAGTGTGAAGAAGGTCTGTAATTTTTGTAGCCATGCTCTAGCTGAAATTTTATTTGTTCCATCAAAAGTAGGTGCTATAAAATTGCTTATTTTATTTTTGAGCTCTCTTCTACTTATGTCATGCTCCCTTCTGTACTCTTTCTTGGGCATCAAAGTGTTCATCATATCCACATATTCTCTAAAAGGAACTAAACTACGAAAGTCATCATCTAAGCCATTATAAGTAGCTCTTAATGTAATCAAGTTACCTATAACCTCTTCCATAGGATTAATGGCTAGATTTGGTACTGGTGGCTCATCTGCAGGCAAGAAAATAGTTTTGGTTGATTTAGATGGTGTGTATTTCAAATTTCTTGGCTCCTCTGAAGTGCTCCCTTTCTCATTAATAGATGCAAATCCTTGTAGTTTTTCTGTCAATATTCGCAAAGCCTCTCTAGTTTCTGCCAAACTATCCACTGTTTGTGTCTGAGTATTTTGGATGTCTTGGAAGAATTTATTTTCCATCTCATCTGGATCAGCCATACTTTTCCCTTCCTTGGATTTTGTACTTTTACTTTCAACTGGAGGTTTGATCAAAATTTCTTTATTCTTTTCTCGCTGCAAATATCTTTTTTCTCTTTCACTTAGTTGCATGCAACCATAAATTTTGACATGTAGCTGATTAGAAGCAACATGCAACCACCAAATTCACCAAGAACTAACATGCATATGATTAGAAGTAGAATGCAACCATAAATTTTGACATTCAAGATTTGGGTAGTTATCAAAACTGACATGCAAGATCTGGGTAGTTGTCAAACTAACATGCAAGATTTGGGTAGTTGTCAAAACTGACCTGCAACTTCTACAAACCCTCAGGCTGGCAAGATCATGGCTCTGATACCACTAAAATGTCCCTTTTCTGATTTTCCATGATATTTCCAACCTTTAATCAGATCTTTAAGATCAAACAACTAATATCACAAAGATCCTCCAAATTTCTCAAGAAACCCTAAATCGGGTATGCCAGAAATTGTGCCAAAAGCTTCACAGCTTCACCAAT
The DNA here is from genome assembly GCA_028749045.1 of Cupressus sempervirens. Taxonomy (NCBI): domain Eukaryota; kingdom Viridiplantae; phylum Streptophyta; class Pinopsida; order Cupressales; family Cupressaceae; genus Cupressus; species Cupressus sempervirens. The sequence continues at coordinate 819,911,358 of CM053785.1, forward strand.
TATTAATAAATCTGAAAGTGGACATTTTTACAGAAATTTCAGCAGCATAAAAGCCTACAAAATTAAATTTCCAGATCCGTATAACCTTTACACAATAGTTCTCAAATGTAGGACAAAAACTATGCTCATTGGGCTCCCGAAATTAACACAAAAATGCCCGGAAATACCACACAACACTAATAAACTATCTCAGAAGTTTAACCACGTCCCAATACATATATTCAGCTCTATTTTAATAGCTTAAAGTCTGAAATACAGTAGCAACCAAAACTGATATGAAATGCTCAACTGAAAACACCAAACTCATGCAAAAAACACACCCAAAAACCCACAAATCTATACTGTTCAGCACAAAGGCAAACTCTGTATGAGCATGCACATGGAATGGCTTCAAAATCCCATCCTTAGAATTCCTAGAAACCTGCAAACTCCCATTCTTGGGTCTCCCTAGAAACCTGCAAACTCCCATTCTTGGGTCTCCTTCTCCACAGGTTTGGCAGCCTCTGAAGAATAACAAAGAATGAGCGAAAATCAAGTTTTGGAATCTGCCCAAAATGCCTCCAAACCCCTTAAAAGAGGCCATAACCATAACTCACGTCCAAGAGAGGTTAATGAAACATATTTTAATAATAATTTCATTTATTAGTCCAACGGTTTCCAAAGATTAACCCCCTTTTTTCGAAACTTAACTTTCTTGGGCCCGCCTGCCTTAGCAAAGATTTTCTTTTTTAATTATTTGAAAAGGGTACATGACACACAAGTGGTGGAGAATTATTTCTTGGTAAAATGTTGGTATCTTGGAAAAACAAGAAGCCAAACTATACATCCCAATCCATGGCAGAAGCAAAATATGTTGCGACAGCAATGAATTGTTCTAACATTGTTTGGTTTAAACAATTGCTACAACAAATGAAGGTTGAGATCAAAGAACTAATTGTCATGTATTGTGATAACACTAGTGCAATTAACATATCAAAGAACCCAATAGTGCATTCCAAAACTAAGCACATTGCTATGAAACATCATTTTGTCAAATAATTGGTGTAGGACAAAGAAATCATATTGGAATATGTTCATACAAAAGAGCATATTGTAGACATATTCACCAATCCATTACCTAAGGATGCATTCTTGTATCTAAGAGGTAGTTTAGGGGTCATTCCCCTATCTAAATCTCACTATATAAAGTTTTAGTGATGTATCAATAGGAACCAAGCTAAAGATCAATTAGTTGGTGCAACATAGTCGAGAGAATATTGCATTTGAATCAATACTCAAGGTACATTTATGCTAATTTGGTATGTGTTGTCTTTGGCATGTATTCTCAAAGAGGGGGATGATTATTGTCACATCTTTATGAAATTTGTTTTTATCATTTAAAGAGAGAGAAGTTATGTAATTCTTTCAAAGAGGGAGATTACTACATGAAAGAAGTTCTTTGTGGAAAATATTTGTAAAAAATCTAAGAAGGAGAAATTTTCTATTTGAGAAAGTCTTGTTCTCAAATTTCATTATGCTGTGACATGTGTTTCTATCAAATGCCAAAGGGGGAGATTGTTGAATACAATTGTCTAATTATGTGTTGTCTTTGATGTTACACAAATGTCATATCAATTGTTAGCTAGTGCTTTCTCAACTCACATAGTTAGCACGACAATTTTTCTTATTTATTGAGCATTCCTAAAGTTTACTCTACAAAGACAGTGTCTACCAAGCTCACTCGGGTGTCAAAGGAAATTATGGCAAGAAATAGTGTTAACCAAGTTCACATGATTAATGAAGGGAAAGTTGGACAGAGTTAGTGTTAGTTGAGTTCACTAGGTTACTAAAGGATTTTGGTAAGTTCGTAGTGTTAATCGAGCTTCTGTTGGTTAACATAGGAAATTGTCTCAAAACTAATGTTTATCGAGTAGGGTTGGCTAATAAATGATTTTGTTGTTTTGGAATGAGAAGCTTAATTATTTTACGTATTGGTTCTAATTGACTATGTTAATGATTATTGGTTATTCTAATTTGTAATGAGCTAACTTGATAATCTAGATGATATAAATATAAGGTCAAGTTGTGATTTTCATGTGTGTGCAAGTGTGTTGATTGAATTAAGAAGGAAAGAGTGAGAGTGAACTTGAAGGATAAACATGTATCCTTGTGAAGAGAAAAAGTGTTATTTGATCAAGGAAGGATCAAGTATGAAGCAAAATAGAGATCTATAATCAGTAATTCAGTTGCATCACAATCATTTCATTTCATTGTTACTCTTTGACCATTGTAGCAGTGATCTAAAATCTCTCAACATAATTAGTTTAACAGCTACTTGTAAATCTTCTAACAAGGTGATAGTTCCATTGAATTGTTTTAAGACCTCTCACAAGGCCACTCGTAAAAGGGCGATTAAATCCTCTAATAGGATCACACCTAATAGTGTGTTTTGTAAACTTTAACTCAGTTGGCTCCTAATAGGGATCCCTTTAGAAGAGTCAAAAATAGTAACTAGTTACTGTTGGAAATGAGAATGAAGTAACTAAGAGGGGGAGGGGGTGAATTAGTTACTACAAAAGAATTTCATAGTCCCTTAGATGTCTAAAAGTTTGATCTTTTTACAGATTACTGAAACTTGATATTGCAGCAAATAATAACAATCATTAAGAACTGATATCAAAATAATTCAGCAAACTCAAACACTAGAGACACCAGATTTAACGTGGAAACCCAATATGGGAAAAACCACCAATGTAACTAGTTACTGTTTTTCACTCTTCTGAAGTGAGCCCTGTTAGGAGCTAACCTTGTTAAAGGTTACAAAAACACACTGTTAGGTGTGACCCTGTTAGAGGATTTAAAAACTCTGTTAGAAGTGGCCTTGCTAGAGGTCTTTAGAACAATTCAACTAAATTGTCACCTTGTTAGAGGATTTACAAAATGGCTGTTAAACCAACTCTGTTAAGAGATTTGGATTCACTGTTGCAAAGGTTATAAAGAAACAATGAAGTGACCTGAATAATATGCAACTTATCTTTTGCTGATTACAGATCTCTATTCGGCTTGATTGGATCCTTATTGATCAAATACAACTTTACAACTCCTTTAATCCTTCGTCAGGATTCACTTAGTCTCCTCTTATCCAAGTATTTTCTTTCACATCCTTGCTTCTCTTGTTCTTCACTTGTTTTTACACCTTTTTTTTCCACACTTTTACAACTTGAATAACTCTCTATATATATATATTTCAGATTATCAAGTCGACTCAAATAACTTGGAAAACAATTATTCCAACAGTCAGCTGAATTGCAAAATTTAACAAATCCCTTTACTGGCCGACCCAACACGGTAAACTCTATTCAAAAATAATTCCTGTGTTAACCGACTAAGCCTGATTAATATAGAGAATTTCGTGAAATCCTTCAATCGCTGAGTGAACTCGGTAAGCACTGAGTTCCTTGTGATGACCAAGTGAGCTCGGTGAAACCGACTCCACTTTGATGACTGAGTGAGATCAGTGAAAACTGACTTCTCCATCTTTTCTTTGATGACCAAGTGAACTCGGTGAAAATTGACTTCTCCATCTTTCCTTCGATGACCAAGTGAGCTCGGTGAAAATTGACTTCTCCATCTTCCCTTCGATGACCGAGTGAGCTCGGTGAAAACTGACTTCTCCATCTTTCCTTTGATGATCAAGTGAGCTCGGTTATCATTGTTTGAACTTGGTTAACTGAGATTAAAGACTGATATGACATTTTGTGTGACATCAAGGACAACACTATCCAACCATCTCCCTCTTTGGCATTGATGGCAACACAACATGTCATAATAGAATGAAATTTTGAAAACAAGATAACAAACTTCTCCATCTTTCACTAGTCTTCTTCTTCTAAGGAGCTTCATAGAAGATTTTTTAAGTCTCTTAAATTTCAGAGGGATATGAAAAACTTCTCCCTCTTTCACTAGTCTCCTTCTTTTAAGGAGCTTCATAGCAGATTTTTTAAGTCTCATAAATTTCAGAAGGATATGACAATAAATCTTTCCCTCTTTGACAACACATGCCAAAGAAAACAGAAGTAAAGTGAATTGCAATGTACCTATAGTACTGATTCATATGCAATGATTTCTGATTAAACTACATCAATAGATAGATCTTCAATCTGGTATGCATTGATGCATCACTAAAGCTTCCTTTAGTGAACTTCAAATAGGGGAATGACCCCTAACTTACCTCTAAGATATAAAAATGCATCCTTAGACAAGGCCTTTGTGAATATATCAGCAATTTTTTCCTTTGTGTGGACATATTCCAATTTGATCTCCTTGTCTTGCACCAATTCTCTAACAAAATGATATTCGATTGCAATATGCTTGGTCTTGGAATGCATCACTGGATTCTTAGATATATTGATTGCACTTGTATTATCACAGAACATAACAACTCGTTCTTTGATTTCCATCTTCATTCCTTGCAATAATTGCTTAAACCAAACAATATTAGAATAATTTACTGCTGCAGCAACATACTCTGCCTCTGCTGTAGATTGGGATGTACAATTTTTCTTTTTGCTTGTCCAAGAAACCAATCTCTTTCCAAGAAAGAATGCTCCTCCACTTGTGCTTTTTCTATCATCAAGGTTCCCTGCCCAATCAGCATCAGTAAAAACTTTCAAATCCAAATTATCTCCAAATTTGTACCATAGCCCATAATCTTTAGTTCCTTTCAAATATCTCATTATTCTCTTGATTGCCATCAGGTGAGTTTCTCTTGGTTTTGCTGAAAATTTTGCAACAATACCAACTGCAAGAGTAATATCTGGCCTGGTATGAACTACATACTACAATTTTCCAATCATAGATCTATACAATGTTTGATCTACCTCTTTGGATTCATCATCTTTTGTAAGTTTCAATCCAGTACACATAGGAGTTCCAACAGGTTTACAGTCCTCCATACCAAACTTTTTCAATATCTCCTTGATGTATTTTGATTGAGTGATGAAGATGCCATTCTTATTTTGTTGGATTTGAAGACCAAAAAAGAATTTTATCTCACCAAACATAGACATTTCAAATTCCTTGTTCATTTGTTCTGAAAATTCTTTGCAAAGATCATCATGCCCTATGAAAATAGTATCATCTACAAATATTTCTGCCAAGACAATCTTATTATCTGGACCTCCCTTTATATACAAGCTACTATTATCATTAGCTCTTTGAAAACCAATTTGAATAAGATAATTATGCAATCTTTCATACCATGCTCTAAGAGCTTGTTTCAAACCATACAGTGCCTTGTGTAATTTTTAGACCATGTTCCTTTTATCTAGATCAACAAAACCTTCAGGTTGTTCAATGTAAATTTCTTCATCTAGTATTCCATTGAGGAATGCTGACTTGAGATCCATCTGATAAACTTTGAATCCTTTGTGAGCAGCATATGCAAGTAAGGTTCTGACTCCTTCCAATCTTGCAACAAGAGCAAAAGTTTCTCCATAATCTATACCTTCTTCTTGTGAGTATCCTTTGCATACCAATCTAGCTTTGTTTTTGGATACCTTACCATCTTCAGTCAACTTGTTTCTGAATACCCACTTGGTTCCAATTATATTCTTGTCTTTAGGCCTAGGTACAAGAGTCCATGTCTTATTTTTCTCTATCTGTTCTATTTCCTCATTCATTTCCTCAATCCAACTATCATTTGCCAGTGCATCCTTAATACTTCTAGGTTCAAAATTAGCAAGTAAACAAGTATTTTTCAACTTACTTCTTGTCAGGGTTCCTTCAGATTTATCTCCAATGATATGATCTGGTGCATGATGTCTTCTGACATATTTTGCTAATATAGGTTCCTCGCCTCTTGAATGAATTTCATTGTTATCCTTCTGTACTTTAGATTCTTGTTGTTCTGGCTTAGTAGATATTGGCTCGGTTAATTCAGACTCAGTAGACACTTGCTCGGTAGTGTCTGAAAGTTGCTGAGGCTCGGTTTGAACTATTTGCTACTTGGTTACTGAAGACTCAAGAGTTGAGGATTCTTGAGTGAACAATATACTTCATATAGTATCTGGTTCAATGTAAAAAAATCTCTTGTAGTCTTCAGGTACCTTTTTGCTTTCTTCTTCTGATTTGTCTGCAATCTCATCAATTTTCACATGTGCACTTTCTATGACCTTTTGAGTGGATAGATTTAAATATCTATATGCTTTGCTTTTGCAAGAATATCCCAAAAATATTCCTTCATCACCTTTTACATCAAATTTTCCTTTTCTAGATTCTTTTAAAATATAACATTTGCTTCCAAATACTTTCAGATAACTTACATTGGGTTTGTGGCCATACCATAATTCATAGGGAGTCTTGAATGAGTCCTTTTTCAGCTGTACTCGGTTTAATGTATGAACTACAGTGCTGATGGCTTCCTTCCATTATTTGATAGCAATGTTCTTTTCTATCATCAGGGTTCTTGCACAATCCATAATGGATCTGTTTCTTCTTTCAGCTATTCCATTTTGTTCTGGAGTTCCTGGTGCTGAAACCTGTCTTTTAATACCTCTTTCAATGCAGAAGTTATTGAATTCATGTGAAATGAATTCACCACCTCTGTCTGACCTTAAAAATTTCAGTCTTTTCCCTGTTTCTTTTTCTACTCTTTCCAAATACCATTTGAATTTCTCAAATGCTTTTGATTTATTTCTTAGATACATGATAGTCATCATTCTTGAGTAATCATCAACAAAGAGAATGAAAAATTTCTCTCTAGTATAGCTTTCTATTCCAATAGGTCCACATAAATCAGTATGCACAATTTCTAATATATCTTCAGATTGATAGTTTTTACCTTTAAAACTAGTCCTTCCCATTTTACCAATCTGACAGTTCTTGCATAGACCAACCTCGGGTTTCTTAATGTTAGGAATGCCTCTTACTTTCTTGAATTTGCTTATTTTTATCAAATTATCAAAATTGACATGACACAACCTTTTATGCCATAACCAACTCTCTTCAATTTGAGCAATAAAACATGAGCATTCACCAAGTTCTAGATAGAATAAGTTACCTTTAGTTTGGGTGCCAGATCCTATCAACTTTCCTTGCTCATTCAATAGTCTTGCCTTTTCATGCATGAATTCCACCTTGAATCCAGTATTGAGTAACTGTGCCACACTTAGCAAATTATGTTTGAGACCTTCAACCCAATAAGCATTATTACAAACAAGTCCTTTGGTTAGATAGATTCTTCCTCTTCCTTTTATGAAACAAGGTTCATTATTACCAAACCTTACACTGCCACCATCATAATCTTCAAACTGATCAAACTTAGTTTTATCACCAGTCATATGGTGTGAGCAACCACTGTCTATAATCCATGTATCATTCTTACTTATATGAGAGATAAGAGAAATTTTATCTTCCTCATCATTGTCAGAATCATCTTTAACAACAATATAAACAATTTCATCCTCACTATTATCAGAATCTTTAGAATTTTAAGCCATGAAACATGATTTCTTACCTTTGTTCTTGAATGATTTGAAATCTTTCTTCCCATTCCATTTATGATCCTTCTTTTCATCATTGTTCTGCTTGTTCAGGCACCTAGTTGCAATATGACCAATTTCTTCACATGAAAATCATATTAGAGGAACTTTACCTTTATATTTTCCTCTGCCTCTGGAGTATTTTCTTGCTAGAAGAGATTCAATTACTTCAAGATCACTGTCTGAGCTTAGATCTGATTCATCTTCACTTTCTGACTGAAGTTTCTTTTTGCTTTTCTCCTTGAGTGAAAATTTGGCCTCAAATGTTGATTCCATGTTCTTGGAAGCAAGAACATAGTTGTTAAAGTTATCTAGTTCAAATGCAGTTAATCTCCCAACTATGGGCTCAAGATTTATCTGATGATTTTCTTCACATCTTCTTTCCTGAATTGCAGACAATCTGATTGCATAAACGGGAAGCAAGGTTTTTAGAACTTTGCTTACAACTGTTTCTCCTTTGATGTCACCACCAGCTGCCCTGATTGCACTTACACATGCTTTAACTCTTTCAACATACTTTGCAATGTTTTCATCCTCTCTCATCCTCATTTGATCAAATTTTCCTCTTAGACTTTCTGCTTTTTCTCTTCTCACATTGTCATCCCCTTTGTAGATTTCTTTTAGCTTGTTCCACATGTCAAAGGTGGTTTTGCAGTCCTTAATGTCATCAAATTCTTCATAGCTGAGAGCTGATGCTATGTCTATCATCATGTTGTTGTGAGTTTTCTTTTCAACAATATCATTGACTGACAGTGTGCCAGAAGGTTCTTCATATTTTTCTTCAAGGTATTTTAGTCCAGTATCACCAACAGTAGCCAGATGAAGTTTCATCAGTTCTTGTCATGCTGAGAAGTTATCTCTATTAAGTTTTGGAATTTCTCTTTTGTAAGACATCCTGATCTTTTGCTTACATCCTTGAAATCTTCTCTTGAAAGTATCAAATGCTCTGATAGAAATTGTTGGAAATGAGAATGAAGTAACTAAGAGGGGGAGGGGGTGAATCAGTTACTACAAAAACATTTCATAGTCCCTTAGATGTCTAAAAGTTTGATCTATTTTATAGATTACTGAAACTTGATATTCCAGCAAATAATAACAATCATTAAGAACTGATATCAAAACAATTCAGCAAACTCAAACACTCGAGACACCAGATTTAATGTGGAAACCCAATATGGGAAAAACCACCAATGTAACTAGTTACTGTTTTTCACTCTTCTGAAGTGAGCCCTGTTAGGAGCCAACCCTGTTAAAGGTTACAAAAACACACTGTTAGGTGTGACCCTATTAGAGGATTTAAACACTCTGTTAGAAGTGGCCTTGCTAGAGGTCTTTAGAACAATTCAACTGAATTGTCACCTTGTTAGAGGATTTACAAAATGGCTGTTAAACTAACTCTGTTAAGAGATTTGGATTCACTGCTGCAAAGTTTATAAAGCAACAATGAAGTGACCTGAATAATATGCAACTTAGCTTTTGCTGATTACAGATCTCTGTTCATCTTGATTGGATCCTTACTGATCAAATACAACTTTACAGTTCCTTTAATCCTTCATCAAGATTCACTCAGTCTCCTCTTATCCAAGTATTTGCTTTCGTGTCCTTGCTTCTCTTGTTCTTCACTTGTTTTTACACCTTTTCTTTCCACACTTTCACAACTTGAATAACTCTATATATATATATTTCAAATTATCAAGTCGGCTCAAATAACTTGGAAAACAATTATTCCAACAGTCAGCTGAATTGCAAGATTTAACAAATCCCTTTACTGGCCAACCCAGCATGGTAAACTCTATTCAAAAATAATTCCTGTGTTAACCGACTAAGCCTTGTTAATACAAAAAATTCTGTGAAATCCTTCAGTCGTCGAGTGAACTCGGTAAGCACTGAGTTTCCTGTGATGACCGAGTGAGCTTGGTGAAACTGACTCCACTTTGATGACTGAGTGAGCTCGGTGAAAACTGACTTCTCCATCTTTTCTTCGATGACCGAGTGAGCTCAGTGAAAATTGACTTCTCCATCTTTCCTTTGATGGCCGAGTGAGCTTGGTGAAAACTAACTTCTCCATCTTTCCTTCGATGACCAAGTGAGCTCGGTGAAAATTGACTTCTCCATCTTTCCTTCGATGACCGAGTGAGCTCGATTATCATTGTCTAAACTTGGTTAACTAAGATTAAAGACTGATATGAAATTTTGTGTGACATCAAGGACAACACTATCCAACAGTTACATTGGTGGATTTTTCCATATTGGGTTTCCATGTTAAATCTAGTGTCTCATGTGTTCATGTTATTTTTCTCATGTTTGAAAATTAATTACTATTAAATTTCCTAAGATCTACTAAAAGTAATTCACACTCTTCATTTACCTAATTACAACATTTTTAGTATGTTTACTGAGTAACAACAATAATCAATTTTCTCAGTCCAAATTTATTGTTGACATCTAAAGGATTTGGGATTTATTTTAGGAGTAACTAATTCACCCCCCCTTTAGTTACTCCTTATATATTTCCAATAAAATCCTTTTTGGATTTTCGTAAAAATGGTTTACCTTGAATTATATACCACCAGCTCATCAATCTTATCTTCCACCTGGTTCACAAATTCAAAGAAAACAAACTTCTTGAATTTGATCCATCAAATTCATGATCTTCTAAATAATGTAGACACTTAACATTATATAGCTTTTGATGCTCAACACACACTACATTTCTCAACATCCTCTATAAATTTTCTTGACACAAACTAAAGTTTACTGGTGCTTGGCATGAACTAAACTTTACTTGGCTCACATTGATTTTATGCTTGACTTGTATTGATTTTTCTCGGCACCTACTCTTCTCTCGGTCAGGCTTGATAGACAACCTTTGTGTAACTTGTTCTTCTAAACTTTCTTAGTTTGACCAACCTTTGTAACCTTAAGTATATTATCAATACATCATGTTATCACCATCTTAACTAATTCTTGTAATTCTTTAAATAATCATAACTCAACATTTCCTCTAGGTGCTATTTTTACATATTTTGTTCAAATCCTCTTCATCAATCAACTAATTGATAGTACTTAAATCATATGAGTAGTTGTCTTACCATCAAATATCAGGTTTGACATCAGTGAAAAAATAATGATTGAATCATGCAATCTTCTTCAACAATCTCCTTCTTGTAATCTAATCACAACAATCTCCCTCAATAATGATCTTTTTAAATCTGATCTAAACAATCTCCCTCTTTGGCATTAATGGAAAACCAAATTGATCAACCAAATGGTCAAAAATACTTTTTTCAACCAAATTGACCAAAGTGACTAGGTTAAAATAGTAAAACAATACCAAAAAGAAAATTAAGTCCTTGTTATTGAAGTCTCTCCCTCTATCGACAACTTCCATCTTCTGAATAGGTTAAAAAACTCTTTCTTATAGCTCCCTCTGAATATTTTTATTATATATCCCTCTAGCTAGGTAGATTAGGATCTCTCCCTCTTTAGTAACTCTTCTCCTCTTTTTCTTGTTTTGTATATCTCCTGATCATCAATTTTCTTCTTTGATTAGTAATCTCTCCAATTATCATTCCTTTGATCAGCAATATTTCCCTCTTTCTGGGTAATTATCTCTTGATATCTTCCTCCTCATCAATAAATCTCCCCCTCTTTGACAAAAATACCGAATAATTGTCATCTTAACATGTAGATATAAGGTTTTTAGTTTCTCCAGTTTCTCTATCTACCACCTTGCTTGTGACTAATTTGAAGTTTTAGCTCTTTGATTACTTCAGGAAAATCTTAAAGTAAGATCCTTTGCATTTATTTGTAACATAATCAACTTATTTGATGTAGGGAACTCCTCTTTGTTACTTAGATAGCTTTTGATTGGGGTATCACCCCTAGTTTAGCTCTTAGATACTCATGAGCATCTGTAGGTAATGGTTTTGTGAAGATGTCAACAATTTTCTCTTTATGTTAACATATTCCATCTTCACTTCTTTCTCTTGAATTACTTCTCTCAAGTAATGATACTTTATTGCAATGTGATTAGTCATTGTGTCCATCAAAAGATTATTTGATATATTGATAGTACTTGTATTATAACAATAATGTATCTCTAGTTCTGTGATCTCTTTCTTCATATCTTTGAGTAGTTGTTTGATCCATACATTGTTTGTGCAATTTATAGCAGCAACAACATATTCAACTTTAGCAATAGATTGTGAGGTACAATTTTGTTTCTTGCTAGTCCATGTAACTAGTCTCTTGTCTAAGAAAAATTCTCCTCCACTGGTTCTTTCTTTGTCATCAATGTTTCTAGCCCAATTAGCATCAGTGTAGGCTGTTAATTCAAATTTCTCATTTTTCTTAAAGTGTAGACCATACTCCTTTGTTCCTTTTACATATCTCATTATTCTCTTCACAACCATCAAATGATTGTCCCTGAGATTTGTAGAGAATTTTGCAACTATCCCTATAGATAATGCAATGTCAAGTCTACTATGTACCACATATTGTAATTATACAATCATAGAGCTATACAGTGTTAGATTTACTTCAGTTGAATCATCATTCTTTGATAACTTGAGTCATGTCACCATAGGTGTACTCACTAGTTTTGAATTCTCCAATCCAAAACATTTTAGTATTTATTTGACATATTTTGATTGAGTGATGTATATACCATATTTGATTTCTCCAAACATAGAAATTTCAAATTCTTTCTTCATTTCATTTCCAAAAGCTTTACATAAGGCATCTTGACCTCCAAATATGATATCATCAACAAATATTTCAGATAACAAAATACATTTTCTTTTCTTTGTCTTTATGTATAGATTGTCATTGTCATCAATTCTTTCAAATCCAATCTTCACAAGATACTTATGAAGTTTCTCATACCATGCTCTTGGTGCTTGTTTCAAACCATATAGATCTTTATGTAATTTTCATACATGTTCTTATTGTTAACATTAACAAAACCATTTGGTTGTTCTATGTAAACTTCTTCCTCTAATATGTCATTCAAAAATGCAAATTTCAAATTCATTTGATAAAATTTGAAACCTTTGTATGCAAAATAAGAACATAATGTTCTTACTCCTTCCAATATAGAAATAGGTGAAAATGTCTCTCCATAGTCAATTCCTTATTCTTATGCATATTCTTTGTAGACTAATCTTGCCTTCTTCCTTGTCACTTCACCATTTTCATCTAGTTTTTTTTCTGACTACCCATTTGATGTTAATCAAATTCTTGTCTTTTGTTTTGGGAATTAGAGTCCATGTCTTATTTTTCTCAATTTTTTCTATCTCTTCTTCCATGACCTTACTCCAATCTTCATCTTCTAATGCATCTTTTACTGATTTAGGTTCCTTCATACTAAGAAAACATGTATTATTTATTAATCTATTTCTTGTCATTGGTCTATCATGTTTATCTCAAATAATTTGTGAAGTAGGATGATGTCTTTTGACAAATTTAGACAATCTTGGTTCAACTCTTGTTTCTTCATTTGGTCTTTCATTTTCAGAATTAGTTTGTACATTTTCTGTCAAGCAACTCAGCATCTCTACTAATCTCAGAATATTAATGAGCTTCTTCTTCATTTTGTAACCTAGCTTCTGTATGTAGCTCAGTTCCTAAATGCAGCTTGAAATTCATAGTCTATGACTCAGTAGTTATTAACACTTGTTGTTGGTTTGTAACTTGAATTGAAACACCTTCTTTAGAAGCCATTCCTTCATAAGAGTATACAAATGATTTGTATTATTTTGGTTCTTTCATAGGTTCAACCTCATATACTTTTGTATATTCATCCCAAATTCACATTTGCACTTTCCACAATTTTGTTCGTGTTAGTATTTAAACACTTTTAATGTTTACTTCCTATGGAATATCCTAGGAATATACCTTTCTTCACTTTTTACATCAAGCTTGTGATTCCTAAAATCTTTAAGAATGTAGCATTTACTTACAAATACCTTAATTTACTTTACATGGGGTGATTATTCACACCATAATTAAAAAGGTGTTGAATGAGTACCTTTCTTGAGTTGTATGTGGTTCAAGGTATAGAAAGCTATACTTACAACTTCTCTCTAGTATTTCAAAGAAATGTTCTTCTCCATCATGAGTGTTATAGTAGAGTCCATTATAGATTTGTTCCTCCTTTTAGCAATTCCATTTTATGGAGGGGTTCTAAAGGCACATGTATATCTTTTGATTCCTCTGTCATTATAGAACATGTCAAATTCATTTGATGTGAATTCTCCTCCTGCATGAGATCTTAAACAATTCATAATTTTACCCATTTCCTTCTCAACTCTTTCAAAGTACCACTTAAACATTTTTAAGGCATTAGATTTCTTTTTTAGTAACAACATAATATAATTATATCCTTTGTAGCTTTCAACTTCAATTGGTCCACACAAGTTAGTATGAAAAATCTCTAGTATTCCTTTAACATCTTGCCTAACAGACATTGTTTGAATATTACATTATCAAATTTCTTCAGTTTAGGCAATCCTCTAACCTTTCTCATGTTATTGACACTAACCAGGTTATCAAAATTGACATGACATAACCTTTTTTGCCACACTCATACATCATAAGATTTTACAAGTAGACAAGTAGCATCATCTATATCAAGATACAATAGATTACTTTCAGTCTAATCAAAATTTCCAATCAATATTCCATTTGTTTCATATATCTTAGTAACCTTGTTTTCAAATTCAACCTTACATCCCAAATTGTTCAATTGTGACACACTCAAGATATTATAGTTGAGTCCTTCAACATATTAAGTATTGTCATATAAAATAATATTTGTAATCTTGATAGAGCATTTTCCTTTTACAAAACATGGTACATCATTACCAAATCTTACACTATTTCCATCATTAAAATTCAAGGTAATGAACTTAATTTTGTCTCTAGTCATGCGATGTGAACACCTATTGTCAATGATCCACCTATCATTCTTGTTCACACAATTCACAAGTGTAGTTGCCTCATCTTCATTAGATTCATCCTTCATTGTATCATATACCACATCATCAACATGTTCATCAAATGTTTACTGTTTAGAAATGTAGCATGACCTTTTACCTTTGTCTTTGTAGTCCTTGCTATCTTCATTTCTTCTACTCTTTTACTTGTCACTACCTTTGTAATTTTATTTTCTGGACATCTAGCAACAATATGACCAACTTCATTACAACTAAAAAATGTGATAGGTAATTTACCTTTGAACATACCTTTACCTTTGAGGAATCTTCTTGTTAGTAATGCTTCAAGGTGTTCAACATCCTCCTCATCTGTATCACTATTACTAGATAAATATTTTATCTTCTTCTTCTTCTTCTTCTCTTCAAGTTCGTTCAATGAAACTTTAACATTGAAAGCATAATCAATACTCTCAGGTTTGTAATTATCAAATTTAGATAACTCAAAAGTAGTTAGTCTACCTATCAGTTCCTCAAGTGATAGATCATTCCCTAGTGTGCATCTTAGTTCCTGAGTTATAGAGACTCTAATAACATAGAAAGGAAGTAGTGTTCTTAAAAAGTTTCCTAACACAACATCATCATCTAGTTTTCCATTAACTCCTCTTATTGTATTAACTACATTTATCCTCACACCATACTGATCAATAGCTTCACCTTCTTCCATTCTTATTTCATCAAACTTGCCTCTAGGATTTTTAGCTTTGGCTCTAAGAACATTGGTGTCTCCTCCATAGATGGTGAAAAGGGCATCCCATATTTTCTTTGCACTATCAAGACTATTAAAATCATCAAATTCAACATAACTTAGGGCAGAGGCAATCTCCAACATTGCCTAGCTATGTTCTTTCTTCTTTCTTATATCCTCAATAGTTGGGGCTCCAACAAGGTTAACATGGTCAATGGTAATGGTAGATTGTGCATGATCTCCAAGTCCTCCAAGGTGTAGCTTCATCAAACTTTTCCATATAGGTAAGTTATCTTTGTTGAGCTTTGGTACTTCTCTTTTTGACATCTTGATCTTTGTGCTTCTAGTACCTTCAAACTAGTTCTCTTTAAGTAGATGGCTCTAATACCAATTGTTGGAATACTTTTAGAATAAATGAGAGTGGGGGGTGAATCAGTTATTCAAGGTCCAAATGTATAAACTAAAAATTTCATAGCTTAGTGAACCCATAAAAAATTTATCTTCATCATGCATGGATCCATAAGATTATGTGATCACTTTAAACTTGTAGGTTACAATCAAATCAATTTGCAGAAATGTAAACATGAAACATAATAGATTCATTAGCACACTTGACACAATGATTTACATTGAAACCTAATCTGGAAAAAATGATCATAACATGCTACTCTTTTTAATTCTTCTGAAGTGATGCCTTGTGAAAGGCCAACCCTATTAAAGGTTACAACACACACACTATTAAATGTGATCCTGTTAAAGGATTTTAATCACCCTATTAGGAGTGATCCTTGTTAGAGGAATTCAAACCATTCACTTGGAATTTCACCCAGTTAAAGAATTTATAAATGACTATAAGGTTAACTTTAATCCCATGGATTTTCCCTAAATTAATATAATTATTAGAGAGTAATAGTAAGGCTTCATCTGATAACAACTTACAACTTCATTTATAGATTACAAATCACTATTTTAGTCCTCAATTCTTCCTGGCCTTCTTACTTTTTAGCTCTGACAACTTTTTCACGCTTCAACCATTTATATCCTTAAGCCTTCTTTCTTAGCATGCCAATGTAGTCTCTTTTCTCAAGTCACTTGATGAAGTAGAAACCTTGACTCTTTGTCTTCCTTGAGTTCTTGAACTTAATCCCCGTTTTGCCTCTAACCAACCATTCCTATAAATAGGAAACTAATATCTTTTCTTGCTCTTTTTCCATCATCTAGTATTAGGGTTAGGATGTATTAAGTAGGATACAATGAATCTATTCCATATTCCACATCTCTTCTAGAAATGTCTCCTAGAATCCTCTTTCAATTCACCTAAAAATGGTTTACCTTGAATTTTGTGCCACTAGCTCATAAATCTTATCTTCCACCTAGTTCACAAATTCAATAAAAAACCTTGTTGGCCTTGATCCAACAAACTCATGTTTTTCTAAATAATGCAGCCACTCGATATTATCTAGCTTATGATGCTCGACACACACTACATTTCTCTACATCCTCTATGAATTTTCTTGACACAAACTAAAGTTTACTAGTGCTTTCCATCAAGCAAACTTGACTTGACATCTATTGTTTTGCTTGGCATACACTAGAATGAACTTTTACTTAGCTCCAAATAATTTTTTTCTTGGCTTATATTGACTCTACTTGACACCTACTCTTTACTCAATCAAGCTTGACAGAAAACCTTTCTATAAATTGTTCTTCTAAATTTTTTTAGTTTTCCCAGTCTTTGTAACCTTAAGTAGATTATTAGTACATCATCTTATCACTGTCTTAACTGATTCTTGTATTTCTTTACATAATCATAACTCAACCTTTCCTCTAGGTGCTATAGTTACAACTTTTGGTCAAATCCTCTTCATTAGTAACCTAAGTGATAGTACTTAAATCATATAAGAAGTTATCTTACCAGCAAATAGGAGGTTTGATATCAGTGACAAAATAATGATTGAAACATGCAATCTTCTTCAACAATCTCCCATAACAATGATCTTTTTCAATCTGATCTCAATAATATCTTATGTGAGAAAAAGTGACAAATGGATCATTAATAGTGGATGTTCACATCACATAACTAGAGACAAATGTAAGTTCATTACCCTTTAGTATTACAAAGGACATAGTGTTAAATTTGGTAATGATGCACCTAGTCTGATAAAAGGTAAAGGATCAATAAGATTGATAGCTAAGATCATGTGTGATAATGCTTACTATGTCGAAAGACTTAACTATAATATGTTGAGTGTTTCACAATTGAATAATTTAGGATATAAATTTGAATTTGACAATAGAAAGCCTAATATCTATTACACTAGTGGATAACTAATTGAAAGTGGTATCAAACTAGAGGTAATCTATTTAGTAATCTATTTTATCTTGATATAAATGATACTAGTTGTCTTATTGTACAATTTAATGATGTGTGACTATGGCACAAAAGATTATGTCATGTAAATTTTGACAATTTGGTTAGTATCAATAGGATGAAAAGAGTTAGAGGCTTTACAAAACTAAAGAAACCTGATAGTGTGATTTGAAAACAATGTCAGTTAGGCAAGATGACAAAGTCTAGTTTTAAAAGAAAGACTCATACTTCAAAAGAAATTCTAGAATTAGTTCATACTAATTTATGTGGACCAATTGATGTGCAAAGATATAAGGTGACAAGTACATTATCTTATTTATTGATGATTACTCAATAATGATGGCAGTAATAATTTTAAAAGAAAAATATGGTTCTTTTCAAAAAATTTAATGGTATCTAGCAAGAGTTGAAAAGGAAAATGGTAAAAGCTTTAAATGTCTAAGATCTAATAGAGTTGGAGAGTTTACATCAAATAAGTTCAAAAACCTTTGCAATGATAGAGGAATCAAGAGACAAAATTTTTCACTTAGGATACCTCCACAAAATGAGATTGTTGAAAGGACAAATAGATCTATAATAGATTGTTCTAGAACATTGATGATGGAGAAGAATGTTTCTTTGAAATATTAGAGAGAAATTGTTAGTAATGTTGTCTATACCTTGAACCAAGTACAAATCAAGAAAGGTATAAATTTCATAAATTTTAATTTATTGTATGGATACCCACCAAATGTCAAATATTATAAGGTATCTAGGAGAAAATGTTACACTCTTAAGGACAACATAAATGTTAAACTTGATGCAAAAAGTGAAGAAGGTATATTCTTAGGATATTCCATAACAAGTAAAGCTTATAAATGTTTAAAAACTAACACTAAAAAAGTTGTGGAAAGTGAAAATATAAAGTTTGATGAATATACATAAGTGCATGAGGATGAACCAAAGAATGAACCTAAAAATTACATAATCTTAATCTACTACTATGAAGACATGTCTAATAGTGTTGATAATTTTGCAAACCAAGTTGCCAATCAACAAGAATCAGTAACTGTTGAGTCACATATAGTGGATGTCAAGTTGGATTTAGGAGTCAAGTTGGAATCAAAAGATGAAGTACATTTTGATACTATGATCAATTTACATGATAGGAATGTCAAGTTACTTGATAGACAAGTGACATTGAATCTAAAATTGAACTTCATGAAAGACCATGTTGGTGTTTTTTTTGGACTACTAGGTACTCTAAACCCAATATCAGGATGCACAAGATGAAAAATTCCTAAGTATTAGCTAGATCCTATACTTAGAAAAATTAATCTTAGCTCTAAACCAACTTCAACAGAGTACACTAGGCTCTCTACACTTTAGACTCTATAAGGCCAAGGTGGGTGCACCTCAGGGATATGAATGTGACTGATTATTTTGATTTTCTCTTCAAATATTTTCTCACTAATATTTTTTCTTTAAAAAATATCCCTTATAACAAATAATGGTCACAATTTCTTCTTGGATTTGCAATAGAATTTCTGATTGTAATAGCTATTTATAACCAAAAGGAAAGCTATGAAAAATAAGTATTGACCAAATACTTTAGTTCTTTAATATATAAAATGGAAAATTGACTTTTTATTGATATATGTATTTTGTAACCATAAGAACCATCAACTTGCAACTAAAATTAATCGATATGTGCCTTATGCATTGTCATATAGAGTCAAAACCAATAATTTCAGACCTATTTTATTGAGTTGTAATTAAATTTTTCATCAATGAACTATGTATCTCGTTCTTATCATATCCTTCTCACATACCCAAATCCCTATCACTCACTAAAATCAATTACTTAATTCTTTGAACCAAAATCAATCAATAAGAGACATACAATTTATCTAAATTGTATTAAATTGAAAGAACATTGTTCACTTGAATCTCAAAATGACAAATATGCAAGAAAGGAGATAAAACTTAGATACATAGATATACAAAACATTTTTTGTATTGATTTCCTCTAAAAATGAATACAATACTGATATAGAATAAAAATATAACTTTGAACTAAACAACTAGATCATTCATATCCATTATATCTTCTAGTTTACAAGTCTTAATGCATTCATACAATAAAAATAAATGGATGGACTGTAAATGACATAAAACTAAAAAATCTACAGAGTTTTGACCTTTATGCCACATCTTGGAAATTCTTATAAATTATTGCACCAAATCTCAGATGGGCATAGGAAACATGGTTATATTGAATGCAAGGCATTAGAAACATAAAACACCTCATAGGCATCCAAATGACAGTCGAGTATGCATGCATTCAAATGTGCTTATAGGGCTCAAAATGACTCAAAATTTTGAAATGTTACTCAAAATGAGACTGCAATTTTGAGTCCCATCACTATATTTTTTTATGGATGCATGCCTTCTGTGGAGGAAGAGACTAGTTCAACAAAAATCTTGAACAACTTATTGAAAGTAGCAAATCTACACTAACTATACAAGATGATGGATTTGGGCCATCCAAACTTCTTAAAACTTCTTACCTCTGTCAAACACATGATTTTCATTTACATCTCTCTAAGGTAAGATATAAGTATTATTTTTGTTAGTTTCACCACACACATCATACTTTCTCATTAGCTAATTAGGTGAAACAAAATCATTCTCATAGTGCATATAAAAACTTGAATTACTTATTCATCTTTCTCACTATGAAAATGCATATCAACATGCTCAGATAGACTAACATCAAACTAAAAACCATTGTGAACATATGATGGATGCATGCTAAAGTATTCATATTTCACTCTATTCACAAAGTTGCATATGTCTAGAAATTGTAACTCATTGTATGCATCTGGGTCTGAAGAATTTGTGAAACTTGTTCCCTTCTCACTTGTAGTCTCATTACTCATCAAATCAGATTTGTCATTTGCTGAAACCTTTTTCACACTCAACAACTATTAGTCACCAAGCTTGAAAAACTATCCTAAAAATATTGATCTAAAATATGTTGATCAAAACCATTAGCTTCATCTAACAAACTATTAGAGGGAACCTTGAATTTATCATTACAAGATTTATCAGCATAAAAGCAAATCTTAGAATCGGCAATATAGCTTTCACTATTTTTTTCATCGCATGATATATCAAAATTTATTGTAGCACTATCACACACATGAGAAGAATCTAAATAAATATGAAATATCCCTTCAACCACAACCACTACAATTAGCAAGTTGTCATGTGCATACACATTTTAGGTACTCTCATATGCACCTCCAAAATATTACAAAGATAGTTCAGATTCTATATCTTTTTCCACATCAAACTTTTGGGAACTGACTTAACTAAATAAAGAAACAACATAAGGGAAAATATGAGCATCCTTAGAAGCAATTACATATTTTTCAAAATCATGAGCTAACAAATCTGTAATTTCATCAGGGCTCAAGAAGACTACCTCACAAATCTTCTCCTCTTGGTTGTAATTATTATCTAGATGGCATGAAGAACTTACAATAATAGAAACATTAGTAGTAAAGTCTAAAAATTTAGAAGCCTCACTATAGTCATTTTCATCTTAGAAAGAAATACTTCTACAATTTTTATACACTTCTTCAACATTATATTCACTATCACAAGATTCATTTTTCATTACATCTCCATCTTCCTCATGTTGACTGCAATCATCTGATTCATTAAAAGTTGAATTCATCTCTCCACTCAGAAGATATATTATCATTATTTATAGATTCATTACATTGACTAACATCATTAGAAGATACAATGTATACTCTATTGTTATGATTTTCCATCTTCTTAATAAATTGCTCAGCTTGCAAAAGATCTTGTACCATCTTATAAGTGTTGGCCAGTTAACTAAATCAGGCACAAGAATATCTAGGAAAATACTAGGCAAGGAAGATTCTTTAGGTCTAGAAAGAAAAGTCATCTTAATGATTTCTGATTTACACTTCAGATAACATTCCTCAACATAGCAATATTATTAACCATAGTTTTCAATTTTTCAAAACTTTTTAAACTAACCTCAGATCTCAGATCTAACTCCATCTTAAAAGGGAACAAAATTTCTCACTATCTCTTTCCTTAGTTCTAATATTCACTGAATAGAGGAAAACACTTCTAACATTTGACATTCCATGAAAAGGAAACTCATGAAAATAAAAATACCTTTTAGTGTTGATGAATGGAACTTTTCTGTACTAATTTGTCATGGGTGCAAACTAAAACTCTTTCACACCATCAATGAAAACCATGTAGAGTCACCACCTCCTTGAATAGGATAGAGAAATCACAAATATGGTTTCCTTTCAAACATTCATTTTTCTTGGAAGAAAACTATAAATCAACAATCAATTGTAATTAAACTTAGGTGCAAAAACAACTTCCTACACTAATCCCTTAAGGAAAGTATTGTGCAAATTCCTATTAAATCCTTAAAATTTTTAATTCAATATTATGTAAACAATAATATTGCAGTCAACTATGAATATAGAAAAGAAATAGAGAAAGAAAATACATAAATACAAAGTTATGCGGGTGGGAAAAAACCTTTTGGTAAAGTATCCCCAACCCTCCAAAACCTGCACAATATATTATCTTCAACACATATATTACAACACACTTGTAGTGCAAGTTCTTTCAAGACATAGAAGACTGATACAATAACAATCAACAATACACTTTCCACTCTCTCCTATCTATAGCCCTAAAAATTCTTATATCATGCGCTTTCCTTTTTTTTAGGGAAACTTCCAAAGAAAAATTGTATTAGGGTTTTACCATTCTTTAGAAAAGTAGGAACCCAAAAAAAATTTTAGCTTGATGCCTTGAACCCCATGCACTAGATGGAGACTCAAGTGTATAGTATTAAATGATCAATTGCCACATATATTAAAATCTTTACCCAGCATCAAATCTTCTAGAGATAGCTCTTACACATCATACGAATCTGTCATAATCATTTTAGTCATGATCTCCTTATGCACAATTCAAGATGTTGACACATGCAAGTGGAGTGACACATCAACATGTCAATTAGACATTTACACTCACAGTTAATTATATTATTTTCAAAAAATACATTTACAAAACAAATAATAAGAATAAGAATTATCCAAGGTTAAGATACCTTATTCCTAACATTAATCACTTCTTTTCCAAGAACCACTATCAAAAGTTTCAAATCTTCCTACACAAGGTGAAAGTCCTTTAAAATATATATTATGAAATCATCTAGAAAAATTGGTACATAGATATAGAGTCACAACACACATTTGTGAGAATAATTTGTCACTTGACAAATTTAGACCAAACCATCAATTGCAAGAAAAAAACAAATCATCAAACCACTCTTGTAGATTTACAATCTTGATAAAGGAGAACAAACCCTGTTGTTCATTCTTGACCCTAAACTTACAATAGTACTTTGAAGATAATTACTTAGCTGAACTGATTGTTGATGGAAAAACTAGTAATAATGCAATTTTTGTTTAACTCTCAAAGATATTATTGTCCTAGATAAGGTAAGGACTAAGATATTCAATCTATACAAGAGATTATTTTCCTTTTAACAAGGCTTATTACAACCTTATCACTGATAGAGTCAACATTTTTTTGTTGTTTTTTTGGACTACTAGCTACTCTAAACTCAATATTAGGGTGCGCAAGATGAAAATAAGCCTAAGGATTAGCTAGGTCCTATACTTGACAAGATTAATCTCATCTCTGGACCAAGTTCAATAGAGTACACTTGACTCTCTACACTTTATGCTTAGTAGGACCAAGGTGGGTGCACCTTAGGGAAATGAATGTGACTGGTTGTTTTGATTTTCTCTTCATATACTTTCTCACTTCTAAGAATTTGGTATAGTTCTAATAAAATGTAATGATTTTCCTAAGGAAATAATTCAATTCCAAGATCAAGAAGCTTAGTAGATAGCACAAGAGAGAAAAATGATGATCAAATGAGAATGGACATCATATGATTGGATATTAGATAATTGGATGAATACATCAAAGAAGTGCCTTGTATATAAAGGCAACTTATATGGCTACGAGTTAGCGAAGAGATAAGCATAACAACTAACACATGTTCACCAAGATTGGATTATCTTTCATTGTGCATGAATGTATGCACAACAATGAGATGATAAGAATGCAAAGGTGTATCTCATAAGGAGATGTAGTAGACAACATGTGCTCAATTAGAGTGAAAACAACTATGTTGTCTACATGATAACTCATGTGAATATGCAAACTCCTAAGTGTCTACATGACAACTAATATTTAATGAATTAACCTAAGTTAACTTAAGTAAAGTGTTAATAGTAGATACTTATTTATTGCAACACCCTCCCTCTACCCTTAAGTACAAATTAGGGGAATGCACTTAAGTTCATAGAAGCTAGATGATAATGCAAGAGGGGTTCCAACTACTAGGCCATGTTAGGTAGCCATGTAAAAAATACAAAAAAGAATGCACACTCTCATAAAGTGGAGAAAGAGAGAAAATCTCATGGGAAAAACCCTCCCCCAAAAATAGAGATGAAGAAACAAGATGCATGGATGGATGGAGTAATTAAGACCCCTGATTACAACATACATACTGTATATATAATAGAGAAATATGAGAAGGAAAAAATCCTAGAAGAGGTAAAGGTCCCCCCCAAAAGAGAGAAGAAGAAAAGAGAGAAGGTAGTCCCCCCCCCAATATAGAATTCCCATCAGTGATAGTTGCTCCAAGATGAATTTAGAAGTTGATCCATGACTGTTCAATAATGTTCCTCCCCTTAGGAAAAAACAATGTCATAGGTACATATGAGATGCTTCCCCAATGTATACCAAGAATCTTAAAGATGAATGGTATCTACAAAAATTGCTCAACTATCCCTATGTCAATATTGATGATCACCCCTTCCAACACTACTGAAAAGAACAAGTTTGAATCTAGAAAGGATGGATGTAGAACATATCCCAAAGAACCAATAGTCTCCTCAAATGATAAAGAGACCTCCTAAAACTATTGTACATAAGGATCAATAATCATATCAACCTTATAAGACTGATCATGTAGAGAATGGACAAGAGGGTTAGAGTGTTCCCTTGCAACAATTGAAGAAGGATCTTCTTCATCAGAAAGATGTATATTATCAATAATATCTCCCAAATTTTCTATGTAGGACTCCACAAAAAAACTTGAAATATCTGTCACGTTGTCATCCCTTGATGCTGGAACTAGAAGACAAGGTGTACCCAACTGTATTGAATTACATGGACCTATCACTATAGCAATGTATGAATGTGGAATGTGTTGATGTTGTGACCTTGTTATTCATCTATCAAAAGAATCCACCACAACTGACCCTGTTGAATCACTATCACTATTTTTACTATTAGTTTCTACAATCTGTGAGGCATGGAGAGGATTAGAGGATAAGCTAGGTGAACTTTCCTCAAAGTGAACATTCCTCTCTATGAATATCTCAGGAGTCTTAGGATCCATAAGTCTATATGTCTTAACACTTTCTTCATATCCAATGAAAGTACAAGGCCTTGGTGGTGTTTTCTTGCAATCTCTTGAAGATATGTGTGCCCATGCTAGACAACCAAAAGCTCTAAAGTGTTTCACAACTAGTTTTCTTCTATGCCATACCTTAAAAGGAGTCATTCCATCTAGGAAATTATGAGGAGATCTGTTAAGGATGTTATTGGCACTACCTATAGCTTCTACCTCAAGTGATGGATCAAGAGACTTAGCTTGAATCATGGAACTTGCCATTGATTTAAGAGTTCTAATCCTCATTGCTGCAACACTTGTCTCTTGTGGACTAAATGGTACAAGATTTCAAAGATCAATACCCTAAAGTTTACAAATGTCTCTAAGTCTTGAATTCACCTATCTAATTTCATTGTCCATACAAATAACCTTAATGACTTTACTTGATTTCTTCTCAACATGACTCTTGAAGGCTAGAAACTTACCAAACACTTCATTCTTATAATCAAGAAAGTAGACCCATGTGTAGCATAAAAAGTAATCAATGAAATGAGAACATAATAACCCTTGCTAATTGATGTCACTGAAAAAGGGCCTACTAGAACTGTGTGAACCAACTCAAGAGTAGTTGATGCTCTCCAAGACTTCCCTTTGTCAAACGTCTCTTCTATATACATATCCATTGAACAAGTTGAACATTCACCTATAGAAAATTTGATTATAGGTAGACCTTTGACCATATTTTTTGAGCTAAGTTGATGAAGATAACAAAAGGCAAGATATCCATACCGCTCATGCCATTTACTTTGTGATTGTGAATATGTCAAAAAGGCATGTACATGAGACTTAGGCACAAAATGGGTGAAAGAATATTTAGCCTTGTGTCATGATTAACTTTACCCATTGCAACCAATGAATCATCCTTAAGATTTCACACCATTACTAAATCTGGAAGGAACCCAACTTTATTTCCACCTCCATGGTGAGTGATTTGGTAAATTGAAAGGATATTAGTGCTAAGGTGAGGAACATAGAGAACATCTTTGAACTCTCCATTTTCCATCTCAAATTGTTCTTTCCATTCAACTTCCACTTGTGTATCATTCCCTAAAAATATGTGAGGTGCCTTAAATTGCTCCAATGAAGAAAAATGTCATTTTGATGAACCCATATGATGTGTGGCAGTCGCGTCAAGAATCCATTCGATTGAAGAAATTGAACTTACCATAAGTGCTTGCCCTTTTTCCTTTGAAGTGGATGGATTTGAATCCTTGGAAGCATTTGACACATTGATTTTTTTCTTCCTAAGTAAGTTTTCCAACTCATATATTCTCTTAGTATTGCAATGATGCTCATCATGATTTGGTTTCTTGCAATATGCACAAAATATTTTATCCATCTTGTTATTGTTCCCCTTCTTGTTGGAAGAAGAATTGCCTTCTTGTGAGAATGAAGATTGTTATGTCTCTAATTGTGATTTTGGCTTCCATTGCTTTTTCTTACTGTTGGTAAAACTTTTTCCACCTTGATTTGTTTGGTTCTTATTACTAACCACCAATGATTTAGACTTTGATGACTTAAGAATTACCATACGTATCAACTTTGATTGTTCCAACATTAACATATCTACAAATGCATCAAATGAAGGCTTAGTGAAGGAACTTCCCATGGTCAACTTGTGAGTGTTGTAACTCAAAAAAAAAAGATGCATACTCTAAAGGTAGCCTCATCAAGATGTGATGAATCAATCTATCATCCCTCATGGGATTACCACAATCCTTAAGTAGTGCTTTCAATTCATTGGATTTGTTGACATAGTCTTGAATTGTGTCAAAATTCTTAGGCTCCAAGAGAAGTAGATCATCCTCAATTTGGGACCCCTTTTCCTCATCCATCTTATTATACAACCCTTAAAGTTTGTCCCAAGAACCCTTGGCATCCTTAAAGCTAGAAATGTAGAAGAAGAGATCTCTATGAACACAACTCCTTATAATTCCTAAAGCTTGGTTGTCTTTAACTTTCCAATCAACTTGTACATTAGCATCAATGAGTTTTACAATTGTACCATCAACATATAGATGTATACCCTTTTCCATTAGTCTACTCTATACAATATCTTTCCATGTAGTATAATTGTGTGAAGTTAAAAGTGGAGTTTTAGGTGAACCCATTATACAAAATTAAAAGAGCACAAGCAAGAAAGAGAAAAAGAACACAAGACACCCACCCCCCGCCCTACCAAAAAAATAGAAATACTCAATCAAAAAATCCCTTGAAAAGAGATGATTTAGAACTTTATATTTAATGTGGGTACAATAGCCACTTGCCAATTTTGGGCCAAAGTGTAACTTTGATTTTTGATATTTACAACTAAAAATATGAAGCTATATATGACTCAACAAGATAAGACACAAGACCTCTCAAGGATCTAATTAATTACAAGTGCCAAAATAGGCCAAAAATGACCAAATACTATATCTCTACTCAAAATTACTCCAAACTAATACCAAATCTAGAAAGTAGACAAAAAATCATGCACTTTCAAAACAATAGCACCTGAATATGTGTCCATATGAGCCCAAATGAAGCTTTCGAAGTTGTAAAAATTGAGATTTGTGATTTTCAAAAAAAATCACAACTAAAGATCTTAAATCACATGCACCAATGTGTAGATCATGAAATTCTACCTCAAAAAAAAATTGCTTGATAAAAGGAGTTTGTATGAGGGAGATATCATTGTTTGAAAATCACCTCTTTAATTATTTTTCCTGAATCAGCATTGTTGCACCTCCAAAAATCAAATGACTCTAGATTTTGCCTCCAATGTTCAATTTGAATGAAAAAAGAGATGATTTGAATGAAATTAGCTATACCGATATCTAATTTGTACTAGCAAGCTTCAATCTTGACTTGCAAGAAAAAGAAAAAAAAACCTCTCCAATGGCTATGCAATGAAACTCTGATAGCTCTGATACCATGTAAAAATTTGGTATAGCTCTAATACCATGTAAGAATTTTGTATAGCTCTAATACCATGTAAGAAATTTCCTAAGGAAATAATTCAACACCAAGATCAAGAAGCTTAATAGATAGCAAGAGAGACACAAATGATGATGAAATGAGAATGGATATGATTGAATATCAGAGAATTGGATAAATACATCTAGGAAGTCCTTTGTATATAAAGTCAATTGATATGGCTAGGAGTTAGCAAAGAGATAAGCATAACAACTAAGCACATGCCCATCAAGAGTGGATTATCCTCCATTGTGCATGAATGTATGTGCAACAATGAGAGGATAAAAATGCAAAGGTGTATCTTGTAAAGAGATGTAGTAGACAACATGTGCTCAATTAGAGTGCAAGCAATTTTGTTGTCTACATGATAACTTATGTGAATATGCAAACTACCAGGTGTCTACATGACAACTAATATGATAATGAATTAACCTAAGTAAACTTAATTAAAGTTTAAATTGTAAATACTTATTTACACCAAAATCACTAATATTTATTCTTTTAAAACTACCCCTTATAGTAGATATTGGTCATAATTTCTTCTTGAATTTACAGTAGACTTTTTTATTATAATAGCTAGTTAGAACAAAAAGTAAAGTTATTAGAAACTTTAGTTCTTTAGTATATAAAATGGAAATTTAATTTTTGATTGATATATGTATTTTGCAACCATAAGAATCATCAACTTGCAATTGAAATTAATTGATCAGTGCCTTAAACTTCAAACCTATTTAATTGACTTGCAATTAAATTTGTCAATAGTGAAATCTAAATCTTGTTCTTATCATATCCTTCTCACATACCCAAAACTCTATCACTCACTAAAAGAAATTACTTAATTATTTTAACCAAAAGCAATCAATAAGTGACGTACAATTTATCTAAATTGCATTAAACTAAAAGAACATTGTCATCTAAATCTCAAGTTCACAAATATGCAAGAAAGGAGACAAAACTCAAATACACAAATATGTAAAACTTCTTTTTGTATTAATTTCCTTTAGAAATGGACACAATATAGACTCAAAATATAACTTAGAACTTGAAAACTAGATCATTCATAGTCATGATATCTTCTAGTTTACAAGTCTAAATGCATTCATACAATAAACAAAACTAGATGGACCATAAATGACATAAAAGTAAAAAATCTGTAAACTTCTGACCTTTACTCCACATCTTGGAAATCCTTATAAAGGATTGCAAGAAGCCCCGAATGGGAGAACAATACATGAGTAGACTTAATGCAAGCTGTTAGAAACATAGAAAACCTCTTAAGCCTTAAAATGATAGCTGCGTATGCATGCATTAGAATATGCTTATAGGCTCAAAATGACTCAAAATTTTGGAATGGTACTCAAAATGGGAATACAATTTTGAGTCCCATAAAACCCATTGTTGAAACAAGAACAGAGACAAGGTTGTCAAAGTATGTCAAAAGACATCACCTTAGTGGGAAAAACATTGGAGATAAAGAAGACATGCCAATGACAAGGAATAGGTTGAGAAATGGCACATGTTTGTTAGGCATGCATGAGCCTAATTCAGTGAAGGATGAATTAGAAAATAAATACTCGAATCAAGCCATGAAAGAATAAATTGATCATATTTTGAAGAATAAAACATGGACAGTACACTAGTAAATTTGAAAACAATTTTTGATGAATTTTGGTCAAAATTTTGACCAAGTGGTTCATGTGAATTTTTCTGATCAAAATTTTGACCAATATATTCATCAATTTTTTTTTGTCTCTGCTAACTCTAATTTTTCATTTTTGGTCAAAATTTTGACCAATTATTGGTGGAAAACTTTCAAAAATTGGTCAAAATTTCAACCAATGTTTGGTAAAAAACTTTCAAAAATTAGTCAAAATTTTGACCAATTTTTCATAGAAAAAATTCAACAATTGGTCAAAATTTCAACCAATGTTTTGTCAAGAACTTTCAAGAATCGGTGGAAATTTTGAAGAATTATTGGTAGAAAACTATCAAGAATTAATAAAAATTTCCACCAGTTTTTGGCCAAAAACTTTCAAGAATTTGTGAAAATTTTGACCAGTTCTTGGTAGAAAACTATTAAGAATTGGTCAAAATTTCCACCAATTCTTAGTAAAAAATTTTCAAGAGATGGTCAAAATTTTGACTAAACTAAGTCTTTAAAAAAAAAGAGAGTAGGTGAATCCCCCAATGAATTCCTAGTAATGGTTCTTTTAATAAATTGATATATATTTCTTCTAAAGTGATGTCATTGACATGTGTAACATGAGTCACCATATACTATGATAAAATAAATATAGAGTTTGGAAGATGTTGATTTGGGAATACATCCATAGTGAATGTTCATTGAGGTAAATAGATTTATACACTATGACAATAATAAAGAAAATAAATGATGATATATAGGGAGCCATGTAAGATTTAGGAAAATGTCTAGTTTAGTTAAAAACACAAAATTCAATAGAGTGGGCATAATGATATAAGGAAATGATATGATGTTGTTTGTCACAAGAAATGTCAACTCCATACATAAATTTCATCAAGAGAAGTTAGAGTTTGATGAGTAAAAATACATTTATCAACCTCTTAGAGCTATGTAGAAGAATTAATGACAGACATACACAAATGACTTAATGCATAAAAAATGATTATTAAGATGGATCAAGATTCGGTGTAGATGACAGTAAGAGAATATTGAAATACAAATCAAGATGTTATAAAAAAAATGTATAGGTATGATTGACTAGACATAATTAAATTGGTAAGACATGACCAAAATAAACATTTCCTAACTTTCTAGTATTATTTTAATTCAGAAAAGACATGACAATTAATTTTTTAAAGTCTCTACTACTGGATCTAAAAACTGGGTGTAGCAATATTCAAATGGTTAAGTAGAGAGTATGTCTAGTGATATGTTTTCCTTGCTTTTATTTTGAAGAGTTTCTTTTTGAAGTGGTCAGTCATTGCTTCAAAATTCAAAGTTTCAACTTGACAACTCTAGCTAGGCCATATGAAGAACCTGGATGCACATCACTTATTCTAGTTTTAGTCTGTTCAATACTAAGGTGGAAAATATAAGGTGAAAAATACTAAATTGGCCACCACAACAGAAGTGGGAGAAACCTGACCCATTAGTCCTAGAATGAAGGGTGAGTGCCATAATGGAAAACTTGTGTTCCAGAACCATGTCAGCAATAGAGCTGAATGTACCACATATTTTGTTTTATATTCTAGAAAAATGGCCAATCAACATTTTCTATTTCATTAACCATCTTAGAATATATAATCTACCAAATCTATCTATGGTTACCTTACATCCCATAAAATAGTTGTTTTTGAATAGGGTTGTGTTGGAATGTTCCAAGATGTCTATTTTGTAAAAGGGTCACCATCATATGAGCTAGATCTAGTTCAGGTAGGCATCATTCAAGTAGGAATGTATGATTCCCTTAGGGCCCATTTGGTAGCTAGAATTAGAATGGAATTGGCATTCAGAATTCTAAAAGAATTCTAATCCATTATTTTGGTCTACAAAATCAAAATTGGAATTGGGAAAAGTAGAATCGAGTATCCCCATTTGACCCCCAAAATAAGAATTCCAAATTCCTTCAAAATACTTGTTATTTTGAATTCTTGTTTTAATTTGCATTTTAAATCCCATGTTTTGAAAATGAGGATTTCAACTAAAAAAAATTTAATTGGGTTTGACATTCGGATGCCTATTTAGGGGCACCTATTTTTGCACAATTTTTTGAATTTTTTTTTTAAATTTGGGGGGGGGGGGATTTTTGTACTATTACTTGCTCATATATTTGTTGCATTTGGCTGCTGATTCATTCCATCAATATATAGGAGACTCATGGTATTTTTTAGATCTACTCATTTAGTAGTGTCATTCTCCACTAGATCCATAATCTAGTAATCAATGTTTCTATGTCTAAAAAGGAAAACCAAGGATGTGAGGAACTTGGCATCTGAATGAGAATCTACCTTCAATTTATCCTTTTGTAATCTATTTTCATGGTGAAGGATTTTGTTTCCATCCACTTGCATTCATTGTGAAGGAGAAGAAAGGTCAATTTAATGTGTGTTTTGGAAATCATTTGGGCGTGCATTAATGATTTGGTAGGAGACTAGTTGAAACACAATTAAAGCTTTAGTTTTGGCAATGGCGATGTTGGTGACAATCATATTAGTCACAATAGAAATGAAAAGAAATTTATTTCATTTTTACATTTTAAAATGGGGTTGATCTGTCTTTTGATCTACAATGGAAATGAAAACGATTTTTTTCTAGTTACAATGAGAGATGATAATTTTTTAGATTTCTAAATCTTTAGAGGATACATATTATCTTGTAATTCCAAGATGCAAGAATCATTTAATTGTGTTATTTCATGTTATTTTGGCTAGTATTCCAATTTCACAATGTTCAACCAAATGGAGGAAATCTGTATTCTCACAATGAATTCTTGGTCAACCAAATAGTCCCAAATTGAATTCCCTAATCATGACCTCGATTCCAAATTCTAGAATCTTAAAGCCAACATTCTAAATGCCAATGCTTAATTTATATTCTAGCAACCAAGCAAGCTCTTATTGAAATAACCTTGCTTGAATTTTCTCAATTTAATTTCCAGTGCTTGTTATATATGTAGT
Organism: Cupressus sempervirens; assembly: GCA_028749045.1. Lineage (NCBI taxonomy): Eukaryota > Viridiplantae > Streptophyta > Pinopsida > Cupressales > Cupressaceae > Cupressus > Cupressus sempervirens. The sequence continues at coordinate 819,944,137 of CM053785.1, forward strand.
TTATAGATTTAGACTTGCCTTCAACAAATTTTAAAATTGTGGTAGCATCTTGTTCTTTATAAATTATACAAATTTTTGTCATGTATTCCTTTTTTCATGAGAGGTATTATTAAATTTAGTTTAGGGATTAACTTCTTGTCCAATTTTTGGATTCATAATTGTTGGTTTTAAGTTTAACAGTTCTCACTATTTTTGTCTTCCTTCTATGGAAGAGTAATTATATTGGTAAAACACAACTATGAGGAGGAAATTAAAGATGAGAGCAATCATTCCTCTATAATAGAATCTTTTTTTTATATAAATAAAATTTTTATTGCTACACCTATTGAATTCCTTCATTGACCAACAAGGGACAACATTATTGTTGAATTATAGCAGGAAGATGCAATTCATTACTTGAGGCCTAAGCTTCATAATAATAAGAAAATGTTTGAGAGTGGTACTTATGCTAGAAACTAAGCATTAGAATACATTTTTTCACCCCCATATATTATGGGAAATGGTTTTAGTCCTTCTACATTAAACTTTTAGATGTAATTTTCTTTTCCTTTTTGCTATTTTTAATTGACAATTCTAGTAAGATTCTAAAGTTTTGTTGCTTCTTGTTAGTTTGATTATCTATTAGTCTTAGATTGGTTTTGACAATTGAGTGTCAACACACTTAACCAAATTATTAAGATGATGCCAAGTATAATATAGAAGCCAAGCTACAATGCATGTCGAGCCAGAGAATTCAATAGGTGTTGAGGTGCTGAGCAATCTTTAGGTGTCGAGCGAAGTTCAAGTGCTGAGCGAAGTATATATGCTGAGTCACTCTAGATGCTGAGTGAAAAAAAATTACTATAGGTGTCGAGTAAGCCACTTTTGCTATATGTGTTGAGCATTAGCAACCAATAAGTACTGAGTAACAAAAAATTAACATACGAGTTTGTGCCTTCACAAACTCAAGTTAAACCATTTTTGAAGCCAACATAGGATGAATCTCGAAGGATCTTGAAGATAAGATCGAATCTTTTGCATTACCTATGCAATCAAAATGCAACCAATAAGAAAAATGGAGAAGGCATGCAACCAATAGGAAAAGTGCAAGAAATGAGTAGGAAATGAATATTTAATATTGATCGTAGATTCATACCTAACCCTAAGTCTTCAAAATCTTTAAAAGGAGGATGAAGCCCCATTATGCAAGAGAGAGGATATGTGTGTATGGGAAGTGTATAGGTGAATTATAGTGAAGTGAAAAAGGGTAAAAATACTTAGTGAAGAATAGAGTAGCATTCTAGAATCAAGTTGATTAAGAATAGAGTATCAGAACCTCAAAGAGTGACATATTAGGTCAAGAAAGGATTAGATTAGTCAGAGGAGAACAAGGATCTATAATCAACAATTGAGGATTGCAAGTTATTAGGTCAAAATCTTCTAATACCTTCTAGAAATTGTATTAGATATGGAAATCCTATAGACTTAGATTGGCTTATAGCCATTTGTAAATCCTTTAACAGGGTGGCATTCCAAGTGAATGCACTAAAGTCCTTTAACTAGGCCTACTTTCACTAAGGTAGTGAAATACTTTAACTAGGTCATTTTTAATAGGGTGTAAAGTCTTTAATAGGACATTTATTTCATAGGGAAGACCATTGGAAGTGGTAAAAAATTGTAGCTAGACCATTGGAAGTTGTCAAACATGTAGCTAGACACCCTGAGCTAAATGATGAATGCACATCATGAACTGAATGTCAAAGATATTAAGATCTCTACAATGAAGATGCAAAATGACTTGGAAAGAGAAAAGGAGATTGTAGAAAGCTTCAACAAAGCCAATGAGGCAATCAAGTACTTTTAGTAGCTACTAAAATCACCAAGGGCTAGCAATGATACTTTAGGACTAAGATACACCAAAACTGAAGAAGGAAAGTCATCCACGACTACAAAAAAAAGGAGTAACAAAGGTAAGAACAATAAACCTAGTTGTCATTTTTGTGGTAAAATGGGACATACCTCTAATGTATGTAGGATCAAGAATTACCATTAGCATAACAAGCCTAAGAATTCAAGTTATTTCCATAAGTGAAAAAAGTAAGGACATCAAGCACATAACTACAGGACTAGGACTATCAGGACACCGAGATTTGAAGGTCATTGCTACAATTACAAGAAGTATGAACATAGATCTTTTGAGTGTAGATCAAAGCCTATGTGGACACCTAATCAAACAAAGGGAAATAACCATGGAAATCACTACAATTAGGACTACAACACCAGGTATAGTTGTAATTACTCTTAGGAATATGGAAACATTCTTAAAAATTGAATAAGGACACATTTTAAAGGGAACTACAGTAGATGGCTAAACTAAACCATATGTTTCAGTTGTTTGAAGACTATTCATATCAACAGGAATTGTCCAGCAAGGTCAAAGGCACCCAAATCAAAGAATGACAAAGGTAAAGAGAAGGTAGATGTTGAACACATCAAAGGAGAAATGAATAAGACATGGAAGAAGAAAGATGGGTGCAACACATCAAATGAAGGGATCACTTCACCTAACAAGTCAAGTGGTCACACTTCATCAAACTAAGAAAAGAGAAGGCATGAGGACTAATTTACAAAGTTTTATCATACATCAATTCCTAAATAAGCAAGTACTAAAAGGAAGTGATCAGCATGAATAAAGATGCAAAGTTAAAATTTCAAGATTTCATAAGTGTTGCTGAGTTTCCCTCAGAAGCCGAGTAAAATTGTAGTATATGCCAAGTTAATTGTCAAAATAGTAGGAGTCAAATGATTAATTAGAGTTGAGTTGGTAGAGGAAGTCAAGTGAAGAAGAAATTTTCAATTGAAGCCAAGTGGACAATACTCCTGTGGATGCCTAGTGTTGAAAAGCCAATGGAAGCCAAGTAATGCAGAATCCTTCAAAAGCCAAGTAGATAGCTATAACTACACTAAGCACTAAATGTAATAAAAATAGGGTATATTACCATATTTTTAATCTTTTTTCTTCATCACGAACAAAGAGAAAAGAAAAGAAAAGAGTTCAAAGAAAGTTTAAAGTAGAGATTCTAGCAATTAAGTAGAATTCAACAACATTCCAACATGATTTCATAAATCATGAGTTATTTACATCTGTGTCGAGTTACACAGTTTAATATTTTCTTCATGTTAAAACCCTAGAATTTAAAAAATGGCTTCGAGCTCTAGGAAAACTCAAGAGAAGGAACCCTTCAAAGTCTAGCTAGTCTCCAGTGAGGTCAAACAACTCAATTTCTGCCCAATACAAGAGGTTGCATATAAGCATGACCCAGCTAGAGCCCTATCCATCATACCCCCTAAGGTTGTAATGGTTCAAGATGTAAGGAGATGCTATAATTACAAAATTGGAGCTGTAGGAGATATGGAGATGAGGGAAGCCTATGAGAAATTGTGTGAAAATGGAGTGTTGAAAAAAAGGGTTTAACAAATGCCCTAGAATTCCCTGTAGTATTCAAAACTGAATGGATTAGAGTAGTGCTAAGCTGAATACATGATGAAGATCAATTCAGATTGGTAAGTCATTCTACCACATCTAAATTGGGAAGAATTTGCAATAATATTAGAGACAATGCTGATTTAACGGGTGTAAAGACCATTTATTTCAATAAGTTGACAAGGGAACAAAAAAACATAGTGGAAAAGTCTATCTACACTATGATGGCTAAGTTCAAGACCACTCCACTTGAACTAGACAACTCTATGCCTAAGGAGCTAAGCTCATTGGTTGAGAATAAATGGCATTACTAGCTTAATATGGAGAAATAAATAAGAGAGTCAACATTGGCTCATGTATTGCCAAACCTTACAAAAGGTCAAATAACAAAGACTAGCAAGAAACATGGGAGCAAATTTGCACCCAAATACAGAGCCTTTAAGATTTTGCAAAACCAAATTGAAGATCTTGTGCAAAAGTCCAAAAAAATTTGGAAACTAATTTATGGATTGACAACTACGAAAAAAGGGAAGGAAGACCCATTTGAAGGTAGAAATGATGAAGAAGAAGAAGAAAAAGAGAAATATGAGGAAGGAGAGAAAGAAAAAGATGAGGAAGAGGAAAAAGAGATAGAAGATGAGATAGTGGAGAAGACACAAGGTGAATAGGCAACAACTGAAGAGCAGCAGATTGAATAGAGTGTCCAAAACATCCAACTACCACTGCCAAGTCCTCCACATACAACATCTGTAGAAATAGTAATAGTTAAGGATGTTCTTGACACCCCAGGTCAGAAAATCAATCCACTCACTACAAAGGATCTTAGAAAGATCCTTCAACAAACCACATTGCAATCACAACTATGTACTAATCCAATTTTTGTGAGTGTGGATGAATTACAAAAGGATGTAGTAGAGATAACAAGGGAGAAGGGAAAAATTCAAGTACCATTTGCACAACCTCCCACAACTATAGCTGATCAACATAAAGAGCAAGAAGCACATGACAAAGTTGCTAAGGTTGTTGATACAATTATAGTTACAACAACTATCAAGGAGCTAACAAAGGAACAAATAGGGCAAGATGTTCATGCAACATGCACTCAAGGTGCACCTCCTAAAATCATCATTATTGACCAAGGTAGTAGAGAAGAGGAGAAGAAGAGGAGAAAACCCCTAAGGAGTAGGAGGAAATCCAAACGTTGGTGAACTTTCCTACCTTAGGGACCCTTACTAAGAAGCCAAGCACTGATGTGGTACCATTGTAGATTTTAGCACCAGGCTCAACCTCCATCAAGGTTGCAAGGGTACTTCACTATGGAGACCTTGCACTTGATGAAGAAATAGTCATACCTAGTTATCACTTAAGAACTATGAAAGTAGAATAGATAAATGAAGTGCAAGAGGCACTAGCAAGAAGGAAGAAACAAGAGATAATTAGAAATGAGTATAGGAAGAAGCAACCACTAGTGGAAATTAAAGATATATTTCTTGATGCTTTCAGCCTACAAGTACCTAATGAAACCTAGCCCATCATGGAGCAATTGTCCAACATAGTGGACTAGGTATAGAATGAGGACCTTGACACTAATGTTAAACTATTAGAATGGTCAGAAAAAAAGTTTTAGATAAAAGAAAATGTGAAAATATCAAGTGAAATAACACTTTTCCAAGTAGAATTTGCTAAGAAGATTGAAAAAGTGCAAAAAGTACTTGAGAATGTATTCTCATTATACACCAAGTTGTGTGATTCATCTTAATTCACATAAGAAACTAGCCAAAGGGTAATGAGCTTGGAACAAAATCTCAAGATTTCTAGCACTCAGCTACCCAAAGTTGCAACTCAGAGTGAGAAGCATTTTGTAGCTACACTTCACACATAGAAAGAGTTATCTATATTGATAGAAAAAGAGGCCTATATCAAGTACAAATTGATGCAAATTCAATCTTCCATTACTCCACATTTGGAAGTACTCCATAAGGAACAAGCCTATGTAGTGAATGTTCTAAAGAAATACCATAATCTTTCTACACTAGAAGGTCTTGTTCATCTTGTAGCAGAGATAGTTATCTAGCACAAGTTATTGGAAATTTCTTTAGATAATTGGAATGCTTATCTCAAGATGATAATGGAGGTAAATTAAAATTTTTTGGCTAAATATTCTATCCATCCTTATGATCCTTTGACATAAGTGTCAAAAGGGGGGAGATATAATGTTGTGTAAATAGAAATAGGGAGATATAATGTTTTGGGGGAGATGAGATTCAGAATGGGAGATAATACATTTTTGATGGAAATAATGAATATCCAAAGGGGGAGATATTCAAATTTTGAAGAAGTAAAAAAATTTAAAAAAGGATGCAAAATTTCAAGAAGATGTGAAACGAAAAATAGATATAGAGTACAGGAAGTAGAAACAGGATACATAGATTCAGAAACAAAGGTAGACAAGGCAAAGAGTATTAGACAAATTAACATGAGACACATTCAAGACAAAAATTTTGGTTATAGGAATAGAAATGACACATTAGCTTAGAGGGAGTTACAAATTTTTGAAGGTATATAATCTACTACACAGTTTTGAACAAGTTTTTGAAATTTCTATATATATGTCAAATAGGATATGTATTATGCTCACAAAGATTAGATTCATAATGTTTAGCTAAGTTTTTTTGCCACTCATGTCAAAGGGGGAGATTATTAGTCTTAGATTGGTTTTGAAAATTGAGTGTCAACACATTCAACCAAATTCTCAAGATGATGTTGAGGATAACACAAAAGTCAAGCTATAGTGTATGCTAAGCTAGAGAATTCAATAGGTGCTTAGTGAACTTTAGGTGCTCAGAAATCTTTAAGTGTTTAGTGAAGTTCAAGTGCTAAGAAAAGTATAGATGCCAAGTCACTATAGATGTTGAGTGAAATAGAATTACTATAGGAGTTGAGTTAGCTAGTTTTCCTATATGTTCTAGGCATCAACAACTGGTAAGTGTTGAGTAACACAAAATCAACACATAATTTTCTGCCTTCACAAACTTAGATGTAAACTATTTTTGAAGCTAACATAGGATGCAACTTGAAGGATCTTGAAGATAAGATCAAATCTTTTTCATTACCTATGCAATCAGCATGCAACCAATAAGAAAAATGGAGAAGGCATGCAAGAAATAGGAAAACTAAAAGAAATGAGTGGGAAATGAAGATTTAATATTGATCGTAGATTCATACCTAACCCTAACTCCTAAGAATCTTTAAAAGGAGGAAAAAGCCCCGTTATGCAAGAGAGAGGATATGTGTGTATGAGAAGCGTATGGGTGAATTATAGTGAAGTGTAGAAAGGTAAAAAGACTTAGTGAAGAATCGAGTAGCATTATAGAATCTAGTTGATTAAGAATACAGGAATAGTTACTCAAAGAGTGGCATATCAGATCAAGAAAGGATCAGATCAGTCAAAGCAGAACAAAGATCTGTAATCAGTAATTGAGGATTGCAAGTTATTAGATCAAAATCTTCTAATAATTTATAGCAATTGTATTTGATATGGAAATCCTATAGACTTAGGTTGGCTTAGTGGCCATTTGTAAATCCTTTAATAGGGTAGCATTCCAAGTGAATGTACTAAATTCATTTAACTGGACCTACTTTTAGCAGGGTTATCAAATCCTTTAACCAGGTCACTTTTAATATGGTGTAAAGTCTTTAACAGGATAGGCCTTTCACAAGGTAGATAATTGGAAGTGGTAAAACATTGTAACCTTGAACAAGGTACATATTGCTACAGTGATATTTTTTGGGTGCCATCCCCACCCTAGTTTTACCTTCTCATTTTGGAGGGTTTTTGGGTTACCAAATTTGTGTGTTATCTATTTTCATGCATGTCTTTTACTTTCATGTTTATTTGATGAAGTAGATGCATGTGGATAATATTAGTTGAAAGGATTTGAAAAGGTTAAAGTTAGTTACTTCTAATTCACACCCCCCCCCCCACTCATAAGTAAATCTTCCTACTTGTTAATTCCAACTTTATCTATAGGTATCCAATATATTATCCTATAAAAAACTTGATGACTTTGGTTACACAAAGAAAACTATTTTTTTGTTTAATTCTTAAGGGAAACTTGTGCTAGAAACAAGGCTTTAGACAATATGTTTTCACACCCATACATTGAGGGAAGGTTTTTAGTCCTATTGTACTTAACTTTTTGATGTAATTTTCTTCACTATTTTTCTATCTTTAATTGACATTTTCAGTAAGGTTATAAAGTTGTAATCTAACCTTTTCCCTCTTTTCAATTTGATTATCTATCCAATAAAGTATCCTGGAGTGAACTTGACAAATTTGGTTACACAAAGAAAACTATTTTTCTATTTGGGTAACTCTTAAGGGAGACTTGTTGGGGGGTAAAAGCACAAACTTGTGTAACCTTTGATAAAGGAAAAGTGATGTCAGAATTTAAAGTCTCCAACTTTAACGACATAAAAGTAGCATTTGTGCTTAGAATTTGAAGATGTTTTAAACTAATTAAATGTGTAAAATTAGATGAATCTTATGTCTATAATTTTATTTTTTAAAATTTAGTGCAAATTTTATCTATTTTTTAATTTTTAATGTCTATTTTTTAATTTTTTTTAAATGCTGAAAATATAGAGTATTTTTCCTATCAAACAAATAAATGCATTTTTTCATATTTTGATCTGATTTTCAAATATGTTAGAGTAAACATGTATACCTAGTGCACCAAAAAATTAAAATTGAAATTTGGCTAATTTTCTCAATTTATAACTAGTCAAAGTCAAAGTTATAAGAAATTGATAGTTTTTTTCTCCCGTCAAACTTTTTCTATTAAATCTATATATATTTTTAAAAAATTTACATATTCTTGAAGAAGGCTCTCTCCTCTAGTGCAGCATTAAAAATTAATAATTTTTTAACATGATTTACTATTTTTTTCTTATTTTTGAATAGACATCTTCCTGAATCTTAAAATACCTACTTGTAATAGTTTCGAATTATAACATATTTTTCCATAATCAAAATAAAAAATAAATTATATGATCATAATCTTGAGTTCGAGACCTACAAAACCATATTTTTAGTTTTTAAAACTATATTTTTAGTTTTTAAAACTATATTTTTAGTTTTTTAAAAAACTTCAACTTAGTAGGTCAAATTGGCATTCAAAGTTAGAAGTTTGTAGAAGTTCTTATTTTTGCTTGTGTGGCTACCACCTAGGATGCCACATAGGTAGTTCCAACCAAAATTGTTCCTACCAAAACTATTTTAGGTGAAATAGTTTTGACTGGAACCCCTGTCAGCGCAACAAACCGCAAGTGGTTAGTTTGGCAGTTTCATGTATGAAATAAGTTAGTTTCCAAGCTATTTCATGTAAAAAATAAGATTTTTGTTTTCTTTATTTTAATAAATATAGAAAAAAACAAAAAGTAGAAGAGCATTTTTAGGAGACAACAATTTTTGAAGCCATTTTCAGTAGCTATTTTGCGAAATTCCTTAGAATTGCAAAGGATTAAATGTTTTAAAGTTATTTTTTCCATCTAAATATTTTTATTTTTATGCATTCTAAATTGAAGCATTAGCTGGTATTTAGGGTTGAAAATCTAAATTAATTTTTTTGTTTCTATATATAAAAGTATTCAATGGGCAGTAAAATGAAAATATCAAGGAAATATGATAGGAAAAGAGATGACAAAATGAAAGGTCATACTAAATGTAACCAAAAGCACCCTACTGAAATTCCTAAATAGGATGAGATTCATGAAGAGAATGAAAGTAATGAAGAGAAATTGGTAGTTCTACTAATAGAAACAAATTAGAAGGCATAACAAATTTGATGGATTTGGATTAGGAACTTCTTTTTAACCAAATTCCATCTAAAGATATGATAAATGATAACACTATTAGAAAGAATTGTCAGAACATGTGGGATGCATATTTTAAAGATAAAAGTATATTTGGATAGGCACGATTATTTTTTAAGTTATTTAGGAGAAAAGATATGAGACCTATTTTAGAGCTGTTGGGTGTTGATAACAGGAAAATCCATGCACATAATATTAATAAAATAGTAGTTGAAAATTTTCAAAATGCTTATAACAAAATTGACAACACAAATCGAGGAGGTTATTTGAGTAATGCACGTGGAGCATTGATGACTACTATATCTAGTAGAAAATTGACACATAGAAAATAGGTACATGCAATTTCTGATGTACTACATAAATCCAAAAGAACTGTTTAGAGATACATTAAGAGGAGAAATATGCTAGATGATAACATTGAGAATAATTGAGTGAATATTTATAGAGTTCTCAAAAGCACAAATTTTTTGAAGATGTGAAAATTCAAGTTATTGAATTTTAGACCACACATTATCATGTTTCTTCTAACAAACATGATACTATACAAATTAAAGATCAAGAGAAAGGGGCCAAAATTGAACATCCAAAACATTTCATAGATATAACTCAAAGTGAATTATTTCAAACATTCAAACAAGAATTTTCAAATGTCAAAATATGTTAGAGAATGTTTGAGAGTGTGAATCCTTCCTTTGTACGCATAAATAAGATACGTGAAACTTGTTGTTGTTGAAATCATGTTGAATTTGGTCTACACTTGAAATCATATAATAAAGTTATGGTAGTACTTGATCCTAATTTGGTCATCCCTAGCAGTAAAATACAATTTGTGAAGTCCATATTATGTGATAAATTAGAAGATTTAGATGAGTTCAAAGTGCAATGCATCAAAAATCAGTATGAAGATTGTGGAGATTTATGCAATTTTTTTGAAATGCAAATTGAGAATATTAATGAATCCACACCAATTTCATTGATGAGATATGAATATGAGACATACCAAAATAAGATAGAAGATGAATAAAAAAAAAATGTATTCAAGGAGAGTGAATTGTGTCATGATGAGTTTATGACCAAGTTTCATCCATTGAAATATCCACATATCCAACATTGTCATGGTGCACGATGACAAGCTAAATAGTTTTGTGATTCCAAAAAAAAATTTCCACGTAGTTGTATACTTTCAATTGTAGATTTTTCTGAGAATTATACATTTGCACCTCAAATAGAGCTTCAAGGGCAATTTTATCATTCTAAAAAAGTTACAATATTTATGCAAGTGACCTATAGACATGCACAATTTGAGGTGGATTAGATAGAAACATTGGACGAAAATGAATGCATCATCATCAAAGAGATTCATTTCTATATTAGTGATGATAGAGTTCATGATAGGAGTTATGTGGCTCATTTTTTTGCAATATTCTCTCAAGATCTTAGAAATCATGAATAAATGTTTTAGAGCACTAGATCTGTTCTGATGGATGTGCAGGTTAGTATACATGAACTTACACATTTATTTAACTTTATTTTAACTTACATTTATTTGTACATGCATATTTTGAGTTGATACATGTACATAGATAATTGTAGATAATTATCATGTTTCATGTTCATAGGACAATTCAAATCTGAAAAAACATTTAATTGGTTAGCAATGCAACATGCTAGAACCAATGTTAAGTTTTTATGGAATTTCTTTGAAAGTGGACATGGAAAAGGGGAGCATGATGGAGCAGGACCATGTATAAACCATGTGCTTCGATAACATGAACTTGTAGGTAAATATATGCATTTGATGTGCATGTTTAATACTAGTAGCATATATACTTTTAAATTTTATATATAAGCATATTGTATGTACATAAATGGAATAGGATAGAGAGTGCAAATCAAATTGTTGAATGGTGCAAAGTTCATTTTGCTACTCAAGATGTTGAATACAATAAGCATTACTTTTGGGAAGTGAAAGGTAAACTAAGTTATATTTATTTTTAATGTATTTTTCAAATTGTTCAGTTTTATATTAAATATAAATATTTTGAAATACGACAATTATTTTTAATGTATTTGTAATAGATATAGATCAACCTAATCCTTACAATTGTCAAATAATCCTTGGTATTGGAATTTTGCATCAAGTGATGACTATAGGAAACCATAAACCTCTAGTAATTAAAGTAAGAGAGAAAGCATGTTTTTGTGATGATTGCATTAAGGACAATCCAGTGAGTGCATGTGAAAATATTGTGAATGGATATGTTTCACATTAGAATTTGAAGGAGATAGTTATAAAGCCTCTTTTTGAAGATGCTAACATTAACATTGACATTCATCATCTTGTATATTCAACTGATTATGAGCACATTTCTGATTTAGCTATGGCAGGTTTGTGTGCATATATACATATATATAAATTAATATACATGTCTAGTAATTTTAAAATTAATTTATATTTATCTAATTTTTTATATATATGCAGAAAATGTGGACTATTATCTTTTAAGCTGCATAAAAGAAGAACACAATTTTCTAGAAGGAACTATAGATGCTAATCAATAGTCATATCCAATTGGATTAGTTGTTATTGAAGGAACATATTATCAATAAACAAGGGTAACTGATAGTGGTATTGAATTTATTGAATACAAGCCTGGAGGAAAGGTTTTACATTATAGTAACCATGTTATAGCAACCAAGTTACAATTTGAAGCAATACAAAGAAGAGGATGTCATGGAAATCAAAAGTGGAAACTATCTATTGAAGAACATGAAAAACTTCTAGAGATATTAAAAACTAGAGAGGACCCTAACAACCTATGTAATTATTGTTGAGCTTTAGTTTAGCTATGTCTATATAACTCTTATACTTTCACATTTAACATTGACATGATATTTATTTTATAAATTTGTATACATTGGATCATTTATCTTGGATATGCTAAATTAGACATGTTTTGTTATTTTTATTTAAATTAGACATGGATATCTCATTTAAGACAACCTCTTAGGACCTCCCCTTAAGACAACCTATTAGAACCTCCCCTTAAGACCGTTTATTAGGACATCCCCTTAGTACCACCTTTTAGGACCTCTCCTTAAGACAACCTCTTTAGTATTTGTATGTATTTATATACATTGTTTATGTTTTCTTGCATATGATTGTTAATGATGTTATGTATTTATGTTATATTCTATGTTATACTCTTTATATGTTACATGTACATGTATATGTTGCCCTTAAGACATGCCATTAAATATAGTTAATTATACTCAGATTAAGGCATTAAAAAAAAATAACATATACATATTTACATAAATATTGAAAACATACATACATTCAACATGAACATAGCATGTACATCTATGTAAAATAACACATGTATGAAATAATGTATACATACCCATATAAAATGTCTCCAAAATATGACATCAAATATCTCTAAAATATCACATGCATCAAATGCATCTACAATAACATGTACATCCATATAAAAGTATCTAAAATAAGACATGGATCTAGAATAACATGCATATATCCATATAAAAGCATATGTAAAGTAACACATGTATCTGAGATAACATATATCTCTGGATATAAAAGTATCTGAAATGACATGTACATATATATAAAATATCCTAGAAAAATCAATGAAATAGATACATGTGTAAACTAACATCAATCATGTCCCCATCTTGATCCTTGACTCCAAAAGGCTCTACGATCTAGATCTGTGCCCTGTGTCATATGAAAGAAAATTGTAAAATTATAAAATTATACATATTCATGTGTATATGTGCATGTATTAAATATCATATGTGTACAATATATATATATATATATATCAAATATATAATAAAAAATACATAACATACCTATGATTCATGTTCTGGAGGATCTGTCGAGGTCTAAAGATCTCCAAAATGCAACAAAATATGACTAAGACCCTATAGAACACACATGCACGTATACATAAGTTAAATTGAATCACTCAAGTATATGTACATGTGTAAATTAAAGTAACAAATAAATATAAACATATATAAATTTACAATATTTACCATAGCATCATGTAATGCTCTACCAATTTGACTAATATTTGAGTCATGTAGTGATAGAGTGACCTTTGAATCACAGAAAGTAGGTGCTCTAAGGCTAGGTTGTGCAGGAGTAGGAGTAGGAATAGGTGCTAAAAGATCCCAAGTAGGTGTGGGGATAGGTGTTGTAGGTGCAAGAGTTTTATGTCCCTCTATAGGAGCAAGTGTTGTAGAATGTGCAAGGATATTCTCTTGTCTTTGTGAGGGCTATGGTCCTACTGTGCATGAAAAAATATGGCTAATGTGTCCACCAATGTCATGAAGAGGAATCCCCATGATCGTTGATAATGCTTGATATGCTCCAAGAAGATCAAATACTAAATAAGATGTCATATGGAGGAATGCATCCATATCTAATATGGCTAAAACCTCTAGTGGCAATAGTAGATCTACCATCTCATATAGATCATCTGGTCTTGTGCTAGAGCATGCACTTATCAAAATGGGGCCATGAGATCGTAACATGTATCTACCACATCTATCTAAAGATATCTCCTTTAACTATGTGATAACTGTTGTAATGCTAGAATATATCTAATTCTTTAATGTATCATCAAGAACACTCAAACCCATAGCAGTCATCTGTGGACCTCTCGACATGACCAAAAGGTTTGGACCTACTATTGCCCATTTATTGATAGGCACAGGGGTGTCCACATGTCTAAATCTCTCTGACAGTTGGTCTTGACCCTATCCAACATGACTTAGAAAATCTATATAGTCAACATCTTGATGTAAATAAAATTTTGTAAACAATTGTTTGGAGAAATAAAGGGGAAACTCATCCTTTTGTTGCCACTTGTGATGCATGGCTAACCACCAAGGATATATAAATGGAGTGACAAGCTAATGTACACACTTCATCACTAAATAACCTCTAACCCTAGCACTATCTATATACAAGGGAAACATGGTCTTCACCATAGCGATGGAGACTTGACTATCAATCTATGAATACTTCACAGTGCTAGTGACACTGTGAGAAAGGGAAGAGTAAAATGTCTCAATACTAATATCATCAAATGGGTTGTACCTAGAGATCATCTCAATTATCTGGCACAACTTATCTCTAATAGAAACAACCTTCTCCCTATTAGGGAGAGTGGTAGAAGCTAACAATGTAGAATCAAGATACTTGAGAGCATGAGATAATCTAGGAATAGTATCTATAAATAAACATTGTCTCTCCTCAATAGATGATGTCGGTCTATGTGTTGTGTCTGACTTAGCACTAGGAACCCCTTCATGAACACTAGCCTCACCTAAGGACATAGGTGATCTAGTAGTATCGGATGCCATAATGATATATGCAAAGATCTAGATATCTATAAATGCAGAGTTAAGATATACATACATAAGTACATATAAAATTGAAAGTTAAATTTAATTTAAAACATGTATGTATATAAATATGTACAAAGTTGAATGTAACTAAAAATATGCACATGTTATTTAGTACATCTAGCTCATGTATGTGAACATCTAGCTCAAATATGCACATCTAACTCATGTATGTGAATAAAAAAATGCATGTATGTTATTTATTACATCTAGGTTTAGTATATTAATGTTTTGTAAAATGTAACTAATAGGTTTGTAGAATGTAATGTTATTTAGGATATATATGTTTACTATGTTAATGTTTTGTAAAATGTAACCAATAGGTTTGTTGTTAATTTGTACTATGTTGATGTTTTCTAAAATGTAACTAATAGGTTTGTTGAACATTAATGTTTACTATGTTAATGTTTTCTAAAATGTAACTCATAGGTTTGTTTAACATTAATGACTACTATGTTAATGTTTTCTAAAATGTAACTAATAGGTTTGTTGAACATTAACGTTTACTATGTTAATATTTTGTAAAATGTAACTAATGTTTTATTATCAACTACTAAACTCTATGCTAGTGTTTTGTAAAATGTTTATTATGTTAATGCTTTGTAAAATATAACTAATGTTTTATTATCAACTACTAAAAAAAATATTTAAAATATAATTAATTTAATTGATAGAAAACTTTAAAACAATTCATTTAATTAATATTATCATGTAATAGCTAAAAACTATTTTAAAAATAAAAAATAAAAAAATCACCTACCTATTATAGCCGAAACACTTTGACTACTTAGTAACTACTACAGTGAAATCAATAGTGAAAATGACCACCAAGAGAAATTTTTGGTTATTTATAAAACAATACAAGTTATGGCCAAAACCCTTCCAGCCAAAAGGGTTTCATCAAGAAACCTTGGGGCCACGTCAACATTGGAAAGTGCCACATCTATATGGCCAAAAACATTATGGCTAGAACCCTTGCCGATATCACCAAAGGTGACACAAGTTTGTGATTCCACCCTTGGCTTCCTAACAAATAATGATTGGGTAGGAACTATTTAGTTTTACATGCTTTTTGTGAATTCTTGAATAATCTATGCATTTTATCAAGAAAATGTCACACAGATGTAGATTTCTTGCCACAATTTCTTGATTTCATTGTATTTTTATTTTTGCAGCAACGTTTTACCTCACTGTGATACACCATCAGGACATTAGACATAGAATTTACAATTTGATCTCTAAAAATTAAGGTGAGAATAATGTAAAATATTTTATTTTTGTAGGTATGCTACAATTTTTAATCGTAATGTAGTTAATATAGTAGAGAAGTTCTTATCAATCAAAATAAATGTAGTAGGTAACCAAGCATTTGTTGGAAAAGTTGACTAGCTTCCAATCCCAAAAGTCTATGTGGGGAGAGCACTCATAAAACTCTTTGTAAAGGTTTTGCAAGAATATATTATTGTATTGGGCCTCCATAGGCCAACGGGAACATACGACTCAATTGTTTCATATGTCTATACTAATCCACAAGTCAAGGAGATATTGGTACTGAGAGATTTAATGTTTGTGATTAAGTCATAGGAGGTAACATAATGACCTCCTTCCATATAAATCATATTATTTAGGGATTCTTGAGTAGGGTGGACAACCAAAGAGAACTTTATTGTATATGTGGGTATTTAATGTATTTTAATCTTTCATTCACTCAGTCTGATTGACTTTTCTATAATAAGTGGCATGTATGGGAACTCTCTCTATAATTGAATTATTAGTACTATTCATTTGATGATGAAACATGGTCCTATTCACTAACTACTATCAAAATTCTAGCATTGGTTTTTAGGCTAATAATAATTAAAATTAGTGAATTCTATTTATGTTTAAGCTAGCATTTTCTTGAGGGCCAAAAATGTAGAGAAATGAACTTAAAGGTTAAAGGTAAAAAGGAAAATATCACATTCATGAAAATAGTTTGAAAATTGCAAAGCTTAACTTTTTGTAATGGTAAAATCCATTTTCAATATCTAGAGTTATTATTACTTTTGCAAACATCTAGATCTTAATTTGTTATTAACTAGTAGTTGCACCAAATGAGGTGTACTGGTTTAGCTGATAGTGAAATATAATAAATGATTGATGATTTAAAAAATTGAACTTGGTGGTAGTAGCATCTATATTAGTAGATGTGGCATATCTTAACTGAAGCTATTTTGTTATTGATGTCTACTGAAAGGCCTCTTATTTGCATATTGATTCTGAGAATCATGTTGCTGAATTGCATCCAGTTTTAGTGAAAGAACAATGTGGTTCTATGCGATTATAAATGCACACCTCAATATTCATGACAATCTTAGAAATAGGTGCAATATATCTGAATGATGTGTAGTTTCACATGATAAGAAATAGAACTTGATGAGATCAATGTGTAGAAAAAAATGACAAATCATGTGTGAAGAGTTAAAAATTTAATGAGGTTTTTGTTAGGAACTATTAAGAGGTAAAATTTGTTAGTGCAATTGTCATTGTTGACAGATAAGGTTCAAGCCAATGTAAAAATGTAATATATGCTAGAAAAAATTGAAGAAATCTTGACATTCATTAGGTATATTATTAAACAATAGGCTGAAAACTAAATATCTTAACCATTGGATGTAGAAAATAAAAATATGGAGCTTGGAAATAATCAGTCAATGTTGAACAAGCCTTACATTATAATGAAATAGGTTATATAGATACCAAAGCTTGAAAACTAAAGATAGAATGTTAGAATATCTACATGACGAAAAATTTGATATGTATTGGAAAAGAAAGTGTAAGAATTGTTTCATATCCATTAGGCATCTATAAAAAAGTTAAGAAAACTGAGACCTATAATTTAGAAATGATAACCAAATTCATTTCATGAAAGTAGTTTGGATGCAAATAAAATATAAATGTATGATCCCTTTAGCAGTTTGACTTCAAGATCAAAATCCATTTCAATTTCTATTTGATGGAAACTTTAAATCTACAACTATACAAAAAGTTGTAATTTAGTCTCTACATTGTACATACTAGATCATACCTTTTAGCCCTTATTGAAGATGTCTCACTATTTAACTTGGGTTTAGTAAAATCTTCTATTGAATTAAAAGGGACATCATATTTGTAAGAATATTTTTGAGGGAAAAATTCACCCAAGATCAAAGAACTCAAAAACAAGCACAACTGTAGACCAAAAAGAGTATGATCAATATATCAAAGCATGTCCTTATACATTGCTCTATACATACACACTAGGAGTGCCTATATATAAAGGCCTCTCAAGATGCATCTAGAATGGTTCTAGAAAGAGCTAGGAGATAAGATAAGCATGACAACTCAGCACACGTCTTATCCTTCATTGTAGATGAGAGGATAAGAATGACAAGGTGTATCTCAAGTGGAGATGTTGTAGACACCATGTGCTTAATTAGAATGCTAACTCCTATGTTATAGACACCATGTGCATAAAAAAGGTGTGAACTCCTCTCTTTTTAACATGAAAACTCACAAGAGCATGCATTCTCCTAGGTGACTAATAAATAAATAATAAAACAATGCATTAAACTAAGTAAACTTAAGTAGGTGTAAATAGTAAATAATTATTTACACCAACACCCCCACCTTAAGTGAAACTTAGGGGAATGCACTTAAGCTCAAAAGAACTAGGATGAAATGCATAATGGGTCTCGGCTATGAGGCCATGTTAGATACCCATGTACATAATGAAAAACTAATCTCTCATAAAGTGAAGAAAGAGGGAAAACCTCATGGGCAAAATGCTCCCCCAAAAAGAGAGATGGAAAGACAAGATGCATGGATGGATGAAGTAATAAAGACCCCCCCATTATGACATACATCAAGTATGTAAAAAAGAGAAGAATGATAAGAATGAGAAGGACAAAACCCCATAGCAGGAAAAAGTCCCCCCATAAAAGAGAAGAGGAAATGAGACAAGGTAGTTCACCCCCCCCCGAAAAGGAAAGAAGTTGATCAATGAAAGCTGCTCCAAGGTAGAAGCCGGTCCATGAGTGTTGAATGATGTTCCTCCCCTTTGGAAGAAACAATGGAAAAGGTACAAATGAGATGCTTCCCCTATATGTGGAAATACCTAAAACCTACTCAAGTGTCCCTATGTCGATGCTGATGGTCGCCCCTTCCAATAGTGTTGAAAGGAATGAGTACAAATAGGGCAATGATGCCTATAGAACCTATTTCAAAGGACCAACAACCTCCTCAACTAAAAAAGAGACCTCCTACAATTGCTATACATAAGGATCCATAATCATGCCAACCTATAAAGATTAATCATGTAGAGAATAGACATGAGGGTCAGAGTGAGCCCTCGAAACAACTATAGAAGGATCATCTTCATCAAAGAGAAGATGTAAATCATCAATGTTGTCTCCCAAATCTATGATGCATGACTCCATGAACAAACCTGCAATGTCTAACAAGAAGTCATCCACTAATTCTAGAGTTGGAAGACAAGATGAACCCTATTGTGCTAGACCTATCATTGTGGAAATATAAGAATGTGGACTATGTTGATGTCACGACCTCTCACTAAAACTGTTTATAGAACCCCACATATCTAAATCTATTAAAGCACTATCACTTTTATCACTATTAGTTTCCATAGTTATGAAGTATGAAGAGGATTAGAGGATAAGCTAGGTGAACTCTCCTCAAAGTAAACATCCTTGTCCACAAAGATATCATGAGTCTCAAGATCCATAAGTTGATATGCCTTAACACCATCTTCATATCTGATGAGAGTACAAGGCCTAGGTGTTGGTGCCTTGCATCCCCTATAAGATATATTTTCCCATGTAGGACAACCAAAGACTCTAAAGTTACTCACAACTAGTTTTTTGCCACACCATACCTCAAAAGGAGTCTTTTCATCTAAGGCATTATGAGGAGACCTGTTAACTATGTGAGTGGCACTGCATATAGCTTCAACTTCTAGTGTAGGATCAAGAGACTTGGCTTTAATAATACAACTTTTCATGGACTTAAGAGTTCTAATCCTCAATGTTACAACATCTATCTTGTGCAAACTGAATGTTGGTGGATTCTAAAGATCAATTCCCTCAAGTTTGCAAAAGTCTTTAAGTCTTCTATCCACATATTTTCTTTCATTGTCCATTCATAAAACCTTGATAGCTTTCCTTGATTTATGTTCAACATGATTCTTAAAGTCTTGAAGCTTATCAACCACTTCATTCTTGTAAGAAATAAAATAGACCCATGTGAAGCATGAAAAGTCATCAATGAAAGTAATGATGTAGTGGCCTTGACTGACTGATGTCACTGCAAAAGGTCATAAGTCCCATGTGAACCAACTAAAGAAAAATTGGTGCTCTACAAGACCTCCCTTTATCATATTTCTCCTCAAGATTCATATCCACTAAACATGATGAACATTCACCCTTAGAAAAGTTGATTGTTGGTAGACCTTTGACCATGTCTTGGGAGCAAAGTCACTAAAGATAGTGGAAGGCAAGATGACCAAATAACTCATGTCATAATTTAGTTTGTGGATGTGAGTGATTCAACAAGGCTTGAGAAGGAGACTTTAGGCACAAAGTGGGAGAATGAATAAAGCCTCTTGTCGTGATTGAATTTTCCCACTACAACCAATGAATCATCTTTAAGACTATGCACCATCACTAAATCTAGAAGGAACTCAAATTTTTTGCCATCTCTAAGGTGAGTGATTTGGTAAATTGAGAGGAGATTAGAGCTTAGGTTTGGAACATAGAGAACACCTTTGAATTCCCCATTTTCCATCTCCACATGTCCTTTCCCTTAAAATTTCATGTTTATATCATCTCCAACAAAAATGTGTGGTACCTATGACCTTTTCAATAAAGAAAAGTCTTCCTTTGAAGAACTCATATGATAGGAGGCACCTGAGTCAAGAATCCATTCCAATGATGAACTTGTATTTTCCTTAAGTTCTTTTCCTTTTCCCTTTGAAGTGGGTGGAGTTGAATCCTTGGAAGTACCTAACACTTGAATTTTGTTCTTCCTAACTAGGTTTTCTAACTCATCAATTCTCTTAATCTTGCAATGATGCTCATCATGATTTGGCTTTTTGCAATATGCACAAAAAAGTTGATCCTTCTTTTCACTATTTCCCTTCTTGTTGGAAGAAGAATTGGCTTATTGTGAGGAGGATTGTTGTGTCTCAGATTGTGATTTAGGCTTCCACTACTTTTTCTTGCCATTGTTAGAACTTTTTCCTCGTTGACTTGATTGGTTCTCATCACTAGCCACCAATGCTTTGGTCTTTGATGTCGTGAGAAGTCCCATATCTATCAAGTCAGATTGTTCAAGAATCAACATCTCTACAAAATCATCAAATGTACACCTCTAGAAAGAACTTCCCATGGTTAAATTGTGAGTATTATAACTTGAAATAAAGGAAGCATACTCTAAAGGTAGCCTCTTCAGGGTATGATGAATCACCTTTTTATCATTCATGGGATTTCCACAATCTTTAAGCATTTCCCTAAACTTATTGGATGTGTATATATAATCTTGAATAATGTCAAATTTCTTTGGATCCAATAGAAGTAGATCATCCTCAATCTAGAATCCCTTTTCCTCATCCACCTTACCATAAAATTCTTCAAGTTTATCCCATGTAGGTTTGGATTCTTAAAACTAAAAATGTGGAAGAAGAAATATCTATGTACACAATTCTTGATAATTCCTAAAGCTTGTCAGTCTTTAGTTTTCAGATCATTGAGTGTTGTAGCATTAGTGGGTTTGGGAATTGTACCATCAACTGAAATACTTAGACCTTTTTCAATTAATCTACTCCATGCAATATATTTCCATGTAGAATAATTGTGTGAAGTTAGAAGTGGACCTTTAGGTGAAACCATGATGCAAAAAATAAAAAGAGCATAGAAGAGAGACACAAAAACACAATACATAACTCCCCTTATTCACTCAATCAAAAGAACCCCCTAGAAAAGATTCTTTTGGCACTTTATATACAATTCATGTACAATATGTCACTCGTAAAAAATGTACAAAGTGGACTTCTAGTTTTGCTTGTTACAACTGCCTTTTGAGGTCTAAATTTGAAAGCACGCACTGTAGCTCAGATGTACAAAAATTCTAAAAAGTAATCAAATCAATACAATGCAGAAAATACTCTAATTCTAAAAGTGATATTTAAATCCACACAACCTTATAATTTGAATGCAAATCTAGAAAGTGACAAAAAATTAAGCACTTTCAAAAAAATAGAATATGTTTTCGAGTCTAGATGAGCCTATATGGAGCATTTCAAGTTGCAAACTGTAGGGTTGGATAGGTACAGTCACCAAAAAATATAATTTTTGACAAATCCTTCCACCAAAACTACAAAAGAATATACCACTAAAACTTTCAAAAAATTCTACCCAAAATCAAAAAAAATTGCACCTGATTTGGAGTCCAGATGATTAAGTTATGGCCTCCTAAAGTTGAATTGTTAAATTAAAATTGAATCTAGAGAGGGGTCTAGGAAAAAGACTATGAGATTAAATTTGATAGTCAAAAAACCATCATAGCAGTTAAAAAGTCCTAAGAATGACAGTTAGATGACCATCAAATTTAAGATTGTGAAATGGTAACGTCACTGAAAATAGGTCCCCTTCTTACATGGTGTGATGATAGGATGACATCAGTTGTATAGATGGAACATGTGGCATTTTTTGGGTGGCCAAGCTAGCTGCTAACATGTTAGTATGGTTGATGCTGCATGGTGGCTAATTTGACTGATGAATTGCCCTTGCTGACTAGATTATATAGAGTTGACATGGAAAAGTTTAAAAGGGTCACATGGCAGCTACCTGGCTTTGCCAAGAAGGTGTTGTAGTGGGCTGGGGGTGTTAAATGAGCATAAAAAATTGTAAAATCTTCCCAAAAAATGTAGATCAGTGTTGTGAATGTTGTGAATATCAGAAGATAAAACATGGCACTAGAGAATAACACATGGTTGTTGTGAAGTGTCCAGGTCAACTAAAAACTACAATCTTTCTAGAGATGCAATAGCTAACACTGAAGACATTGATTCTCTACATTAGGAATGGGTTCAATGCTGGGATAGTATTCAAATGTCAGAATCCAATGCATAGTCGAGAGAGATTATGGGTCAGAGATGAGTTTGTAGTGGCCAAAAATAATACACAATTGGTAGGGGACCCTCTTTTAGTCCCACATGTGTTATAAACCTACAAACTAGTGTAAATAAAATAGTTCAGCTATCATCTTTAAAAAAATGTGGTGAAGATGGCTTATTATGAGATTTGGTCACCGTATTGTGGTGAAGTTTTTCCACTAGGATTTATGGTCGATAACACTTGCCAAAAATAGATGTCATTATCTAAAGGAACATGTTGTCATGAAATATTCTTCATAGTGTGTAGGGCCAAGGTGTGACTACCCAGTGCCTGTACAAAAAAAAATTCCTTGTGTGCAACCTAGCCTTAAAAAATTCAAAAACATTTGGAAAATACAAAAATAATGCTGACAAATTGTAGAAAAAATTAAAATAACAGATCTAAAAAATAAATTGTAGATCTAATAATGACCATACAGAGTTTGAAAATTGGGCCTTCGGGTTCTAGTTTGCAAAAAAAAATTGCCTCAAAATTAACTTTGGCCTAGAGTAGGCAAATTTATAGCCAATTTTCATCAAATCGATGTTCTAGATGTACTGGTGAGGTTTGTTCTGGCTCTAGATGCTTCCAATTATTACAATACTCTAGATTTGGGCCAAGGTGTTGAAACAACAAGATGGTCTCAAACAACTATGTGAAGAGATATTCTCCAAGAGCTCTAATACCATGTAATAATTTTCCTTAGGAAAAAATTCACCCAAGATCAAAGAATTCAAATACAAGCACAACTGTAGACCAAAAAGAGTATGATCAATATATCAAAGCATGTCCTCATACATCATTTTGTAGATACACATTAGGAGTGTATGTATATAAATTCCTCTCAAGATTCATCTAGAATGGTTCTAGAAAGAGCCAGGAGATAAGATAAGTATGAAAAATAAGCACACATATTATCCTTCATTATAGATGAGAGGATAAGAATGACAAGGTGTATGTCATGTGGAGATGTTGTAGACACCATGTGCATAAAAGAGGTATGAACTCCTATGTTATCAACATGACAACTGACAAGAATATGCATACTCCTAGGTGACTAATAAATAAATAATAAAATAATGCATTAACCTAAGTAAACTTAAACAAGTGTAAATAGTAAATACTTATTTACACCAACAATATTGAATGCAAGTTCCTAGTCATTCTAGAGTATAATGACAAGAAACTCAATATGAGCATCAATGATATAATAATAACAAAGAGAAGAGTAAAACAAGAAGCAATATATAATAATAAAAAACAATGATATATTAATGATTATGTATAAATCAGAAAAATTGTGTATAAATTGATCAACAAACTAATGCAAACATTGGTAGTTAAGCATCAATTAAGATGAGGCACATAATCAACTAAACAACAAGAATAATTGTATGAATTGGAGAAATGCAATGGTACAAAAAACAACATATTGTACACATAGTCCTCATATCCCTGAAAGCATTGGATTACATCTACTATCATATCATAGCAAAATAGTTGTGGGTATCTTCATATATAAGAGGAATTATGTATGAACATTACCTATTCTTAATCAAAAATTGTCATCGGCTTATTGTGATGCATTCCCATACAAGAAGAAGTTTATAACTTAATCATGCAATTAACACTATTAGCTAGAAAGAGTGTGATTACCATGTTATAGCCCAAATGATGTATACAAATTAGTCTCCAAAGTAGTATGGTAACTAAGGAGGAGAAAATATAACTAAATTGAAATGTTGTAACTATACAAAAAGAGTTATCTCTAAGGGGATATAAACAAGGGATCTTGAAACATCATGGAGGGGACAAATAAGTGATTAGTGATTTAAAAGGAGAATTTAGATTTCATACACAAATTTGTGAGTGATTATTCATCAGCTAGAAGAAAAAGTGTAATAGCAAGAGTATACTTCAGTACTACTTTACAAAATGTAGTATTTGAAAGCTAATTAGGCTAAGAGCCAATACAGGTCCAGTTCATAAGATGTAGTATTGATCTTAGTTTATATTGATAAATTAGAAATATATAAACATGTACATAAAAACATACATACATACATGGATGCATTTAGAATCTATATCATTAAAATATAATAACAAGCAAAGTAAAAACAAAAATAAGAGGGCCGCATACCATCTATGTGATCTCCACCAACAATAATGCTAGTTCTAGCCACCATCACCATTTTCATTCCAACGATTACAGAAAATAAGTATTCATAACTTTTGTCAAATGCCATTTTTGTAAAAAAAAAGAAGAAAAAAGGTGTAAAATTATATCAGCTTATGATGAATTGATATGATTTTTAGAGAGTAGAAGATTTTGTAGAGAATAGAAATATATGAACTTTTTTTTACCAAATGTTATTAAACTCTTCTAAATCTAGTTTTAAGAACTACATTAGTAAACATTTTGTCACCCAATTATGGGTTAATATGCTAATTCTTCAAATTAAAAGGAACTTAAAATACTATCAAATGAAGTCTACTTTTAAACATTGCATACTCACATGTTGTTTTCTTTGCTACTGTCTTTGTATAGCAATACCAATTTTGAGCACCAAAAGAGAAAGAGGAGAAACTAGTTTAATAAAGTTGGAATATCGAGATAAGTTTACAAGTCTTTCCATGGCATACAAAAATAAAGTAAATGGGTTACCTTGGTTTGGATGTAGTTATGAAGGTTATAAAAACAAAGTAAATGGGTTACCAAAGACAAACATCTATTTGAAATAAGCATTATTTTTATGGTGGTTTGTGGACTACATCACCATCTATTGTCATATGTGAGTTATGGTAGGAGAGAAATAGACACATTTAAAAAAATAAAAAGATGGGATAGGAACAACTTATCGACAAGATGTATGTTACCATTATCAAGATTGTGAATAATAAATTATTGAATATGCAAAAAGTGGCAATAAAATGACTTATTGGGATGAGAAGATGAGAGATAGATGGATATGGGTTTTGCAATTCCTTGGTATGTTAGTTTGAGCTTCACTTGATTTTGAGAATACTACATAATATTCTCTACTTAACAAGGCCAAGAAGGCGGAAGCTCATCTGGCCTCACTCCCCTCCCACTAACATCAACCTAAATTACCCATTATCATCTAATTACATACTTCATTCATACATTTATGAACTATAACATTCAATCAATACAATCACATAACAATCATTAATATCTTATAAAATTCGTTAATATAGAATACTAATCAAGACTTTATTAACACATAACAATATTCATTAACATAAAATAAAAATCAATATTAATTGGCAACATTCATGGATAATTACTTAAAACAAATTTCTTTCTTTATCCAACAAGGTTTATCAAAGAGCATTTTTAAAATATCATTTTTTTTTCTTAGCCCTATTATTAAAAAGGCTGATAGGAGCATCAATATCTTCCTCATTGTCCTCCTCTTGTGCCACATGCAATGCCAAATTAGAATGGCTCTTCATCTTTGGATGAACAAGAGGTTACTACACTAAAGAGCGCTTTGTTGCAAGAACAAGTAAATGGGTTAAATTGGCATACTCTTTTACTTTTTTTAACTATTACAATTCTATAATTAAGTACTAGTACAACATAAGATGCATTTTTCTTAGCTGACAATGCCACATCATGTACCTTAAGATTTTTATCCTCCACCACGTCAACATGTTGAACACTTGGGACATGCTCCACTCCTTCACCATGCTCTAAAATATTCAAAAAAAGGATACATGTCAAATTGCAATTGAAGATGTTGAATTGTATTCATAATTGCATAAATAATTTCCAATAGAAAATTAATACCTCCACCACTATAATGCACATCATGGCCTTCATCACGAGCATGTTCTATGCTAGGATATAAAGGTTGTAGTAAAATGTTATGCAAATTGTTATGCAATCAATTTATGTTCAAAACTAACACCAAAAAAGAAATTTCTCAACTATTCAATTTCATTTACTTTTCATCTAACCAATTTACCTATGTCTCATTTGGTGCACAAGATTCTTGGGCAAGGTTTTCAGACTCTTGGCTAGGTGTGTAGCCATTACTTTATAGCCTTCCTTCAATGCAATTTTTCTATCTTCATCTGTGAGCTCCACATTGAATTTTGTGCCCTATGTTCTTTTCTTAATATCGCCAATTTTCTATGTATGGTTTCATTAAAAAAAATTGTTTGCAACATTATATAAAAAAGTATATATGAAATTTCATTGTTGCTACTTACAAGTTAAGACTGAAGATTCATATAGCCACCAAAGTCAAGTTTGTGTTGCCCAACCTTTTCTAGTCTCACTTTTGTAGCCACGAATGTGTCCTATAGTCTATGAATAGTTTCAAACATTTTAGGTTATGTATTTAAAAAGATCATTAATTAGTGCATGATTACAATGTACTTAATATTATCATGACATACCTTCTTTTTCCCTATGTTGGTTCATTTACTCTATTTTCATAGTCTTTCCTCCTTTGCATCTTCTATTATTTTATTCCACTTAATTAGTGGAATCATAGGAGGATGATCATACTTTGGGTTCTCCTTAAGACCCCTTCTATATTGATCCCTCATAGTCTTTTTATGCCTTGATACTCTTTTCAGAACTAGGGCAATGTCAAAATTATTTTTCCCAAATAGGTCCTCAAAAGATGTAATCAACTAATTTTTAAATTTAGAAGCCTATAAATTCCACCTTTAAAAAAATAAAAATTGTTAGATCAATAACTTTAATATAGTACAAGAAATAGAAGAAAAAAAATTATGTAGCAATGATATTAAACTATGTACCTTTTATGTATGGTGGATCCAAATAGCCTCAATGTCATATCAAAAAGATGATAAAAAAAAAACATTATTACGTACAAAAGCATAAAGGGATTATCAGTCCAAAATGAGTTATGTATAAGTAAACTAAATTTTTACTTTAAATAATAACAATTTTAAAGCACTGGGAAGCTTTCATAATTTTAATAGAAACATAGCTTTCTTGTTCAACAATAATGTCCCTACAAATGAACCAATACTAGTCACATGGACAGCTCTAGGAAATAGATCAGCTTCAGTACTATTGGTCTTTTTTTCTCTATCAACTAACGTTCTATCTATTATTGCATCAAATAGGTACATGATTACAAAATCCACCCAACAAAAAAACAATGCATTACTAACACATTACAAAATATGGCAAAACAAGGTTTTACAAGTTGTAGTGGGCATAGATGAGGATGTTTACATGCTCCTTGTTGTTGATAATGCACAAAGCAATATTGGACCACTGACTGAAGGAGGCATCCACACTTCATCATGAGATGAAGAATACAATATGATTAGCAAATATATTTGCAATAAATAAAGATAAAATGGGATACTAGTTAGAACTGCCCAAAAAATATGTTGTATTATAATATTGATGAAAACAAAGAAAGAAAGTGTTACATACACAAAAGTTGTGCACTACAACCCTCACCATGTTCACCATGTGATGTCACAATTGTCACATAATTTTGTATAAGGACATGTTGAAATCTAATTGAAAAGATCATTATCAAGGAGGGAGATTGTTGAGAATAAGGGATATTGCTGACAAATAATGTTCTCAAGCATTGTTTTTTCATTGATGTCAAACTTGCTATTTGCTAGAATGACAATTACTTATAAGATCCAAGTACTATCACTTAGTTGATTGATGAAGAGGAACTAATCAATAAGATGTAACAAAAGTATCTAAGGGAAAGGTTGAGTTATGGTTTTGTAATGAAGTACAAGGATGAGTTAAGACATTGGTAAAATGATGTATTGAGAATACACTTGAAGATATAGAGGTAGAAACACACTTAGAAACTCTAGAAGGATAAATTCTAATAAATTTATCTACAAAGCTTGACTAAATTCATTAGTAAGAGCCAAGCAAGTTAGTTCATGTTGAGCATATTTTTAGTAAGTGCCAAGCAGATGAAAAATCTAGTGTGTGTTGAGTGAAATAGAAGGAGTTGAACAAGTTTAGGCATTGAGCAAGTAATAGGTGTTGAGTATCAGTAAAATATAGTGGGTGGCGAGTAACGTAGTATGTGTTGAGCATCTAAAATTCAATAATGTCGAGTTACTGCATTATTTGAAAAGCCAAAGATTTTCCAAATTTGAGCCAACAAGTTTATTACCTTGAAGTTTGTGAACCAAAAGGAAGATAAGGATGATGAGCTAGTGGCACAAAATTTTAGGTAAACCATTTTTGGGAGAATTTGGGAGAATTCTTCATGATGTTTCTAGAAGGAAAAAGATAAGGGGTAGATTCATTGAATCTTACCTAATCCATTCAAACTAAGAATAAGAGCAGGAAGACTAAGAGTGAAAAGGTATTCCAAACTTCTATTTAAGGAGTTATAGTTCAAGAAGCAAGAGTTACCAAGTGTTTAAGTGGTTGGTTTGAGATAGTATGTGATGATAAGGAGAAGACATCAAGAGGGAGGAATAGAGTATAGAGACTCTACTTTGATAGGTGACCATAGAGGTGATTGCATTGGCACAATGAGCATGGAGACTCAAGGAGATGGAGATTGAAAGGAGAACAAGCTATTAGAGCTATAGAGACTAAAAGCCAAGAAAATTTGTGAGCTGAATTGGGATCTAAAATCTACAAGTTAAGTTGTGAGTTGTATCAACTCAAAAGCAATTATTATTACTCTCTAGAAATTGTATCAGTTAGGGCAAAATCCTATGTACTTAGGTTGGTTTAACAACCATTTGTAAATCCTTTAACAAGGTAGAATTCCAAGTGAATGTTCTAAAGTCCTCTAACCAGGCACACTTCTAATAGGGTGGTTGAAATCCTTTAACCAAGTTGCATTTAACAGTGTGTTTTATAGCCTTTAATAGGGTAGGCCTTTCACAGGACATAACTTTAGAAGAGTGAGAAAGGAGTAGCATGTTACTAGTGGGTTTTTCCAAATTGGCTTTCCACATAAATCATTGTGTTATGTGTTGATATTTCATGTTTCATTCTTGCATGTTGATTTTTCAGTAACTTGCTAAAATAACTAACTTGGATGCATGGTTAGTTTTGATGAGCTCACTATTATTAGTGAAAAAGTTTTATTAGGAAATCTAGACCTTGAATAACTAATTCACCCCCCTTGTTAGTTATTCTGAAGCATTTTTAATAGAACACATAATATTTTTGATAATGATCCATAAGATACTATAAAATATTAACATCTATTAAACTTTTATTATTACTTTAGATTAATTATTGCTTACCTTCAAAGATTGGACCTTATGATCCAATTCTTTTTTTATTGCCTCTTTCTCCTCACTTGTATCACACTTGATGATAATGTTAACAATTTCATCAGTGTATCTTTGTTTGAGTTTTTGGGCCATGAACATAGGGTCAACACTAAGGATGATGTCATGTAGAAATGATGCCCATATTTTAGATTACATTTGATCAGCTATCATTCTATATTTTCCCTATCATTTATAACACCAATATCAGTTAAATTTCATCAAAATGACTCCAAATTCATAAAGAAAATAACATAATAATACAACAGTTGTTTATATATAACAATAAATTTTACAATAATTAATGTTTACCTCCACTAAAGGTGTGTCAGATGATGCATCCCCACCTATGCATGGTGGTCTACCCATGTTTCTTTGTGAAAAATATTACTAATTCTTAGAAATCAGCAGCAAAATGAAAGTATTTGACATGTTGTACTTAATGTTTGTAACTGCATATATGGTTTTGAAAGAAAAATTTGGTGTAACTAATGTGTATATCTGCAAAATTCAAAATCAGTAAAATTTAATCACAATAACTCCAAATCCATAACAAAAAGAACATAATAATACAACATTTGTTTGTATATAACAATAAAAATTGCATAATTAATGTTTACCTCAATTGAAGGTGTGTGAGATGGTGCATCCTTGCCTGTGCATGGTGGTCTACCCATGTTGTCCTATGAAAAGGATTAGTAATTTTTAGAAATCAACAAAGAAATGAAATTATTTGACATGTTATAATTAATGTTTGTATTTGCACATATGGTTTTGAAAGAATATAATACTATGACATTTGTTTCTATATAATTTTAAAAATTACAATAATTAAGGTTTACCTCTGATGAAGAAGGTGTGTGAGATGGTGCATCCCCGCCTGTATCATGTGGTGGTCTATCCATATCACCCTGTGAAAAAGATTACTAATTTTTAGCAATCAAAAATGAAATGAAAGTAATAGACTTACCAAAAAAAATATTAATAATAAAGTAGAATGTATATGTAAATCATTTATCTTAAGTTAGATAGAAATTTGATGTAACTAATGTGTATACCTAAAAATATATTTGACATGTCATACTTAATGTTTATATCTACACATATGGTTTTGAAAGAAAATTTTGGTCATACATGACCCCATCATAGTTGACATTGATCGTACTTGGATAGACATTTCATTGATCATCATCTTCATCCATATCATCATCATCATCACCATCAATATACTTGTCGCTTTGATAATTGTTGTCACTACCACCATCTTCATCACCATCATCATCATGACCATCACTTCCATGATCATCGATGTCTTCATTAGCAGGATCATGATTGTCATCGTTGTCATCATCATCATCATCATCATCATCATCATCACCATTATTGTTAGCATGACTAGAATCATCATCATCATCTTCTTCTTCATCATTGGGTAACAACCATTTGTTATAATCATTTACTTCATCTTGCGCTTCTTTAGTATCTTCTTCTTCCATCACATTATACATTATTGGCCTCCCTCTTGGATCATGTCTAACAACAAATGACCAACTTGGTTTGTGTGGAATGCCAAAGTAAAACACTTTCTCGCATTGGCTTCAAAGAACATAGGGCTCATTTCTGACTAGTTTGAATGACCTTGTATTAATCATTGTAATATCACTATCATGTTCAATAATAGTTCTATTAGGATCATTTTGATTTAGCCATAGCCTGTACCATTTGATGATGAATATAACTATTTGGAATAAATTAAAGTCACACTTAGTTCTATCATCAAAAATTTCATAGTATCAATTTTTATATTGTTGAGGATGTATGTCAATTCTAGATGAAATATTGGTGACTGTGAAGACTACAATTATGCTAGAATCACATGTTTTCTTTATTCTTTTATATTTTTTTATGCAAAATTTACAACAATGGTAGTACATAGTTTTGTCATATTTGATCTAGAATTTTCCAAACATATCAAGATTATTTGCATTGATTTGTGAGTTGATATTAAACTTTTGGCTCATGATTCATAATCTTCTATGTACCTTTGTATCTCTTAAGCCATATACTAGATCAAGTACCATTGGCATAACATTGGGATCTCTATTATGATGAGCTTCTTTAACCAACAATGTGACACTGTTCCATGCTAATGAGTGACCATTTTCTTGAGATTGTTCAATACGTACCTTCATCCAATCAAAGATTGTTTGTAATATACAAATGTAGTGCATCCCACTCATGACCAACTATGAAGAAAATAATTAGATTAGTTAGAAACAACTTATATTGATGAAGGATAAGAATTAATAGTCTACAAAAAAAAAAACTTATAATTACCTCTCACTCTCCTCAATCTACCTTTCGCTGTTAGGTGCTTCCCTTTGAATTTTTCATTAGAGTCAGAGTCTCAAATATGATCTATAAAGATTTTTGTTGCAAACTTTGGAATATATTCATTAATGTACACCATGGTCTAGTATACCGTATATCCCTCTACCATAGAACCCTCAGGACATGCTCTTTATTGAACCAAGCCCTTCAAAAATTCCAAGTGTCTCTCAACCATCCACATTGACCTAGTTTGCACAAGTCCACACAACTCAATCTCCTCAACTTGATGTATGAGGTAGTGTTCTTGAGCATTGAAAAAGTTTGATAGTAGACATTTCTGAATTTCACACATAAGTAGTGGAATTTTTCTCTTCCAATATTTTATATCTATTTTATAAATTTTTTTAGATGATAACCACCTAAAAGAGATTCAACATGCAAGAACATATAAAGGAGATTTTAGATAAACTTATAAAAATCTAAGCAAAAACACTTCTAGCCTCATGTATTTTCTAAAATCATATATAAATTGTTTAATACTATTGGTAAATTGGTGTGGGAGGGATAGAGGTAGGATGTACTACAATCATTAAGAGATGATCATTTCAATATATTATTAAATAATGCAATAGGTAGTACATTCAATTTTATAAATATATTGTAAATAGAGAACATGACTTACCTTGACAAAGGTATGTCAATAATATGTTTTCAACCTTGGCCCAAAATCACCTTTCTTTTATAGAAGATTGCTTATATTTATAGCAAACCTTGTTGGGTTTTTTCTTTTTTAATGACTTCTTTTAATGCATCACTTTGTTGCTCCTTTAATAACCAAGGAAGGGCACTTGTATTTATGTAGTCTCTATTGTTATTTGATTCAATGAAATATTTTAGTGCATGATTGGATTCATTAATATCAATACAAATTTTGGCAATTTTTTCTCTATCATGACTTCCATCCAATATTTTCTATAGTGTCTCTATTATATTCTTTCCAATATGCATAGCATCAAATAAATGCATGATTGGAAGATCCTTGTAGTACGATGACCTGCTAAATTAAGTAGGATAACTTTTCATTCCTTTAGGAAGTTGGTCATTGATGCCTTGAAAACCTTCATGAGCATCAATTACATCATTAGTAAATATAAGAAAATATCAAAATAAAAATTTTAAACTTTGGATGACAAATTAGACATTACCTCAAAGATTTAGTCGATCATATTCCAACTTTCATAGATGAGGTGCCATCCTTCATGGCCTTGATGATGTCTCTTCTTTCCCATTAAAAAGATGTTTTTTTTATAATTTTATACTTATGATTATTGTGCAGAAAGTTCCTAAACTCATCTAACACCTTCTTTCCTAAACTTCTTGAATATCGAGATTTCATCTTTGGACCACAAACTGGACATGCAAATTTTTTCTTTGTCCAAAAACCTAAAAGATCATGTACAAATGGATCATGTACAATTATCATGCAAAAATTAAGCATAAAATAGTAATTTTTAAGCACTATAATAGACCAAAAATATGTGATCTTAACAATATAACATATCACATAAATTAGTTAGCCCAGTGGCATCATGTATTGTCCATACAAGCATTGCATGGAATTGAAATTGTTGATGTCTTATGGGTCTAGAGATTTCATACACAATGATGCCATTCCATAACTTCAACAACTCATCAATTAGGGGCTCAATATACACGTCCATATCTTTAACTTGCTACTTACCTCATAATTGAATGAACATAAACATCACATAATTATTATGACCATTTTTATGCACTGCTTATGAAATTGATTTAGGTAACTATCAAATGAAAAAATACCTAGCATAATCATTGAAAATATTATGTGCTTCCTCTTTATGGACATACACGAAGGAATATTATTGTTAATAACAAAAATAGGCCACAACGAGTAAATAGATTTCATATCTCCAAATGGATTGACAACATCCACTGCCAATGAAAGCTTTAATTTATGATGCTCTTCTTTGAAGTGTGACCATGTTTCTTTTATCTTTTTAAATGCAAAACCATCTACAGGCATTCACATAATGTCATCTTGACTTCTATTGCATTCATGGTAATCCATAAATTATGCCAAGCTAGTGCACCTAAATAATCATTGAAGACATGGAATAATGAGAATGTACCAAAGAACCTTGTGTGGCACTTTTTTTGTTATTTGATCTAACCAATATATACTAATATGACAACCAAGGCATTCTATTGAAAATTCATGTTATTTATGATATAGAATGTGATCATTGGGACATGCATGTATTGTCTAATATTTCATTTCAATATGATTCATAATGGTAGATAATTCTTAGTACAAATGAGGCAAAATGCTTGATGGTGCTAAAAAGAAACCTATCATCCTACAACAACAAATGTACATTATTAATATAATGAATAGTAATTGTATACTAACATTGAAGATAACAAAAAAGGCATACCCTAACATACGTGACATTGCTACATTAGATAAACCATTCATAACCTTTAAGTTCATGGACAACACTATAGCCAAGAGAAGAGTTGTTTGGGAGCCTTGGTATAGGGGCTCATGTGCCTTCTCAAGTAAAGATATATCAAGACCATCTTCATCATCATTATTACATGTGCTAGTATGATCATTATGAGCCTCTTCATCACTTGCTCCAATACCATCTTCTTTAATCATGTCCTCTAGCACATTAGTACCATCTTCTTCCATGCGAGTGTTATCCTTAGCTTGGATAATTACACCTCCATTTTCCTCCATTGGGAAATCAACATTCAAAAATGGATGAAAATCATGGCCCCCTTCAATGTGACCATGTTGCCTACAATGAATCTAGGTTGTTGTGATTAAAATTCTTTGATTCTTTAAGCCCTTCAACTTTTTGCAAGGACAATTACATTTATCAACTTTTTGTGAGAACTGAGACCACAATGTAGCCATTGTCTCATTATTTTTTATGGGTTCACATTATTAGGCGTGGTCTTTCTTTATAGGAAAATATATCTATAAATAAATTGGACATGTTGTACTTAATTTTTATATCTTCACATATGGTTTTGAAAAAAAAAAATTGATCTAACTAATTTTTATATTAGCTACAAACAAATAGACATGTTGTACTTAATTTTTATATCTGCACATCTGGTTTTAAAAGAAAAATTTGATGTAACTAATGTGTATATCTACAAAAAAAATTGGACATGTTGTACTTAATGTTTATATCCTTGCAAGGTGAAGATGTGTCTGACAAGGCCAGAGAGGGAAATGGTAGACTTCTTGAGTAATGGGAAGAAGAAAAGAGAGGAAGAAGAGAGAAGGAAACAAGAAGAGAAAAGACATGAGAAAATGAGGCAAGAGGAATTGAGAAATCATAAGATAGGCGCTTCAAGAAAACATGGGGAAGTTGGATGAACTTATGGATCAAGATAGGAGGAACATTGAGAGATGGGAAGAATAGTGTAGATGAACTGTAGGAGCCTAGATAGATATATAATATAATTAGAGAATAGATCAAAACCCACATCTATCATCTTTGAAGAA
Organism: Cupressus sempervirens; assembly: GCA_028749045.1. Lineage (NCBI taxonomy): Eukaryota > Viridiplantae > Streptophyta > Pinopsida > Cupressales > Cupressaceae > Cupressus > Cupressus sempervirens. The sequence continues at coordinate 819,980,285 of CM053785.1, forward strand.
AGATAAGAATGTTGTTGGTTGTACCCACCCAACCAACTATATCCATTTAGGAAATTCAAGAACCACCTACTTAATCAATTTGCATTTGAAAAATACCTTGAAAATTCATTTTCAAGTTACTAAAGGTATATGTAGAAGAATGTCTAGTAGTGATGAAGAGGTGGAAAATTTGTTAATGAAATAGACAATATAAATGATTCAAAATATGAGGATAAATTTTAAAGGAAACTTTTAATCTTAGGAATAATGATAGAATCTAGGAGCAAGGAAACTAAAGCTTTGATAAGTCAAATTTACAATGTTTTTATTGCAAAAGTATGGTCATTTTGCTAACAAGTGTTGGATGATGATAGAAAAAATGTGTAAAGTGTTCTTAATGAACAAGGTATTTATAATCATTGATAAGTATCCAAAAAGTAGCTCACTAAAAAAATTTAGATGAGTCCTATCTATATCATTTATGGCATGTAGATTTACATTTCGGTGGACCAAATTCACTATAGAAGAAGCATATGGTTAAAGGGTTTCCTAGTATTCAACAACTAGAAATCTCGTGTGAATATTACATACTAGAAAAGCATTATAGAGAGGAATTTGTTCATAGAGATTTGTATACAATGAAAGCTACATTGGAAATTGTATACACAAATTTGTGTGGATTGATCATTAACTAGTGATGTTTATTTTATAACTTCTATTGATGATTACTGTTGGGAGACTTTAGTTCATCATCATAAGTTTGAAGTTTTTAGTGTATTCAAAAGGTTTAAAGCATCGGTCAACAATGACATTGGAAAATATATTAAATCTCTATGATCAGATAGAGGAGGTGATTATATGTTGAATGATTTCATTGAGTTTTTTTACTGTGATTGAATCAATATACAATTTACTACTTATTTCACTTTATAGTAGAATGAAGTTGCTAAAGAAAAGAACTACACCATCATAAACATGGCTTAGACTATGTTAAAGGAGAAGCATATTTCAATTGAGTGTTGGGGAATACCTATCATTTATTTAATTTATATTCTAAATAGAATTAAAACTAAGAGTGTGAAGCTCTAAGTTTTTTAGTGATCTTGGAGTGGTAACAATTGTTGTTTATCTGATATGAGGGAGAATTTGAGAATGTGTGGCTTATGCACTTGTACCTAAAGGCATGAGAAGATAGTTGTATGATTCAAATGAGAAGTGTATTCCTATTGGGTTCAAGGATTCTAAGGAATATAAAAAATTTAAATCTATCATCGAGAAGTCCATTATCAACAGAGATGTTGAGTTCATGGAGAAAGAGGCCTGGCATGAAATCATAGATAAATCTATTTTGGAGTTATATTATCTCATGGAGCTAATGATGGGAAATGAAATAGCTATATAGGATGGAAAAATGATTCCTTAGACAGATACATCTATATCAATTACTCCTACAAGAAAATCTTCTGGACCTTGATCATCAGAATTTAGTTACCCAATACTCAAGAGTAAAATGATCAATCAAATTTTGGAGGACATCAAACAACAAAATTAGAGTTAAGTCATGAAGTTTAAGAGAACTAAGTGAGAAGAATGAAGAAATATACCAAGTTTCAAACTTTTCATTGATTACATATGATCTTGTAAACCCTGAAGAATCTATTAAAAAAGAGGTTTGATTTAAAACCATGGATGAAGATATTGACTCCATACAGAGAAATAACACTTATAATCTTGTACATTCAGCAAAAGATAAAACTATTACAGGTGTTAAATGGATTTATAGGACAAAGTGAAATTTTTATGGTAAAGTTGAGAAGTTTAAAGCATGATTTATAGCTAGACTTGATAGAGTGAGTCTTTGATTATAATGGGACTTTTGTACCTATAGCCAGACTTGACATAGTGAGTGTTGTGTTTGTTATTGCAGTGCAAAATAAATGGAAAATATGTCAAATGGATGTGATGTCTACACTTTTAAATTGATTTTTTGAAGAAGGGATTTATGTGAAATTACCTCTATGTTATGAAATTGATGGACAAAAAAACATAATGTCTACAAGTTAGGAAAAACAATATATAGATTCAAACAAGCACTCAGAATATGCTATATTAGAATTGACAAATAATTGAATACAAAAGGAATCAACAAGAGTATAATGACATAGAAAAGGTACTGAATCTCATGTTGTAAGAGGACAACACTAAAGGGCTGATTGGGCAAAATCTACATTCATCCATAAGTAATTTAGGGATGATTTCAAAAAAAAAATCTCCCCTATAAACCAAGATAAGGAATGTACTAGTGATTTTAGAATAACAAAGTAATCTTGCCTTAAAACTAAGAGATAATTGTACTCTAATTAATCCTTGAGATAATTGTAGTTTAATTATTACATAGACTACAAGTAGATATAAATAATGTGTACCTTTTGGTGAATAGAAATTAGATTCTAGTCTGATGGTGTCTAATGTGTTGTTAATGTTGCAAGAAATCTTCTATTTTGTTAATGTTGCAGCAAATATCTGCATAATAGAATATGGTAAATAGTCACAATAAATAGTGTAACTTATGTACATCTTTGATTGCCTAATCTCTGTGTATTCACATTTGAGGGGCTGTAAAATATCTACATTGAATGCAATAAATATTTTTAAAACCAGTGACCAATAAAAACAAAAAAAACCTTATGAGACTAAAACTACATGTGTTTTTATGAAACAGGTAATCTACCAAAATTATAATCAATGACTTGTAATAGAAAAAAAAAACTTAGCACACTACTATTATGTGGGTTTTTATTGAAAATTGAATCCAACAACATTTTTGCATTTTAATACAATGAATTTTTTGTAATTTTGATTGCAATTCCTTGGGTCTCCAAGGACCTAGAACATAAAAAGACAGTAAACATGTGGATAGAAATCTTTTGGAGCAATAACTCTTAATGAGCATACCATTCAATGCATTGAATTGTGTAAAATGTAGTCATGATATAAAAATAGAAACCTAAATAAGTTCAACCATTTCATGTAGTCATAGCATAAACAATATAATTTCCATAAGAGATATAAACAATTTCAAAACTTTATTGTCCATAAATGCCTTGAATATTAAGCATAAGAGAGCATGAACAAGAATTGATATAGAGTCTTCCACTATCACACTGCTTAGAGTAGAGTCATCCTCTAGGAGTGTTCCAAGGTGGTGTCTCTTTGTTGATAGATCTTGAATTGAAGGTGGTATTAGAGGTTGTTGAGTGCAAAATGATTTGATAGTAGGTATAGTGGTCATCATTGCAAAGAATGAGAAAACAAAATGACAATGCAAATATAGGGGTAAGGTATGCAAGCTTGTTGTTTCTAGTGTTGTTTTTACTAATATTGTTTCAGATGAAATGATTTCTAAATTGAATATTGAAAAGATAGTACATGGTACACCTTATAGAGTGTATGGAATGAATAATGATCAGTGGGTTGATGTTAAAGAACAAGCATATATTTATTTCAGTATTGGTTCATATTGTGATACTATCATATGTAATGTTAAGCCTTTGGGTGATTTTCATGTAATCTTGGGTAGAGTATGGCAAGTTGATGCTAGATCCTTGTATGATGGAAGCAAGAATACTTATTAAAAAGAATAGAAAAGAGTTTGTTATGAGTTCACTACAGGATGATAAGATGGGATGGGACATGTCAACAACATGGCTAATAGGAAGAAGAGAGTTCCTAAGATATACAGAACAAGTAGGTAAAGAGAACATGTTGAGGACAAGGTGTGTGGTCCATCTGAAGGACAAGAGAAATGGAGACAATAGATCAGTTGCATGGGGAAGAGTGAATCTCATGATAGAAAAGTTCAAGGTTGTAGGACAATAGTCAAGAATGAAGTTGATGAAGTTTTCAATGAAGACAACGAGGAAGAAAAGCTTGAAGAAGGGATGAAATTAAGAGGTACTATTCTATGTCCATTAAAGTTTGGGCAAAAAAAATTCACAAGAACCACCATGGAGGAGTGTAACAAGCTAGTCACCAAGGGAATGGTGAAAGGAAAAGAAGGAAGATAGATTGATGATGAGAAGTTTCTATTAGGGGCAGAGGTATCTAAGCATGAGGAATTTGAAGATGAAGAGAACATAAGGATGAAGAGACATGTGAACAATATTCCAAGCATGTATATAGGGACAACCTATACAAGTATGAAGTTATTGTTTTGATTTTTGATACTAAGTGTGATTGTGTTGTAGGTACATCCTCAAGTGTTATATATTTCTAACATGATAGACTTAATAAGGATGTGTCAAAGCCCAATCATGGTAGGGTTGTGTTATGTATTTTTCTTTCTTATGGTTTGGTCTCTAGATCTTAAGCATATAAGAAAGAAAAGAAAGTCTATAAGGAAGGTACATGATATACACTTTCAAAAGGTATATGAGCACATGGATAATCAATGTAGATAGCAAGGTAGAAGCATGTATAAGCATGACAAATATGAAGGTTCAATCACAAGGCATTCAAGAAAAAAAACTAGCATGGAGTATGCAAAGACAAAGTCCAAGTATGCAAGAGACATGCAAGGACATGGAGCTTCAGTTGGCAATTTTCTTTTTCCAGAGCATTCCAAGAGGACTTGGAACAATTTGAAAGCTGGGGAGTATGGTGTAGGAGCACCAAGGTCACAAGTAGGAGGTAGAACGAGCAGTAGGGACACTGATGGATCCTTGGGAGGAGTGGAAGAAAAATTGCCTTCTAAGGTCATTAAGACATGTAATAAGGCCTATTATGGTTTTGAAATGGTATTTTGATTACATGTTGATCATATTGTAATCAAAGCTTTAACTTAAGCCTTAATGGCATTATTTAGTCTAAAAGGTACCTAGGGGTCACTAGGAATTGATTTAGATTGATCCTAAGTTAGGGGTGAATAGAAAGGACTTATAAAAGTCTTAAATGATGTAATAAGGCCAATTATTTTAAAAGCACTAAAAGTGCAAGATTTTGTAAATTGCATATGATGGTAAAAATGGCCTAAAATGGGCTTAATGGAGTCAATTGGGTTAGTAAGGTTATAGGGTGATAAATGTTGTTACTAAACCTTTTATAAGTCTAAATATTAATTTAAGAGTGTTCTATTGTCAAGTTGACAAATTTTGTTGTCAACTTGACAATCGAATCTTATGTTTTCTCATTTTAATGTTGACTGTTGCAGATAGTTACAAACAATTAATAGGATGTTGTCTTGTTTGTGGGAGAAGATGGAGTCTATTTGGAGGTTCTTATACATGAATAAAAGGGAGAGACATGATCTATAATGATCTAATATGTATTGGAACCAAAGATGGAATTTTTTATGAATAGAATTTAAATTCTCTACAATTATGGTTTTCAATATCCCTATAGTTATAGTCAACAAGAATTATCCTCCAAATCTAATTGAAATTGTGTTGGTGATTAGATGTAATTGTAAAATTCTCATTTTTGTTTATTGGAATGTTATTGAACTATGTTCAACTTTTTTTGGTTGGGATTAAAGAGTAAGACACTCACTGGTATTCGTGACTATGCCAATATTGGCTATAGACAACAATTGAAGCAAGGTCTCCATAAAATGCCTTGACTCACCCACCAATATGTGGACCATGAATGGTATGGTGAGTCAAATTTACAACATGTCCTTATAATATATTAATCTTATGAATGATTTTATGCTAGATCAAATAAGTGGAATGATGATCAAGACTAGTGAACACAAGGTGAAGCTAGACTTAGGAAGCACCAATATTGGTTAGAAGATTCTTAGTGGATAGAAATGGGATGTGATGGTTGGAGATGTTTATTGGGATGTGTTTGAATTTGTTTGAATCAAATTTGAACTAATTTATTGTAGGGAAGGGGCTTTTCCAGAAAGCCCTAGATTACTAACCCATTTCATGAGGCTTTGCTAGTTGGTAGTGTAGATGTGGGTATCTAGACAATCTAAGTTGAAAAGTGGTGGTTTTTTGCTGGGCTAGGCTAATTAGGATTGGGTCCATGTGAAATCAACAATAAAAAGCTTCACCATTCAAGGCATGAAGGTTTGAGTTTAAGTTGGGTTTAATAGCTCCAAAAAGGGTATTTGCAAAGGTAATCAACTTACTAGGGTGTTTGGAACCTTTTCATGAAATTTGTTGGATAGGGCTACTGGGAAAACCTAGAAGGACTGTAGTGAAGAATGATGAATGATGGATTGTTTGGACTATGATAAGGTGATCTAAGGTGTTAGGATCAGTGTGAGAAGTTTGGTTGAGATTTTGGTATGGTGGAGGTGATAGGTACACTAGGTGACCTAGGAGGGAATTAGTGCAATAAGAGATTGTGGAAATGAAATAGGAAGTGAACTCATGAGTGAGGTGTGTGGAAGATATCTATCAAGTCAAAGAACTCTATTTGATCTCTGAGTGAGGTTAACTCCTTGAGTGGATTCCAAGTAGTTTGTTGAATCCTCAAGTTGAGTTGATTTCCTTAGGGTGATAGTGGAGGGCTTTGAATCAAGCCTTGATATATTGGATGACTGATGTGATGCTACTATATTTGTACAATTGCACTATTTTGGATGGCAATGACATCGATATATCTCATATTTACTGACAAAATTTATCTTAATCTAGGGTTGGACTATGATATTCTAATCAATGAGGAAAATAGGATGTTACTACTTCATTGAGGATACTATGCACAAATCCTTATCATTTACTATAGTTCATTCAATCAAGAGTTTCCATCATCACCATTCTTCTCAAGTTTCTCAAAGAATTTGAAGCACAAATCAATCAAAACTCCTTTTCATCTTCCCAACCTCATCTTTGTGAACTCATAATTTTACAATGATGTGAATGCTACACATAAACTTTATAAATACAACAAAGTAAATAGTTATCTAAAAAAAGTGCCGACGAATAATTTGTCTAAGCTCTCTAACTACATCCTATGCACCCATTTGTCATCTAGTGGGACAATTTTGACAAACGTCAAACTATCATCCCTCTCAATTTTACTAAAAAAAATTCAAATAATTTAATTTTGTAATATATATTTCAGAACACATCCTTATAATAGAAAAAAAAAAATTTCTCTTGCGACTCAATAATTTGAGGAAATATCCATGTCCTTTTCATGTACAATTATGGTAACTACCACATCTTCCATATAAAGAGCAGTATTCAAACTATCCTTCCAATGTGTTGCAAAGTGCATGCATCCAAAATAGGGTCTAATAAATGTGTTTTTAGATGTTGATTATTAAATCAATTGGAAGAGAAACAATTACTACTTATATAACCACCTAGACTATATTTTAGGGTCAATCCTGGACAGTATGGCTCAAATTGGAAAGTTGATATCTTACACTTCCTAAGATTTTTTGTGCTCAATTGTATATTTTGACATTTAAATTGAAGAATTTCTATCTTATTATTTCTGCTACATTCAACTACTTAGAGAAAGACTACTTTTTGATGAGGTGGAAATGGTGACTGATTTGTGGGGAACATTTTTTTTTTTTCACCTGTCAATTATAGATACTATGTCCTCACATCACCCAAGTCTATTTTCCCACTTTTATTCAGAATTTGAATTTAGGAATCATCTTATCTATATAGGTAATACCATAAGATAAAGTTTTTATTGTACACAAGAACTTAGACTTGAAGCCCTTGGTATGGCTTGTTACCCTTACAAGGACTATTTCCAAAGAGGATTCCGCGATAGGGAGTGAGAGACCAATGAATATACATATATACAGAAATTTAACTAATTAAATTAATAAAGTGTGACATGTAAATTTTCATAAATAATCATTCCCAAAAAAATTTATTTAGTATCATTAGCCTAGACTTTGAAACCAAATAAATTCAACAACCCAATCATAGTTTCGTTTGTTCCAAAATAAATATAACAAGAAATCAAGAGGGACAAGCTTTAAAATAATGTTAAAAAGATACAAAAAAAAGGTTGTAACTATTGCAAATCTTTCTCATATTGAAATTGATCTGCTTGTCCAATTTTTTTTCATTGGTATCCTCTTTATCTCATGTTGTCCAAATTTTTTTAGCTAAAATCCTCTTTATCTCATGGTATTGTCTTCACACAATGTTTTTTCCCCCTTTCTTACTCATGTTAAAACAAATGCTTCAAGTGTGAGAGATATGGTTAAAGCAATAAGAAGATTAACTTCTTCTTTTTTGGTGGCTTTAGTAGGAAACATCCTATAGTCCCCTATCAATTTCCTAATGGCCCCACATTGAGTAACATGCCTCTGATGTCTCCCTATTTGTATAGTATCTCTTAGACATTTCCTCATCTCAATTCCCTAATTTACTAGGGAGCACTCCCCCAAATCTAAGGACATACCCTTAGACATAAAATTAACCTTAAATTTCAATTGGATACCTGGTCTATTTCTACAACATAGATTTCCAAGGGGTTGAGATGCATGTCTATACCTAATATGTGCAAAAAAAAAAGTTTGTGACAAAGAAAAATTGACAAAAGGTAGGAATCTAAAATTCACTTACACAAAAATTTCCAAATGAGGTATAATTGCACTAGCATAGATTTGTACCTATTAGAATATTCAAAGGATAGAAAATGAACAATAGTTGATTTTTTTCTTTAAAAGAGCAAAATATTTAATCAATTAAGACATGACTAGTTCAAGCCAATTTTGTTAGACTAAATAATTAATTTACTAATTATTTATTTGATTACTTAAGCTTACTTAGGTTAATGCATTCATTAATTAGTTGTAGTCTAGGAGTTTATTATAAGTTGTTGATAATACAAGAGTTTTTTTCTCTCCTAAGTCATACTTATCCTCTCACCTTGTTTGAGGAATTTCCACCTTATGTGGATGTATGCTTAGTTGTCACACTTATCTCCCATCATCTTCTAGCTTGTTCTAGGAGATTCCTTGAGGCCTTTATAAGCGGTCTCTCCCTCATTGTATTTTCACAACAATTCTTATTTAGCATATTGTAAATACATATTTTCTTGTGTTGCAATATCTTCTTCTCTCTCATATCCATTTAGGGTTTTTCCCTTGCTCCACACTCTTCCTTCCTTGGCTTCCCTTTGATAGGTTTTTGCATATAGGTGATCTTGGTCATCTTTAGAGTTAGATTTCATCAACTCCAACGTGGTATTAGAGCCTCCCTGCTGCTTCTTGTTCAAAAGTTTTTTGAAGCCATGATTTGAAGTCACAAACCCTAATTTTTTAGTGCATTTTTTCTTCAAATCAAGGGATCAACAAATTTTCGGAGCACTTTCAGCCCAAACAAATGCTACCATTGGATCTAGAAGGCCATTTGCAGTCAGGCTTCATATAAAACTTTTCATTTTTGGAGATAAGGCTCTGGGAGGCAACATATTTTCATTCTATGGCTTTTTAGTATGAACTTTTGAGCAAATTTTTTTTTAAAAAGGCTCATAGGCTACACCACTATGGCACCACTGGGAGGCCATCGTGGAGTCACCTGCAGTCTGCCTGGGCCCCACTATGCCCAATAGTGCCACTCGAGCAGAACCCTATCCCCATAATGGCCGAGGTGCCGCTCATTTGGCCACCTCTACCGACAGACTTCTCTATTCCACTGCCCTTATGGCTATTTCTGCCAATAGTTCCTCTCTACTCAATATAGTCACCCACCTACTCATTAACACATCAGCACCTACGTGGAGTTCTATAGCACTAGTCAATGCCTAACATGTGCTAGGGTTGCCACATGGACCCTGCCATGTCATCTTCTCCATCACGTGGCATCCACATGGCACCTTTTTTGCTTTAACAGCTAACTAGCCATCAAATTTAGGATAGTGAAATGCTGATGTCAACATAACATTACCATTGCATCATCCACTTTCTTACACCTCTCCTTCTAGGTCATTTTGGACCTACCTTTAGATTTTTGGCCATAACTTGAGCATATGAAGGTATTTTTCCAATCTGAAAGAAGCACTGAAATGATGGTTCCAAGATGGAGACATTGGTATAGGAATTTTTAGGTTTTGGTACATTTTTATTACCTCTTTTTCAGTTAAAGTATGAAGTTCTATTTTTGACTCTTGCTTGCATATCTTTTGCATCCCATGTCAATTTTTTGAAAAATTTATATTTTTGGAAAGCTAGTTCTATCATCTTTTCATAAATGTTGTCATTTTCCTTAGATTTTGACTTATTCTCTTTTTATCATATTTTTAGAATTTTTTCTATATGGTGGATATATTGAGTGTTTTAGGCTTGAGGATGGTTTTCCTAGCATGGTTTCCTTTTTTTTATGCTGTACTATGTTTTGTATCAGCTTATTTTTGGTTTTGATCATTGTAGTTATCATTTTGAAGCAATTTTTTGTATATGCACTAAGATAAAGTGCCACTCTTGCATTCCAGGTTCATGAACGTTGTTTTGAGATAGTTGTACTTGAACTCTTTTCATAAAGAACCATGGGGGATAGATGTTTTCTATTTTAGGCATTCTCCCTTTGTCAAGTGAGTGTCCCTTCCATAACATTAGCCCCATGCAGTGTCAGTGTGACCATGTCTTTATAGGTGTTTGTACCTCTTCCTCTCTCGTTATTCTTAGTTCATCTGTAGGAGATTTTGGCCCACCTTCTCAATTTCCTATAATCTCACCCCATCTACATTAAGGGGGGGGTTATTTTGTTGATCTAATGCATCCATGGTTCGATGGTTCATTAGTGTGAACTATGTATTTAGTGGTTGATCCTATATACAAGGTGATTATAGTGGCTGGCTACCTATGAATTTTAGTGAGATGGATCATCTACCATATAGACATGCTCAGTTCATGCCTTCTTCTTCCTTGGTGGTAATTTAGAGTAGCAGTTTGGTAGATTTTGCAGCTTCTTCATGCTTCAGTGATGCTCTTTATGATCACTCTTTGTTCCTATTTTAGGGGACATTTCCCTAGTTGGAGGCTTCTTCATTCTTCACTAGGTTACCTCTTTTTTGGGGAATGGGCTTTCCCATGTGGTTCTCTCTCTTTCCCCATTTATAGAGGTTGCATTTTTTTGCATTGTACATGGGTACCTAAAGTGGCCTCGTTGTCGGGACCCATTTCTGTATTTCTTAGTTTTGTAAGCTTAAGGCATTTTCCTAAGTTTCACTTAAGGGGGGTGTTAGAGTAAATAATTAATTTACTAATTATTTATTCTATTACTTAAGCTTGCTTAGGTAAATGCATTCATTAATTAGTTGTAGTCTAAGAGTTTGTTATAAGTTGTTGACAATACAGGAGTTTTTTCTCTCCTAAGTCACATTTATCCTCTCACCTTGTTCAAGGACTTTCCACCTTATGTGGATGTATGCTTAGTTGTCACACTTATCTCCTAGCATCTTCTAGCTTGTTCTAGGAGATTCCTTGAGGCCTTTATAAGTGGTCTCTCCCTCATTGTATTTTCACAACAATTCTCATTTAGCATATTGTAAATATATATTTTCCTATGTTTCAATATCTTTTTCTCTCTCATGTCCATTTAGGGTTTTTTCCTTGCTCCACGCTCTTTCTTCCTTGGCTTCCCTTTGATAGGTTTTCACATGCAGGTGATTTTGGGCATCTTCGGAGTTTGATTTCATCAACTCCAAAAAATGTCAATGCATTAGATGCAATTCCTTTAGAAACACAATTACACAATGTTTCCTTTTAAATATGATGCCCCCTTAATATTGTCTAAATGAGCTTACTGCACTAATACTAGCTTTTAGTAACAACATTATTCAATAACTACTTGGATGGGGATGGGCAAGTCTTTCATTTTTTAATAATTGTCTCAATATATTGCTCCCATTAGGTACTGCCAAATGCCTGAAAAAATGCAATGTTTTGAATTTGAACACTTTATAATAAAGATTAAGAGGAACTTGCCCATGGATTTTAAAGTTCCCTAATTGTGTGTTGTACTACACATTCAACAAAGCCCAACTCAAATTATCTTATTCTTTTTGGTGAGATTAAACATGAACCTATAGCTTTTTATAAGTTCTAAAATCTATCAAGAAGTTGAGCACTAAGTAAACAACACTAAAAGGGAAATTGTCTGGCACACAATAACAAAGTTTGAGGTTATTTTGAGCTAGTAATCATAAATTTAAAAAAAAAAAAAATCAAAGCTAGTGAAGCTCAAGTCTCAATCGTGCATTGATTATGACACATGTAATTAAAATCTCACTAGGTTGTAACCTTCAACTGGGTTTTCCTTCTAGTTTATTGGTTATTTATAATTTTTGGCATTAAATATTATAATATTTCTATAGCTATACAAATCCACTAGTCTCCAAAAATTTAAAAAGAAAATAACCCATGTGAGCTATAATAGGAAATGGGATTTTCTCTTGGATTAACAAGGGAAAATCTAGGATGAATCCATGTTAACCTTGCCAAAACCATATTGAAAACATCCAAAAAAGAATTATTCAACAAACTTAGAGCTTCTTACCTTATAAGACCCCGCTTGCAAAAAATACATATAACAAATGTAGACTGAGTAAATTCCAATCAATTCTCAACATAGAAAACTAAGTTGCACGTCATTTTTTTCTTTAAAAGAGTAGGAAAGAGTAAATCTAATAATTTATGTCAAACCCAAGAAGACATTTTAATATCAGGATAATTATGTATATTTGCAATAATATTAACATCTTTCATTTCAATAAGAAATAATTACCTCTAATGGATCTATATACAAAGAAGGCTTGATCTTTAACTATGTCCTAACATAAATTATTAACTTGTTTTTCCCAATTATCGAATGTGTATAGGGAGTTAACTAGAAAATCACATGGATTTGGCTTGTTAAAGTATGAACAATACCCAAGGAGATCAATTGCATAAACCCTACGCTAGACTTTGCAAGAACTATGCAATATTTAAATAGAGTGTCAAACTTTGCATAAACCCTATGCCAAACTTTGCAAATTCTTCCTCTAGCGATCAATCACTGTAGATTCTTCCTCTAAAACTATGCAATATTACCCACAAATTTCAATGATACCTAATGGAAGAATGAATCCTAGCCTACATAATAACATATAAGAATAATAGCATATGTCTATAAGCTCATGAAAATATATAAGAATTAATAACATATGACTACAACCATATACTTTATTTTCTTTTTTGTTATGACCCAAGTTGGTCAAAATTTTGACCAACTTGGGAAAACTTAGGACATTTTTGAACAACATGGGAATGAAATTTTAAAAAAAAAAGATGAAATCATAGCTTTGGTCAAAATTTTTTTTAGAAAAATAAGTGAAAATGTACTAGTGGTAGTATTCAGACCTGAGAACAAGAATGATATTGGAATCAAGTGGGTGTATGAAAACAAGCTGGATGAGAATGGTGAAGTTACAAGGAATAAGGCAAGATTAGTTTGAAAAGGATATGCACAAGAAGAGGAAATTGAATTTGGAGAAACATTTGTCATAGTTGCAAGATTGGAAGGAGTAAGAACTCTACTTGCTTAATCTTCTTACAAAGGATTTAAAGTCCATCAAATGGATGTTAAGTTAGCATTTCTGAATGGTATAGTAGAAAAGGAGGTTTGCATAGAACAACCTGAAGGATTTTTTGATCCTAACAATAAGAACATTGTGTAGATTGTCTAAAGCTTTATATGGTTTGAAACAAGCTCCCAGAGCATGGTATGAAAGATTACATAACTATCTTGTGAAGATTGGTTTTGAGAAGACTGGTGACAACAACAATTTTTACTTGAAGATAGAAGGCCGTAAAAGAATTTTACTAGTTGAAACATTTTTTGATGATATCATATTTGGAGGATAAAATGCATTGTGTAAGACATTTGCAATTGAAATGATGAAAGAATTTGAGATGTCTATGTTTGGAGAAATAACATTCTTTATTGGATTGCAAGTGTATCAGATGAAATATGGTATTTACATCACTCAGTTCAAGTATGTGAAGTGAATATTGAAGACTTTTGATATGGAATATACAAAACTAGTTAGCACTCCTATGGTGATAGGACAGAAACTATCTAAAACTAATAATTCTATTAAAGTAAGTCAAACATTATACAGGTCTATGATTGACAAATTGTGATATGTAGTTGATAGTAGACCTAATATTACACTAGTTGCTGGAATTATTGCGATATTTTCTACAAATGCTACAAAGAATCACTTAATGGATATTAAAAGGATCATGAGATACTTGAAAATAATAGAAGACTATTATTTATGCTACAAGAAAAATGACTGGTTTGAATTGAGAGCCTATACAAATTTTGATTGGGTTGGAAACATTGATGACAAGAAAAGTAAAAGTGGTGGAGCATTTTTCTTAGGAAAAGGGTTGGTTAATTGGACCAGCAAGAAAAAAAATTGTATATCACAATCTACTATTGAAGCTAAATATGTGATTTCTACTATGAATTGCACAAATGTGGTATGGATTAAACAATTACTCAAAGGAATGATGGAAAACATCATTAAAATTTTGGTACTCTACAATGACAATACAAATGTTATAAATATATTTAAGAACCTTGTGATGCATACAAAGCCAAAGCACATTGCTGTTAAGTATCATTACTTGAGAGAGTTGGTTCAAGACAAAGAAGTGAGAATGGAATACGTGAATACAAAAGAATAGATAACTTATATATTCACAAATGTTTTACCTAAGGATGCACATGAATATCTTAGAGGAAAACTAGGGGTGATACCCCTATCCAAAGCTACTTAAGAAGCAAAATTAGTACCCTACATCAACTAAGTTGAATGACATATTTTACAACTTGATGTAGTGGATCTTACTTTAGGACTTGCCTAAACTAAGGAAGGAGCCAAAATGGAAAATTTACAGTCACATGCAAGGTGACACAGGGAGGACTTAAGTTGATTATATCTATATGTATAGATGACAAGTCTTTGGCATTATTTTCAAAGAGGGAGAGTTTATGAAAAAATTATTGAGGGAGATATTAGAGAGATTAGATCAAAGAAGGAAGGAGAGAGATTGTCAAAGAGGGGAAACACATAATGAGGGATAAATTAGAGAAAAGCACACATATTGATTGGTAGAGAGATTTCAATAAAACGATATTTAGTTTCTTTTTGGTATTTTTGTTGGTATTGGTTTTCCATGAATGCCAAAGATGGAGATTGTTGAAAGGAGATTGTTGAAGTGAAGAAGATTAATGAAACCTATCATGGAAAAATTATTATTTTGTCACTAATGTCAAACCTGCTAATAGTTGGTGAGAAAATTTCTTACTTTGGCCTAAATTCTATCATTTGATTGATTGATGAAGAGGATTTTAAAAGAAAGGATAGCAAGAGAACCTAGAGAAAGTTTGAGTTATATGGTGTATAAAAGGAGCACTAAGACCAAGAAATACATTGATGATATAGTGTGTTGTTTATCTACTTAAGTCCATGATGAAAAGATACTTGAGAAAAGACTAGAAGAAGGCTAAGCACAAAAATATGTCTACAAGTCTAACTGAGCAAAAAGTGGAAGTTGAGAAATTTAGTGCAAGCCAAGAAGAAAGTTAGTTGAAGTTGAGCAATAAGTTTAGTAAGTGTTGATAAAAGAGAAATCCATTAAGTGACAATTGAAGAAATCTTAGTTAGTTTTGAGTGTCAAAAGATGGAAGGAGCGATCAAGCAAAACTTAGTGTATGTTGAGCAACCTAGTGTTGACTAAGTATCAATATACAATGTTTGTTGAGCAAACAACTTGTTAATTTCTAGTGATAGTAAAATGATTTTGATTGAAGAATTGATGTATTTGAGCTAACAAAGTTGATTTTTTGAATTGTTTGAAGTGTTTGGAAGATAACTATGATGGTTTGGTAGCAGATAATTCAAGACAAACCATTTTGAGATGAATTAAAAGAGGATTGCAAAGGAATTTTTGAGAAGGGAATAAAATGGAAAGATGGGAAGATTCAATGAATCTAACATAACTCTAAAATGGATGATCGTGGTTAAGTCAAAAAAGACCTAAATTCTCTATATAAGAAGATAATAAGCCAAAAGTAATGTATCAAGAGTGCAAACCTGAGAAAGACAAGAAGTCTACGGTATTTCTTCATATGGTGGCCAAATAAAAGAGTCTATAGTTGGCATACTAAGAAAGAAGGCTTAAGCATATGAAGGCTTGAAGAGTGAACAATATATTAGAGATGAAGATGATGAATGCCAAGAAAATGGAGAACTAGATGTGACATCTGTAATCTACAAGTGAGCTATATTATTATTAGATCAAGTCCTACTATTACTCTCTAACAATTGTATCAGTCTGGATAAATCCTTTGGACTAAGGTTGACCTAATAGTCATGAGTAAACCCTTTAATAGGGTGACATTCTAAATTCCTCTAACAAGGCTCACTCTTAATAGGTTGATTGAAATCCTTTAACTAGGTCACATTTAATAGTTTGAATTGTAAAATTTAATAGCGTTGCCTCCTCATAGGGCTCACTTCATAAGAGTTAAAATTGGTAGCATGTTACTAGTGGTTTTTCCCAGATTGTGTTTCCATGTAAAATACTTGTCTCGGAAGGTATGATTGATCTTATTGTATTGCATGTTTGCATTTCTACAAAGTTATTTTGACCTAGGACAACAATATGCAAAAGTTTAAGATATTGAATGATCAATACATGCATAATTATAGGTTGAAGTACTAAAAAGTTTTATTCATACATTTGCACTTGGATAACTAATATGAACCACCCCCCCACCATCCCTTTTATTATTCTAAATATTTTGACACTTGTCTAGTAACTTCTTCATTCTCTATAGGTGTCAACCTATATGGTGCTTTATTAAGAAAACTACATGTAGGAATTAGATACATACAATGAATTATACTCCTTACTATTGTTAAAGCATTAAGTATATCCTCTATAACAATGTCCTTATACTCATTCAACAAATTTTTAATTCATGTTATCACTCAACCAAAACCATGAGTTTTTGTTGTCACTTAGTCTCTAGTGTCTTTTTTTGCTCAACCTTTATTTTTCCCTTAGTCATTACTATATTTTATCACTCAGCCATTACTACTATTGGCACTCAAAATTGTAGCCCAAATTTTGAGCACTTTTGAAAACATTGAGCCCTATAAATGCTTTTGAATGAGATTGAACCTGACTGTACCTTTGAGGCCCCTAAGGTGTTTAATGTTTCTAACACACTCCATTCAGTGTGTTTAAGTGTTCCATGATGATAAATTATTGTTCTGAGTCATTTCATGAAGTCTCATTTCAAGCACTTTTCAAATTTGCATTTCACCCCTAGTGTTAGACAACAACAGGAGGCCATGTTTGCATCTGAATATCTTGCACCCAGAAATTTTTTGTGACCTTCCACTTTGGGAGTGTTTAGTCTCCATACTTGAGAACCTATGTTTTAGATTTTGATTCATTTTGAGTTTGTTTGATTAGTTTTGAATCCCTCAAAGTTGGTCAATTACTATTTTCATGCTTTTGCAATTAATTCTAAATTCAAGGAAGACCTATTTGATGTATTATAACTTTTGACTAGTTTAGAAAAATTCTAAAATTCCTTTTGTGTTGTATTGTAGATGTCAAAGACTTTTTATGTTTCAAGTTTTAGATTATGACGAATCCGTTTGATCAGTTTTCAAACGTGATTTAAATGCAATTTCTATCTTTTTACTCGTGTCAGCATTTGCAGATTTGTCAGGACCCCTATTCAAGATGTTATAACTTGATATCTATGATTGTCTAGATGGAATGGATTGTACCACTATGTTGTACTCTGAAAATAATCCAAGTGTGTCAGTTTTTAAGTCTTGAAGAATCCATATGCACACTTTTCCAGGTCAATTCCATTTGCAAAAAATGTTTTCTGTCAGTGCTTTTAATCTGCAAATTTTGAGTAGCTCACTTTGACTGCTTGCCATTTGTACCCCTTTATTTTTCATGAGCCTAAATCATAGATCCATAATTTCCTCATGATAGAAAACCAATGCCCCAATTTTCATTTCCCCATGTGCTCACTTGCTTAGTTTTCAAAGCCAAATATCAACACAATTTATTATTTTCTGACATGTTTATTTGTAAGTGTTTTTAAGTGGTCAACTTTGACAGTGATTATTTTTTGACTCTGAATTCGCCATGAGACAAGATTCAATAGGGTGCAAATATGCAGGACAAAGAGTCAGTGTGTCAGATCTCAAAGCTCGACTAGATGTTTATATTAGTTTTTAAATCCAGGCAATAGGCCTCCTAGCACAAATTTCACAGTGTTATAGAGGTGATTTAAAATAGGTTTTAAGTGGTGAATTTGTGTTTGAATTTGATTTTAGATGTTTTGAAATGATCAATGAATCACTTTTCCATATCAGTTGATTGAAAACAAAACAAAAATTAGTCGGACCTGCTTTGGGGCTCGATTGATTTCATCAGTTGCTCAAAGATCTGACAGATATGGATACCAATGTCAATTCCATGATTGAAAATACTAGCAACACAAGATACAATTAAGAAGTTGATGACTGAGTTGAAAGAAAAGGGATAAGTATTAGAGCACATGCAAATAATGGAAGAGTCACTGGATGAATATCATGTTGTTTCAATGCATTTTTTGACATAATATTCAATAATGCAATGATATTTTTAGCAATGCACTTTTCCAAGTAGAACACTAGTGGCTTTGGAGCTCTTCCACATTTGTACTTGATGTTGACCTATCTTGATCACTTGTTGATATTAAAGAACTATTTTGTTCTTGTTTAATATGTGAGGATGAATGGTTCCTCAAACTGTGTGTTTCTCACACATTTGGTAACTTTCAGGCAACAGTGTCATGCCCAAAAATTAAGGAAAAAAACACATTATTTTTTTTATTTTTTTTGTTAAGTTAAAACTTAAACTACTATAAGCTTGATATGCTTGTGCTCATAATTAAGCAAAGGTTATCTATACTTCATCTAAGATTTATAATCTTCCCACGTGAATTAAACATTAATTTAACTTTCATCATAAATGATCTTGAGCTAATTTACAAATTCAACAATCCCTAATTTTAAACTGAATTAGTACAATGACCTAAGAGATAATTATAAATTTAATTTGAATGAATAAAATCTAAACTAAGGCATACTATAACAATTGATATTTAACGTATCCATTAACTTTCCTTACCAATGAGCACTAGAGTTACGCTAATTAATTAAACCTTTACTATCCACTAATTTTGGTCCTAAATTTATTAGAAATAAACACTTCTAAAGGTAAAACAATATACTTAAAATAACTATAATTGGATCATAAAAATAACCAAGCTTTCATAACTTACCAATCTTAACATCTTAATTGACAATTAACTCCAACGTACTTATACAATCTGATTAATTAATTTAATGATCACTATTAAAGTTGGTGACTATAACAAATTCAATGAATCTATATTCTAATCTAACTTTATCTGAATTATCGTAACTTTAAGATCCTTATTAGAATCGATCAAAGGCTCACATTAGTATAAAATTAATCAATATAACGTTAAAATTGTTCAAATTGAAATATTCTAATTCACAATAGACATACATCTAAAAATAACTAAACATAATTATTAATTAAAATGAACCTTGACTATTAAAATAAATTAACTTAACTTAAATTTTAAATTAACATAATTTAGTACTAATCTAAGGATACATCAAAACCATATTCAATTATAATTATAATAGTACTAATCTATCTAACTTAATTTTTTAAAAACAAACTTAATACTAATATAATTCTAACTCTCTATAGAAGTATAAACCCTACAAGTTAAAAAAAAAAAACAAATCCTATATTATCAATTAATAACATTCTTTATTAATATTATCTCATGAACAACCCCAACTCCCCCCCCCCCCCCATAATCTAAAACTAAACTTAAGTTTAACTACAAACTAATGATTACTATTAACTGCACCCCTACTAACTATAATACTAACCCACCCCACACAAGACTTAACCTAACCTATACCCTACTATACCTACCCCACACTAACCCAAGCTATGCCTACCCACCCTAGGCCTATCCCTTGCGGGGTCCAAAGCCTGTGCGTGGTAGGCTTGTTCCCCTGTTCTGCATGGGGAAGACATTATGCAGGGGAAGGCTTGCTTTTGGAGGAGGTTAAGGGGGGGGGAGCAGGAGAGGACGTATGTCCCTCCTATTTAAAACTAAATCATTTCTTTCCCTCCCTACAAGAAACAAGGTCAGCGCAGGGCTGGGGAAAGGAATATGGGGGAAGGTTGGTGAGTTTCCATCCTCCCCTTAAATACTTTGCTTTTAAAATAAAACTATCTCCTACCCTCCCTCAAGTGATTCGACCCCTGTACTTGCTGACAGGTGGTTTGAGAGTTTAATATATATTTTTTGAAATTTTTATATGATTCAACTTGTATCATAAGTCTTATGGAATTAAATGCCAAAATTTTTATTGTTGGGAAGTTGAATTTAAAAACATTATCATATATATATTTTGATGCATTATATTCAATTCTTATTAAAGTTATAATATTGCAAGAATTAACAATGATCTTTAATTTGCAATGTAAGCAAGAATATTTCATGGAATATTCTTTGTGACATGGGGAATTTTAAGGTTTCTCCATACATTTTCCAGAGAGGGTTTTTTTGACCTAAAGATGCACAATTTGAAAACCAATTTCTTTTTCCAAGTTCTAGCATGTTTTCTTGCTAAGTTCATTGTTATGCAAGATGAGTTTAGATATTTATAATGTTAATGGAGTTCCTATGAGCAAGCACACTAATGCAAAAGGATGCTAGGGATTAAAATTCTCTTTCTATTATAGTTCATGTTAATACAATCATCTAAAGACAAGGTTGTATGTTTTATATATAATCATCATAACAAGGTATGCGGTCTCTCTTCTTTATTTAAATTCAAAGAAATTCAAAAATTCTTAATCAAATTGCTCTTGTTCTTTATGAATCTTATCAAGGAATTATGAACCTAAATTGAGAATTCAAAAAGGTGATGAATAATTCTTATCAAATTCAATTGTACTACTAATGGAGCTTAACAATGAATGTACTAGCTTGGTGATCACAATGTAGGATTATTATAACATGTTAATGTTCAAAACATTGAATTGAAACTTCAACACATCCATTTGCCTTTCATTATCATAATTGAAACTCAGAATTTCCCAATTCGAGACATTAACTATCATTCTAATTTCTCACATACATATGACAAAGTTTGGAACCACATGAGAGCATTGCAAGGAGAATTTCATAATCTTTTCTTTCTTCTATTATTCATCCTGGTTCAAGCCTCCATCAGGAAAGAGCCAGTAAGAAAACCTGAAGTCTTTGCCACTACATCAAATTCAATTACAACTTACATAATATTACAATTCAATGAGTTT
Source organism: Cupressus sempervirens (assembly GCA_028749045.1). Lineage (NCBI taxonomy): Eukaryota > Viridiplantae > Streptophyta > Pinopsida > Cupressales > Cupressaceae > Cupressus > Cupressus sempervirens. Next base: position 820,001,706 of record CM053785.1, read on the forward strand.
TCTTCAAGGCTTTCACCAAAATTCTTTTATCAAATGTCTTCATTGCATCAAGGGAAAACATGAAAGAGACAAGAACCAACATGGAGATAAACAACACAAGGAGATAAGCAAATTAAACATGCATTCCCACCCGATTGCACAATAGGTCCAACAATGAACCAATATAGGGGAAAGGTGGATTTTCTCAATAGGAGAAGTCAATCACCATACCATCACATAGCCCTTTCGGGGCTAAAACTTCAAGAACTTCCATTCTTTCACAAGGTCCTTTCGAGGCTATATCCACAAGGATTTTCATTGTTTTTCACATTCAAGAATTCTCATTAACAACAAGGTATGGGATGACAAGTAGGGGCCCATACACCCTACCCTTTCTCCCTCCTCTCACCATGAGAGGAGACTCTACACTATTGAGGTCCAACTAAGGCCCTTTCCCCAAACATGGCCACTTCTTCCCTATCCAAGGGTGAGTGTTGCTAAAAACATCCCCATGAAAACCTCTCAAAAACAAACAAAAGATCAAGAAGGCATATGAATAACATCAAAAGGAAACAAGATAAAATCCCTCCCAAATCCACCCCCAACACACAAGCAAGAAATGCATAACTACACAATGTCTCCAACATGATTCAAGCAAGATTCAAAACATGAACACACATAAAGAACCATTCATGGAGTGAAGAACTCCTACCTTCATAAAAGAGTTATGGCAATGGTGGTTTGAGAAGAGCTTCCCTTTCTTTCTTCAATCTTCAAGACTTCCTCCAAAACTAGAGGATTGGGTGACAAAAACCAAAACTACCCCCAAAATGCCTCTAAGTATGGTCCTTAACTCTCCTAGGCTTCAAGTAACTCAAGATGGAGGTTTTTTTTTACTAACCCACGTAAAGGACAACCCATTTTCGAAATCAACCTAAAATAGGGTTTTTGAGTGACCCTAAGAGTTAGCCTAGGAGGCTAAAGGGTTGGAAACTACCCCCACCCATACCCTTACCCATAGGGGTACTTAAATTTAATGTTTCTAAGCCTTTAAAGACTTATTAGGAACAATTAAAAGTTAGGAGAATAGTAAGATCAAATTACAACCTTTAAAGAATTACAATATAAGGTTAGCAAAAAATTAACAAGTAATTTAGCTCCGCTTTTTCATTGAGTTGTCTTGGCTAATTTTCCTGCACACTCATTGCACACATCAGTAGGTCCAAAAAACCACATACATAATGTGAATTACATATTAGAGGAATAATATAAATTAAAGCATCCATTTCTTAATAAATAGTTGTTTATCTAATTCTACTCATATTTCTAACCTTCCGACTTTCATAACCAAATGTGTTAGTGTTGCATACATTGTCTTCATCATTATACATATTTATAAGCATTAGATGACAAAATCAAATAACTAAAGTAAGCATCACACATCATAAAATAGCATAACAATGTTCAGTGTATCCAATAATGTTCTGACATAACAAAGCATGGGTATCAAAATAATAATGTATCTTCGGTGCTAGGATGGGTCGGGGCGAGGCCTCACAAACAACAATAGGTATATTCCTAGCATGGAAACTGTAATTGTTACTACTAGTGGTTATAGAGGGGGAGAAAAAGCCGACCTCATTGAATTAATTATTGAAACTGGTGCAACATACACTGGTAACCTAACTAAGAGCAACACACATGCGGTTTGCTGGAAATTTCAAGGGCCCAAATTTGAACTAGAAAAAAAACTCAGGCTAACCATAGTTAAACATAGATGTTTTGAAGAATGTGTATAGGTAGGAAGACATCTTAGTGAGAATCCTTACATCATGTGCTATGGTCAAGAGGTAGGGCATTTATCATGGAAACCTCCTTCACTTGCAGAAGTGACTAGACAAAAAAGGCCTTTGTCTGACAATGAGGCATTTGTAAAATTTGATTCTTCAACATCAATTCTCTACAGGGAATATCCATTAAAAATTCAAGGAAGATACTTTAAGAGTCCCAAAGTTGCAGCAAGATTATCATATAATAATAATGAAGAGAATAATAGGACAATCTCGACAAGAAGAGATAATCAAGTTCATCATAAATAGCTGTTATAGGACTTGACCAGAAAATTGCATAATCAAAAGTCTCAAACTAATGACAAGAATTGTTCAACTTCAAAACAACACATACAAAAAACCATGCAATTGAGAGGATTGTTTATCCAGTCAAAGGGGAAGTTGTGTAAGAAAAACCTACACCAAAAGATTAAAAAAAAATAAAAAATCTATTAGTGTTTAAATGGGATGTTATAGCAGAGGTCAGTCAAGGCCAAGCAATCCTGTAATTAAGGAGAAGTTCCATAATAGAACCCACGCAGAATGTAAGGTAAAAATGCATAGAAAGGAGGGATTTCCATGTTTTTTCATAGCTTTCTAAAAAGGAATCCCATGTTAGAGTGCAGACCTACATAGTATAAAAGAGACGTCATTAAATTAGCAGGAAAGAATGGTGGAGCTCTATGTTTGGCAATGGTTGCATTCCATCTAGCTCCATGTAAAGTGTAGGGTAGAGTAAGAACATGAGCTTAAGATTGAGCTGAGGGAAGATCACGCCAGTCATGATGCATAAAAGCCAACAAAAGGGACCCTCATTTTTTGAAGAAAGGGAGCCTCACATAGATGAAAGGGTTGGGGCATTTAGAAGCTACCAAAGTCAAACAGAACCCCCAACACTAAAAAGAAAGGAGGCCCTACATAGAAATGGAGTTCCCCATGTGTGGCAATAATAGATATAGGGCAGCATCAGAAAAGAAGAACCATGAGCAGTAATAGAGGAGCATGCCAAGTCAAGAGCACTCCATGCTAGATAAAATGCTAGGGTAGCAAGAAAGGTAGAGCTCACACCTTTTAAAGAAGAGCCACCAAATTTAATGGAGCTCCATGAAGGCTCCCCACACAAATCAAAGGAACTCCCACACAATGTAAATAGAGCCTCTAATGCAGGTCAAAGGCAACGCTAAAATCATGGGTAGTTTTTATGAAAGATTAAGATGCAGACAAGCAAAGGATGTCAACAAGAAGAAAAGAAGACCATCATGCCAGAGGTAAAGATTCACGTGAAGCTGCAAAAGAAATTAGGAGCCACACGGTGTAGGAGGGACAATCCATTTGTTTTGTCCCATATTTGTTGGGAGTAAAGTATTTCAGCTTTTAAATACAAGTGCACTCCAAATTAATGTGTCTAGAAGACACCAAGCTTTTGAAAAGCTACAGCCATGTGGAGGGGCCCATGGGTCTAAAGTTAAATCATTTTGACCCGCGAAAAGTTTGAGCCATGCATATAAACATAAGGTTGTTTCAAATTAATTACGATGTCATGCCTAATCGTATGAGTGGAAGGCAAAATTTGAGAGTCTATGAGCTTATGCTCATGCGTAAGAGCAGAGGTTAATATATGAAGGCTTCCCGATGCTATGGGAAAGCAAGCTTCCTGTATGGACATAAGAAAAAATTTTGAGAGCTTCGGTGATACGCATAAGTGTAAAAACATAAAGGGGTCCCTCAAATGTAAAAGCATAAAGAAAATTTTCAAAGGCTCTAGGAATATGCTCAGGCGTGAGGGTGTAAAGCCATTTGGAGCCTGTATGAACATAAAGGGTAAGATGGAAGGGTGTCAGGGCTATGGGATGAATGAAATATTAATAAAATATTAATATATTCAGTGTGTGAGCGTAATGAAAAAATAAGAGTGGGAGTTTGAAGAAATGGATTTAAAGAATTAATTATCAAAAATTAATTAATTAAAAGCATTGTAAAGATGGTTGTCAAATCAAGTTTCAACACATGGCATTATGGGTATAAAAATGGATTATAAAATTGAGATTCAAAGTGATTCAATGCATGAGTTTTCAAATTGAAAAATTTGAATGAATTTCATAGTTTTATATAGTCCTAGCTATATACTTTTTTAAAATTTTCATTTTTAATGCAAAGCCATAGTCTAGGACCAGATTTTCAAATGGCCATAATAGGGGCATTTTTTATCCAAAATATGCCTTATCATATAGTATTAGAACCGAGAGAACCTAAATTTTTCATATTTGAAGTTAGATTGTGCACAGGTTTTTATTGGTTTGCGCTAAAATTAGTTTTGTGATTTTTGGGGCATTCTCAGTGCAATGGGCTGTATTCATCATGAAGCATCAAAGTTTGTCACAGGGCAGTTTTGAAGGCTTGATAAAGTTTTGATGTAAAGAAAATCAGTTCTAGAGTGTTTCCTTGGCTTTTAGAAGTCATTTTTAAAACTGATTTTCATTTTACCATGACTAAAAATTAGGGATCAAATTAGTTGTTTGTTCAATCATACATTTCAGATATTTGATGCTTTTGGAGCCATAACTGATTGAAGATTTGATTCAGCAATCGAGGGAAAAGGTTTGAAGGATGTTTTAAGTTGTTGAGAAGGTTTTGTAAATGGACAGATGTCATGTTCAGATCAAATCTGAGAATGAATTCTTCTCCTATATCTTTCTTTTTCTCATCTATTGTAAGGGTTCCAATTTTTTGTCACTGAGAAACCAGTTGGTTCCAATTTTTGGAGAAAAAACCACTCACTACTATGATGCTAGGTCTTGGTTACAATTTTTAATGTGTTTCCATGACTGTGACACCATATTTTTTAGCATAATTCTCTCATGTGAATAGTAGTAGGAAGGAATATACAGATAGTTCAGATTTGTTAGGTGGTTTTGTGTTTTGATTTCATGCATTTGGTTGTATTGTTTCAAGGAAATTAATACAAAGAATAGAAGAATTTCATTAGTTTCATTCTGATTCTTGTCTCCAGTCTTAGTGAATTGTCAATGTTTTATGATCTTTGAACAAAGAGCTTAGGTCATGGTTGTCATCCCGTAAGGCTGTATGTTGTTTTGTTGTTGCTTATGACTCAAGGAGTTATGTAAATGCTTTAAGGAATCAACAAAGTTGCATGTTCATTGAGAAGGATATCATGTAAGAATGAGGTTTGGATTGAGCATTGATGTTTATTTACAAGGTAAATAGATAGATCAGATATCTGAATATATACATAAGTATCATAATCCATATGTATGCATTTGATTCATGGATTTTTCAATGGATTAGGCACTGGTCAGCTATAGGATCATTTAAATTTTTCTGCAGCATATCTAAGGGTTTGTTGAATTCAACATTATTAATCAAATGTTCTTTTCCTTTCATGTTGAAGGACCTAAGTGTAATACCCTCACTCAGCTTTTGAGATTCATAGATTTGCATTTAGCTATTGTAGATTGATGTTATTTCATGAGTTATTAGGAGATATAAGGGTTTTCATCTACTTAATAGATTCAGGGATATGTTTTTGCACTGGTATGGTATCAATTAAATCTAAAGTCTACCCACCTAGGTTTAGTAGAACCTGAAGTAGAAGGGTCATGCCTTATAGTTGGCCTGATGTCTAAAATGGCATGTTGAAAATGGGAGTTAGCCACCCCAAGATGTGTCATATTCTCATTGGGATAATTGAAAACCGTCCAACATTTTCAAACACCAACAAAATGGTGACTCTATTGGGGAGTGTATTGAATTTGTATAATGGACAAACCTTGAAAATTTAAAAACAAGATTCAATACATTAGGAAAGTGTTGATACAGCAGCAGGGTTGTGAGTTGTTGTTCATATCCTTGCTGATTTTCATGTTCCCCAATAAGCTTTATTATCTTACATTAGTAAATCTGAAATTGAATGTAAATTGTGTTGAGAAATGAATATACCTTCAATCAGTTTAGATTTGTGAGTTGTTGTTGTAATTTTAGAGTTAAGAAAGTTATGTTTTGGCTTTTTGTAGAAGTTTCAAAGTCAAGATAAATTTGAAGAGTGGTCTTCTATCTGCTATTGTTTCAAATCAGTTTGTGGTATATTTAGGACTAATGTAATTCATGTCTCACTTAATTTGAGTGGTGACTTGAAGTAATCTCTATACTAGTGTAGTTCTATGCATGAATTTTGATTAGTTGTTGCATGAGAAGAGCAGATTTGAAGACTTTGAAACATTCAGAATCTTGGTAAGATTTGTGATGTGCTAGTTCAAAAAGTTCAATAAGGATCTGGTAAGATTTTGGGTTTGCTATTGTAATTAGTGGATAGAGAAATTTCAGTCATCTAGATCTTAAGGTATTCTCATTTTCATGTATTTTATTTTCATGAAAATTGATTGCTAAGAGGCATGCTCTTCATCAGGTGATTCTTAGCACTAAGAGGAGGAGAATTGTTGATAAGTTTCATACACTTCATTGGATTGGGTTTCAGCTATTGTATTTAAGTTTGTGAAGTGTATTTGAAGAAAGTTATTTAGTAGAAGGTTGTATAGATCTATTGCAAATTGTGAATATGTAAAAGTTTTCCATATTGAAAGTCTGGTTCAGAATCCACAAATGGTAAAATTGTTTCAAATCTTTTCTCACTAAGTGTAAGTGGTAACTCTGAATTAAATCTTTGCACTAGTGCATGATTTTTTTAATATCGAAGGCTTTTAGTATTTGTGGGCAGATCTAGTTTGTTGGGAAAGAGAAATTATAAGTTTCTTGATTAACAGTTTATGTGGTTGTTTTTATTTGCTGATATAATTGATTTCAAAGGGTGAATCACTGTTGTGATTTCATTATCCTCTTCAAGGAGGTGGTGGCTCTACAAAGGATTCAATTAGCAATGTGAATGATTTCATGTTAGCACCAGGCTAGTCAGTAGATCAAAGGTTTTATATAGCAACACATAAAGGTATTTTCAATTTTCATGTATGTGCATTTTGTGAAAATTGAATGGTAGAAATGGTTACCTCCATCCAGTGTTTCAGTACTAAGAAAAGGAGGTAGGAAATTTAAAGTTTAAAGAGATGGATTCTAATTTTGGATCTCAATATGAGTTAGAGGGTCTTTGTGTAAAGATTTCTAGATTAGAAAGAGAAAATCATGATCATATGGTCTTCATCTTGAGAAATGCAATTGGTTATATTAAGGATATTGATGGATTCCAAACTTACATGAAGTTTAAACATGAAGTTATGAATCTTGATGAGCTTCATAGACTAGAAAACTCTTCATGGCCAGTGTTTCTGTTAGAAATTTTCATGCCACAATCGATTGATTGGCCAGCTGAGATAAAATTTGAAAAGATCATTAAATTCCAAAATATTATCATAGAAAGTGAAATTTCTTTAAAGGCTAATGAGTATAATATCAGTAAATGTAATGAGTCTATTGAAAGTGATACTGAAGATGAAAAGTCTCGGTTTTATGAATTAGATGATAGTAATCAGTAGTCTGATAATATGCATAAGGTGGATTCATATCTTTATGATGATGATTGTCAAGAAGAAGAAATATGTGATAGCAGTAATAGTCTGTCTTCTAGTGATGAATGTGAATGTGTTACAGTGTTGTTTGTTGAGGTATTGTCTTAAAAGGAAGATGTATGGGATGATCATAATTTTGGTTTTTCACACTTTCTTACTAATAAATCTACTATTAAAAATGTGCCAAGCCATCCAGATAATGATCTCAGCCAAGGAGAAGAAACTAATAGTGAAATCTTGTCTAGTGTTGATGAGATTTTTGATTTGTTGGCTCATGATTTTGAAAGGTATGCTAATCTATCTAAGGATGCTTTTGTTTTGACATGTTATGAAAATTCATATGATGAAGTCATTTCCCTTAAATTTGATGCTGAAGAAGATGTAGTTTCAGAATATGCTATATTAAGTGTTGTAGGTGTATGTGATGATAGTTCATACATTAATACACATGATGATTTCTATGTTGAGAATAAAGATGTAGAGACTAGGTCTATTGCTGATTCATTGTTTTCTTTTTTTAATGAAGACAAGGTAAATTTAGATAATTATTGTGGTTTGAGATCTAATCATTTGCTGAAATATGAAGATAATGCAGTGTTCTTTTAATCTAATCTATGGTGTATTGATGTTGCGAGTGAGGAGAAATCAGATTTTCCATACTCTTCATATATGGATGCACAAGGTGAGTTACAATTTGATTCATGTAACTCATTGAATGAAGTTGAATATGAGCACTTTGTGTTTCTAGTTGAAATTAGTTTTAGTTTGATATCAATTTTTATGATCATGCTGATTCATTTTTTCATAATGAGCAAGATGAAGAAAGTGTGTCTAATTTTTATACGCACTATGAAGATGATGTTAGTTTTGTTTTTCCTAATGAGCTGATTATGAATATTGATATGTTGGGTGAAACAAATGAGAATGAGAATTTTAGTTTGCCTCAAGAGAATGTAAATGAAAATCAAGTGTATAACAGAGGTAAGGAGTTAAAAAACTTTTCGGCGTCCTAGGGCCATTGGTTGTACATAGTAGTGCTAGTTGTTTTTGTTTTCAATAAAGTTGTTTGAGAGAGTTCTTGAAGTTCAGGTGTGTGATCTGCTTCTTCCAAAGATCTAAAATCTTGCCATGCCTACAAGGTACATACATCCCCAAATAGAGCCACTGTTGGTGCTCAAAATTGTAGCCCAAATTTTGAGCACTTTTGAAAAAATTGAGCCCTATAAATGCTTTCGAATGAGATTGAACCTAACTATACCTTTGAGACCCCTAAGGTGTTTAATGTTTCTAACAACCTCAATTCAATGCATTTAAGTGTTCCATGATGATAAATTATCATTCTGATCCATTTCTTGAAGTCTCATTTCAAGCACTTTTCAAATTTGCATTTCACCCCAAGTGTCAAACAACAACATGAGGCCATGTTTGCATCTAAATATCTCACACCTAGAAATGTTTTGTGACTTTTTTTTTACTGTCCATACTTGAGAACCTATGTTTCAGATTTTGAGTCATTTTGGGTTTGTTTGAATAGGTTTTGAATCCCTCAAAGTTGGTCAATTACTATTTTCATGTTTTTGCAATTAATTATAAATTCTAGGAAGCCCTATTTGACGTATTATAACTTTTAACCAGTTGAGAAAAATGCTAAAATTACTTTTGTGTTGTATTTTATATGTTAGAGGATTTTTATGTTTCAAGTTTTAGCTTATGACGAATCCGTTTGATTAGTTTTCAAATGTGATTTCTATCTTTTTACTAGTGTCAGCATTTACAGATTTGTCAGGAACACTATTCGAGATGTTATAACTTGAGATCTATGATTGTCTAGATCGAATAGATTGTACCACGATGTTGTACTCGAAGTGTGTCAATTTTTAAGTCTTGATGAATCCATATGCAAACTTTTCTAGTTCAATTCCATTTGCAAAAAATGTTTTATGTCGGTGCTTTTAATCTGCAAATTCTGAGTAGCTCACTTTGACTGCTCGCCATTTGTGCCCTATTATTTTTAATGAGCCCAAATTGTAGATCCATAATTTCCTCATCACAAAGAGCCAATGCCCCAATTTTCATTTCCCCATGTGCTCATTTTCCTAGTTTTCAAAGCCAAATTTGAATGCAATTTATTAATTTCTAGCATGTTTATCTGTAGGTGTTTTTAAGTGGTCAACTTTGATAGCAAATATCTTTTGACTTTGAATTCATCATGAGACGAGATTCAATAGGGTGCAAGTATGTAGAAAAAAGAGTCAGTGTGTTAGATCTCAAAGCCCAACCAGATCTTTAAAATTTCTCTAGCTCTTCATCCACACGTCTAGATCTGATGTTCAATCTATAGAGTTCCTTAGTGCACTCCATAATCATGTCCTTTTGTCTCAAATGTTGCATATTTCTAAACAAGCTAACTTGTTAATCATTAGGAAGGAACTTCTTTTTCACCTTGTTTATTATTTTTAGTCAAATTTTGATATTTTATTTTCCTCTGCTCTTTCTTTTAGTTTTTAAATACTTACACCATAGTGAGGCGAGATTTTTGAACCTAGTGACTGCAATCTTTGCCTTCCTCTTATCAAGACTAACTTCAAACTCAAGGAGCTTCTCCACTTCAAAGATCCAATCCAACACAATATTGGTGTCAAATTTTCCATCAAAAGAAAATACTAAAAATAATATTTTCTCATCTTGATCTTTCTCAAGTTATGAATTAGGGTTTGGTGTCATTGCTTCAGCATCACTCACATTATCAAGATGCACTCTTCTTATATAGGTTGTCTCCACAAATTCTAATCTTGATGAAATTATTCTAAACATATCCATTATAGCATTGTAATAAGTATTTCCTCTACCTCAAACAAATAGGTTCCTACAAGATCATAACCCTCTCCAAGTTAGAGGTCAAATATGTAGATCTATCACCCTACAACCAAATCCAACTTAGGGATCTACACAATCAAATTTCTTCAAGTAAGAACCTCAAGCTCTAATACCACTTGATGTAAGGAGGATCTCAATACTAGGGCCAAAAGAAAACCTAACTACCCACCACCTCACTCAGTAAACACAACAAAAGAAAACATAATAGAGAACAACACCAAAGAGAGAAGAAAAAGAAATTACTTTATTGATTCATAAAATTATTAGCTTACATTCCCAATTCTAAGGCCTTTTCGGTTACAACATAATAAAAAATATTTGATTGCAAGATCCATGATCTCTATTAGTCCAAATATAAATTTTCTCTTCCAAGATCATCTACTCCAAACTCTCTAAAATATCCCTAACTTAAACCTAAACACCCCTATTTATGCTTGCCAAAATCTCTTATAGAAGATTCTATATTACTTCATAATAGAAGAACAACTTTAAAATGGTTTGTATACATTTAAAGACAATATCCTTATATTAAATTCATGATCTAGACTAAATACATAAGTCAACTCACACTAAGAACCAATCAAGCACAAACTTGGTCAAAGAAGGAACTCGATATCAACAAATATCAAGTTCCCTTAGTGCATAAAGGATCAATCATCCATCAAATCAATCGGTTGATACAATGAAACTCAACTAATATTGAACAACTTGGCTAATGTTCCACAACTTGGAAACCACTATAGTTTGATAGTTACTAGAACTCAACACTAAAAGGTAGAATGAACAAAATGAATAGGGTTATAAAGAAACCTAGGATCCTCATGCATCAGAATTTCTTTTCATCTTAATGAGTAAATTATCACCACGGTGACATATCTCTCTACACATGGACAAAAATGGAAAAAAAATCACTAAGGTCACAGACGAGTATGAATTGGTCTTTTAAGAAGAATGGAAAGCCTATGAGATCTAATTAATCTCAGATACGTTTTGACAAGTGAGCATCTATAAAATTAAGCCATTTACTTAGTTCATTCTAAACAAGTAACATATACCAAGCACACCATATAAATTAGAGCATGCCGAGTAAACAATGAGTGCCGAGTCACTCATATGCCAAGTCACTCAAATGCTAAGCAAATGGTATGTGTTGAATGATTCAAGTGCTGATAAAATAGTGCATGTTGAGTCATTCAGATGTCGATTAACAACATTGAAGTCATAGTTAGTGTCAAGCACTAGGGACTTTAGATGTCGAGTGACACAATTTTGACATAGTTGTTTGTATTGGCATAGATTACTATGTAAACCATTTTTAAGCCAACTTAAGGACTAATTTGTGATTTTTTCTTGATAAGGATGAATCTTAATTGTGAATCCTTATGTATTACATGTATCCAATTAGAAAAAGGGAAGGTTTAAGTTGAAATATGGGTGAATCAGAGTCGTTGATTCATACCTAATGCTACATCTCCTAGGTCTTCTTAAGGAGGAAAAACCCTAGAATGTTCAAGAAAAATAGAGAAAGAGAAGAGTAGAGAAGAAGAGCTTGCATGCAAACATAGGACATTCATGGTGACCAAGGTATTATGGTTTGAAATTCATTGTAGAATCAGTTAAAGGAGAATAGAGGAAATGAAACATTGGACAACATAGGGATATTTGGTCAAAAAGGATTAAGTGTACATTAGTATAGAGGTGATCCGACATCAAGCAATAGAGTGCTAATCATAGGATCATTGCTGAAACATTCTAACAGGTGAATCATTTAAATCTCTTAATAGAGTAGTCTTAATAGACTACATTAAAATTCTCTAACAAGTTTCTTATGTAATTATGAGTTAAATTTCTTTAATTGGACACACTTTTAATAGGATGTTTAATTCCTTTAACAAGGTAAGACCTAAAAATCTTTGTAAGCTTTTAATAGGGTAGACCTTTCATAGGCTAGATCATGTTTCATGATCAAATAGTATAACCTTCATTGGATACACTTTATTACTATAGTAATGAAGATTTTTGGTTTTCATCTTCACCCTAGTTTTACCTTCTCATTGGATGGTTCCTAGATAATCATATCTTGTGTTATACATTGTGAATGCTTACTTGTTTAACATACTTTAGGCACATATTCTTTAGATGGTATTTCAGTTTTCTTGTTGAATTATGAGATGGATGGATAATTTATAATTTTTTTATGGGTAAAAGTTTCTCCCCCCACACCCCCATTTCTCCTCTTAGAGTTTAGCTTTCCTATTGTAATTCCAAAAATTGGTGTTAAAGAAAAGTCCTTTGAAAGTAAATCTTTGCATATTTGGGGAAAGATCTTGGAAATGGAAGTCTACAAGTTGGGAAAGATTATTGAGAACTAGGAGATTGAAATACAACTCATTTTACATCAACTAAATGAGGTAGGAGATGATCTAAATAAATCATTGAGAAGAAGGAAGAAAATTTATATTGAGGAGAATGACATACAATACCAAGAGATGGAGACTACTAAGCTATTTGAAAATGGATACTCTAATTAATTTTATGTATTAGTTGTCAATCTAATGGAAAAGAATATAACCCTAGATAAAGACATCAAAAATCTAAAGATAGAGAAAGAATCAAAGGCCATATTAATATGTGAGGTGACCAAACAAAAAAAGAAATCTATGGAAGACAAAGTCATGATTGAAGATGAAAAAAGAGTTTTGACTAGTAGACTAGAAGAGGAATCATCACAGATAAATATGACTTCTCACATGCAATTGGAAACAATGAATCAAGTCATGATTTATAATCATGAAATAAATAGTAAAGACATTGAGTTCACAAAATGAAGTTGTAGAATGAACAGTTGAGCAATGATCTTAAAAGGGAAAAGGAGTTTTCCAAAAGCTTCAATAAGCCTAGTGAAGCCATCAAGTACTTTGAACAATTTATGAGATACCCTAGATCTAACAATGATAGTTCTGGATTCGAATACACCAGTAGTAAAGAAGGAGAATCATTAAAGAGTGGTAAAGAAAGAAGTAACAAAAGTAAGAACTCCAAACCTACTCATCATAATCATGGTAAGAGAGGTCATACTGCTAATGTTTACAAGAGAAAGACTAAATTTGAATGTTAAGTAAAAGAACATGGGTCACTAGAAAAAGTGTAACAAACAAGGTCATGAGGTATATGAATGTAGAACCAAGACCATGCATACTCAAAAATTTGAAGGATACTACTATAATTTTCAGATGTATGGAAATAGAGCTTTTGAATGTAGATCCAAACCCAAGTGGTCAAACAAAAAAAAGGTAAAGAATAATGGAAACTCTTATAATTAGGATTTTAATACATGATATAGTTGTCACTACTATCAAGAATATGGGCATATTCCTAAGAATTATATTAGAACACATTTCAAAAGTGATTAGAAAAGGTGGTTGAGTCAAACCACACGTTTTATCTATTTGAAGACTGGTCACATAAGCATATATTATCCAACAAGATCAAAGGCACCAAGTTGTGAGTTCAAAAAAGGAAAAGGAAAGGCAGATATTGAGAATGTTAGAAATGAGATGAACAAAACATGGAGGAGAAATTAAAATTACAACACATCAAGTGCAAATGAGATCACTTCACCCAATGGGTCAAGTGATCACACCTCTTCAAATTAAGAAATCAAGAGGTATGTGGTACTAATATGTATAAGGATATACTATACATTAGTTCCAAGGATTTAGTTTTGAAAAGATTACATATGCATTAATAAAGATGCAAAGTGTTGATAGGAATCAAGAATAAATCTTTAAGTTTTGTCAGTTTTCATGTTACTACCAAGCTAGCAAAACTATTAGTGTAGGTGGATCTCATAGTGGTTTCTAGGCATATGGAAAAAATGCTTAATGAGCCAGTAAATCCAATTGAAGATAAGCTTACAACTGTGTAAGAACTTAGCATTAAATGCAATGTTTTAAGGAAAATTTGATAAAATTTATGTTCATTTGACATCATTCAAATTTGAAATAGAGCATGCAGAGCTAAAAGTGATCTAAAGAAATTGATCTGAGCATTTACAAGAGATTAAAAGGCCATTTGAAACCATTCCAATAGGATTCACAATGTATTTATCGTGTGCTAAGCTACACAATTTTAAATTTCACAAACCTTATTTTCATGTAATGGCATCTAGTTCTTCAATGACCAAGGTTATAGAGGGAAAAGAGGTTTTAAATCTATAATTGATAATTAATAAAATCAAACAACGTACTTTTAGGTCCAACCAACATATATCTTACAAAGAGAATCCCTCTGATGCATTGTCCATGATACCACCATAAGTTTTGATGATAGAAGATGTCAAAACTATGATACATGCAAAATTGGAAGCATAGGTCATATGGAAATCAAAGAGATATATGGTAAACTATATGATAATGGAGCATTGAAGGAGTAATTATTATTGAGAAGAAGTGTTAACTTGTGTCCTAGATTTCCCCAACATATTCAAGACAAAGTAGATAAAAATTATATTGAGTATAATTTGTGACAACTCTGTATGGCTAGAAAGTGGATCAATAAAACTTACCAAGAAGATTGTACATAGAGTCATAGGGTATCCAAACCTAGATTGGCCCAAAATAATGAGAAGTGAAGCTAAGGAAATAATTGAAAGAAACATAGGGGATGTGTGGAATAAAATAGGGATGATAATTGATACAATCAAAAATCCCCTAATAGCTTTTGTAGTGAGGATTATAGAAAAAAAATTGTATCAATCCAATAGATTCAATAGTGTACCTTGCATTACAGTTGACATAGGTTATAAAATAGTGAAGTAGGATCATACTTATGATCTTGTCGAGTTGTTGTTGTAGCAATTGATTGAAAATTTAGGAGCTATAAGGAAAACCAAAAGCGCAGAATGTAAATTAGGATCTATTCTTCTATATGCTTTCTTTTATGTTTAGAATAAGTTTCCCACACTTGTTAAAGTTTCATAGAA
The DNA here is from genome assembly GCA_028749045.1 of Cupressus sempervirens. Lineage (NCBI taxonomy): Eukaryota > Viridiplantae > Streptophyta > Pinopsida > Cupressales > Cupressaceae > Cupressus > Cupressus sempervirens. The sequence continues at coordinate 820,016,909 of CM053785.1, forward strand.
ACTAAACAAACCTATTGTAGTTCAAATAGGTGAATTTATCAAGCAACTAGGTAATAATTTTGAATCTATCATGACAAGTTATTTTGAAGATTTCAAACAATCAATGAAGAAAAGACTAAAAATACTAGTTTTACTAGTGGAGAAACATTTTGATGATGTTTGCTTCCTAGTTGATATTTATTTCACATATGTTCAGGTAGGAATTCCCAAAGAAAGATGGCTAAGACCATTAGGATTGTTGAAACAATTAATTAATTGTGTATTATCTTTGATGTTAGAAAAAATATCATATCATTACCAATTAGTATATGTTGAGCTCACTTGGGCATTAAAACAATTTTTTGTGTCTATTGAGCATTCCAGAGTTTGTCTAGTTCATAAGACAATATCTACCCAGTTCACTTAGGCACTAAAGGAAATTTTATAGACATTGAGTTCTAACTAAGATCACTTGGTTAATAAAGGAACTTTGTGATTATTTAGTGTTGACTAAGCTCACTTGGTTAGCATACGAAAATCATTTCTGAGCTAGTGTCTACCAAGCAAGGTCAACTAACAAAGGATTTTCTTATTTTGGCATGTTAAGCTCAAATTGATTTGTATGTTAGTTTTAGCTGATTGAGGAGATGAATATTAATTATTCTAAGTTGTATTCTATGCAACTCAACAATATGAAAGTTATAAATATAAGGTCAAGTTGAGAGTGGAAAAAGCATGGAAGATAATTGAAGATTTGAAGATGCTAAGAGGAAGTGAATTAGAAGGATAAGAAAAATATCCTTATGGAGCTAACAACATATATTAGATCAAGACAGATCAAGTATACAAGCTAGAATTGATATTTTTAATCAAAAATTCAATTTCATCCAAATCAAGTTATGTCATTGTTACTCTCTAACCATTGTAGAAATGATCCAAATCTCTTATACAATTGGCTTAATAGCTATTTGTAAATCCTCTAACAAGGTGACATTTCTATTGAATTTTTCAAAGACCTCTAACAAGGCCACTCCTAATAAGGTGATCAAATCCTCTAACAGGGTCACACCTAATAGTATATTTTGTAACCCTTAATAGGGTTGTCTCCTTACATGGCTCACTTCATAAGAGTGAAAATTAGTAACTAATTACAGTTGGTCATTTCTCCAAATTGGGTTTTCACATTAAATCTTCGTGTCAAATATTGTTCATTCTATTTCTCTTATATATTTTCAACTAAATTAAAGTAATGGTAATCATAGATAACATCTTCATATTTTCATGTTAAGTATTTATCAAGCTATTTTAGTGTTTATCTAGTTATAACATTTTTCTGTGTGTTTGTCAAGCAACATCAGAGTTCAGTTTGTATAGTTTATTTTGCACCAACATCTAAGGGATCTGGGATTTATTTTTGTGGTAACTAATTCACCCGTCTCCTCTTAGTTACTCCTCTTAAATTTCCAAAAATTGGTATTATAGATTTTTGTTCTTTCAGAGAAGGTTTGAAGGATCTAAGATAAAGATTGGGATGTCTTACAAAAGAGAGATTCCCAAGTTGAACTAAGAAAATATTCTAGCATGACAAGGACTTATGAGGTTACATCTAGCAAGCATCTATGATTTGGGATGTAAGTATCTTGATATTGAATATAAAATGCCCACTAGAACATTATTAGTTGAAGATATTTCTGAAATAAAAAATGATAATATTATGATGATTGACATTGCATCTACTCTTAATTATGTTGAATTTTATGAAACCAAAGGCAATACTACAACTTATGATATGTGGATTAAATTAAAAGAAATATATGGAGGAGATGATAATGTAAGAAAAGCTAAAGCTAAAAGTCTCAAAGGACAATTTGATCACATGAAGATGAGAGAAGATGAAATCAATGCAAAATATTTTGAGAGAATCAATGCAAGTGTAAGCACAATCAAAGTATTTGGAGGATATATTGATGAAAAAATAGTGTTGAGAAAGTTACTTAGAACCCTTCCTCTTATCTATGCAATTGGAATGTATTCTATTCAAGAGATGAGATGTGATCCAAATAATAAAATAATTTTGGATGCTCTAGTTGGAAGATTGATACCTTTTAAATTGGATAACTATGATAACTATGTCCTGAGTTCCAAAAGTATTGAGTTTGCATTTGAAGCCAAACTTTCACTCAAGAAAAAGGGTAAGAAATTAAAGGCTAGTCAATTAAGAAGTGAATAAGAAGAAGAAGAAAGTTTAGAAAGTGATCTTGAAGTTGTTGAAGCCCTACTTGCAAAGAAGTATTCCAAAGGCAGACAAAAGTACAAAGGTAAGATTCCTCTAATATACTTTTCTTGTGAAGAATTCGGTCACATTGCTACAATGTGCCCAAATAGAGAAAAAAAGGATGAAAAGAAAAGAAAAAAGTACAAAGGCAAGAAGGAATTCAAAACCTATAAGGACTAAAAGGACAAAGGTGAGAGAACTTTTTTTATGGCTAAATATTCTAATAACAGTGAAGATGAAGTGGTATATATTAATTCAAAAGATGAATCCAATGATGAAGGAGATAAGATGGAACTTATCTCTCATGTTAGCAAAAATGACACATGGATTATTGAACATGGTTACTCACATCATATGACTAGAGAAAAAGAAAGTTTGAACACATGGAATATTATGATAGTGGTAGTTTGAGATTTGGAAACAATGAATCATGTTTCATAAAAGCAAAAGGATGTATCTCTTTGACCAATGAACTTATATGCGATAATGCTTATTGGGTTGAAGGACTAAAACACAATTTACTTAGTGTGACATAGTTGAATAACATTGGATTCAAGGTAGAATTTATGAATGGGAAGGAAAAACTACTAAATAGAAAAAGAAATCTAGTTGGATCTAGAAAGAAAACAAAAGGTAACCTATTCTATCTTGATCCTGGTGAAAGTTCATGTTTTATTGATCAAATAGAAAAAATCTAGTTATGGAACCAAATATTACATCATGTGAACTTTGATAACCTAGTTAATATGAGAAACACAAAAGATAAGAGGTATTCCTAGCTTAAGAAAATTTGATGTGGCAAGAGATATTCCTAGCAAGAGATATCATTCTAAAGAAATCTTAGAGTTTGTTCATACAAACTTATGTGGACCTATTCGAATAGAGAGTTATAGTGGAGATAATTTTTTCATTCTTTTTGTTGATGATTATACTAGAATGATGACTGCAATGTATCTAAAAGAAAAATTAGAAGCCCTTCAAAAATTCAAGTGGTATCTAGCAAGAGTAGAAAAAGAAACTAGAAAGAATTTGAAATGTTTAAGATCAAACAGAGGTGGAGAATTCATTTCAAATGAATTAAATGAATTCTACATTGAAATAGGAATTAAAAGGCAAGTGTTAGCCCCTAGTACACCTCAACAGAATGGTATAGCTAAAAGAAGGGATAGATCCATCATGGATTGTGCAAGAACATTGATTATAACAAAAAAATGTTGCAATCAAATACTAGAAAGAAGAAATCAGCACTATAGTACATACCTTAAATAGAGTACAACTAAATAAAAACTCAAATCAAACTCATTATGAACTATTGTATGGCTACAAACCGAATGCAAGTTACTTGAAAGTATTTGGTAGCAAATGTTATATCTTGGAAGAATTTAGGAAAGGTAAATTTGATGTCAAAGGTCATGAAGTCATATTCCTAGGATATTTCTATTGGATACAATTGTCTAATTGTGTGTTTTCTTTGATATTACACAAATGTCATATCAGTTGATAGTCTATGCTTACCGAGCTCACTTGGTCAGCAAGATAGTTTTTCTTGTCTATTGAGCATTCCTAGAGATTACTCTATGAAGACAGTGTCTACCAAGCTCACTCGAGAATCAAAGGAAATTATGATAGGAAGTAATGTTAACCAAGTTCTCCTAGTTAAACAAAGGAAAGTTGGTCAAAGTTAGTGTTCACCAAGTTCACTCAGTTGCCAAAAGATTTTGCAAGTTTGTAGTGTTAACCAAGCGTTTTTTGGTTAACATAGGAAATCATGTTAGGACTAGTGTTTATTGAGCTAGGTCAACTATCAAAGGATTTTGAAGGATTTTGTTATGAAGTTTAATTATTTCAAGAATTGATTTTAGCCAAATATGTTAATGATTATTTGTCATTGTAATTTGTAATTGAGCTGATTTGATAATCTGAATGGTATATATGAAAGATCAAGTTGAGATTCTAATGTATGAGTGAGTATGCTAATGTATTGATTAATTGAGAAGGACATTCTATGAGTGAACTTGAAGAATGGCTAGATATCCTATGAAGTAGAAAATTAACATTCAATCATGAAGGATCTAGTGTGAAACAAAATAGAGATCTGTAATCAGCAATTTAGTTGCATCTCATTCAAGTCATTTCATTGTTACTTTCTTACCACTATAGCAATGATTCCAAAATCTCTTAATAGAGTTGCTCTAATAGCCATTTGTAAATCCTCTAACAAGGTGACAATTCCATTGAATTGTTTTAAGACCTCTTGCAAGGCCACTCCTAATAGGGTGATTAAATCCTCTAACAAGGTCATACTTATCAGTTTGTTTTTTAACCTTTAACTAGGTTGGCTTGTAACATGGCTCATTTCAAAAGAGTGAAAATTTGTAACTAGTTAGATTGGTGGTTTTTCCCATATTAGGTTTCTATGTTAAATCTGGTGTCTCTTGTGTTCATTTCTTTTCTCTCATGTTTGCAATTCATGACTATTGATGTAAGATCTACTAAAGTTAAACATACTCTGCACTTATTGAGTTACAACATTTTTTAGTATGGTTATTGAGTGACAATAATAATTAGTTTTATCAGACATCTAGAGGATGTATGAGAAATTTTTTGTGCTAATAGATCCCCCCCCTCCCCCGCCCCCCCTTCAGTTATTCCATCTACATTTCCAACAATTGGTATTAGAGCTTTTGGTGCTTACATGAAAGGTTTCAAGGACCTAAGCTAAAGATCATGATGTCTTACAAGAGATAAATTCCAAAGCTTAACATAGAAAACTTCTCAGCATGGGAGGGACTTATGAGACTTCATCTGGTATCCATTGGTGATTTAGGATGTAAATATCTTGATGATGAATTCACAACTCCTACTAGTACATTATCTATTGGAGATACTAATGAGAAAAAGAACCATAACACCATGATGATAGATATTGCATCTACTCTTAACTATGAGGAATTTGATGATATCAGGGACTACAAAACCATTTTTAAAATGTGGAATAAGCTAAAGGACGTCTATGGTGGTGATGAAATTGTGAGGAGAGCCAAAGCTGAAAGCCTTAGAGGATAGTTTGATTAGATGAAAATGTTGCCAAATATTTGGAAAGAATCAAAGCCAGTGTTAGTGCAATCAAAGCTTCTAGAAGAGATATCAAGGAAGAAATTATCGTAAGTAAAGTTCTTAGAACATTCCTTCCTATCTATGCAATTAGATTATCTACTATTCAAGAAAGGAGATGTGAGACAAATCATAAGATAACTTTGGATACCTTAGTGGGAAGATTTATAGCCTTTGAACTATGAAAGTTATGTCCCAACTTCCAAGAATATTGAATCTGCATTTGAGGCCAAGATTTTACTTAAGGAGAAAGGCAAGAAAATAAAAGACATTCAGTCAGAAAGTGAAGAAGAATTAGAGGAAAGTTTTGATAGTGACCTTGAAGTTGTTGAAGGTCTACTTGAAAAGAAATATTCTAGAGGTAGAGGAAAATACATAGGTAAAGTTCCCTTAATCCATTTTTCATGTGAAGAGGTTGGTCGTATTACTTGCAGGTGCCCAAACAAAGAAAGCAAGGATGAGATGAAAATTCACAAGTGCAATGGCAAGAAGGATTTCAAAAATCAAAAATCATTCAAGGACAAAGGTAAGAAGAGTTGTTTTATGGCTAAAGATTCTGATAATAGTGAAGATGAAATAGTTTACACTTCTATAAAAGATGAATATGATGAAGAAGAAGATAAGATGTCACTTACTTCTCATGTGATAAAAAATGATACATAGATCATAGATAGTGGATGTTCACATCATATGACAAGTGAAAAAAAAAGTTTGAACACTTTGAAGACTATAATGGTGGTCGTGTAAGGTTTGGAAACAATGAACCTTGTTGCATAAAAGGGAAAGGTCGAATCTCATTAACCAAAGAACTTGTATGTGAAAATTCTTATTGGGTTGAAGAACTAAAACATAATCTACTAAGTGTAGCATAGCTAATCAACATTGGATTCAAGGTAGAATTCATGCATAGCAAGGCAAGACTGCTAGATGACAAAGGAAAATTGATTAGATCAGGCAAACAAACAAAAGGTAACCTATTTTATCTTGATCATGGTGATTGCTCATGTTTTATTGCTCAAGTTGAAGAAAGTTGGTTAAGGCACAGAAGGTTATGTCATGTAAATTTTGATAACATGGTGAAAATAAGAAAATTTAAGAAAGTAAGAGGCATTTCTAGTTTAAATAAACTAGATGTTGGTTTATGCAAGAATTGTAAGATTGACAAAATGAGAAAGACTAGTTTTAAAAGAAAAAACTATCAATCTGAAGATATCTTGGAAATTGTGCATACTAATTTGTGTGGACCTATTGGGATAGAAAGCTATAGTGGAGAAAAATTCTTTATTATTTTTGTTGATGACTATTCAAGAATGATGACTGTCAGATATCTTAGAGAAAAATTAGACGCATTTGAGAAATTCAAATTTTATCTAGCAAGAGTAGAGAAAGAAATAGGGGAAAAACTGAAATGCTTAAGATTAGACAAAGGTTGTGAATTCATCTCCAATGAATTCAATAACTTTTGTATTGAAAGATGAATCAAAAGATGAGTATCAACCCTTAGAACTCTCAAGTAGAATGGAATAGATAAAAGAAGAAATAGATCTATCATGGATTGTGCAAGTACTCTAATGATTGAAAAAAACATTGCTATCAAATACTGGAAGGAAGCTATCAACACTGTAGTTCATACCTTAAACTAAGTACAATTGAAGGACTCATATAAAACTCCCTATGAGTTATGGTATGGCTATAAATCCAATGTAAGTTAACTAAAAGTATTTGGAAGTAAATGTTATATCTTGAAAGAATCTAGAAAAGGTAAATTTGATATGAAAAGTGATGAAGTTATATTCTTAGGATATTCTTGCAAAAATAAGACATATAGATTTTTGAATTTGTCTACTCATAAAATCATAGAAAGTGCACATGTGAGAATTAATGGGTTTTTAAAAAGGACTGAAGAAGAAAGTTAAAAGGAACCAAAGACTATAGGAGATTTTTTTACATAGAATTTGATACATTGCCAAACAAATCTATCAATAAGGATACTTCAACTCCTGAGTCTTCCTCAATCACCAAGTTGCAAGAAGTTCAAACCAAGTTACAGTTTGAAGCTACTGAGCCTATGTCTACTGAGTTGAAATGACTCAAGCTACAGACAAAACAACCAAAGCCAAAAGTTGAAATTCAAAATGAAGACAGTGGAATTCAATCAAAAGGCAAAGAACCTATATTAGCCAAGTATGTTAGAAGGCATCATGCACCAGACCAGCTTATTGAAGATAAAATAGAAGGTACTATATCAAGAAGTAAGCTAAAAGGTACATGTTTACTTGCTGATTTTGAACCTAGAAATGTTAAAGATGCATTGGAAAATGAAAGTTGGATTGAGGCTATGAATGAAGAAATAGAGAAAATAGAAAAGAACAAAACCTAGACTCTTTTACCTAGGCCTAAAGATAAAAATGTGATTAGAACAAAATGTGTATTTAGGAATAACTTGAATGAAGATGGTAAGGTATCAAGAAACAAAGCTAGATTGGTATGTAAAGGCTACTCTCAAAAAGAAAGCATTGATTATGGTGAGATTTTTTCTCTTGTTGCAAGGTTGGAAGGTGTCAGGACCTTACTTGCATATGCAACACATAAAGGATTTAATGTATATCAGATGGATGTTAAATCAACATTTCTCAATGGTATTCTTAATGAAGAAGTCTACATTGAACAACCAGAAGGTTTTGTTGATCTAGAAAGAAGGGACATGGTCTACAAATTGCACAAAGCATTGTATGGTCTGAAACAAACTCCTAGAGAATGGTATGAGGGGTTGCACAACTACCTTATACAGATTGGTTTCTAGAGAACTAATGATAACAGTAGTTTGTACATCAAGGAAGGACTAGATAACAAAATTGTATAGTAGAGATATTTGTACATATTACTTTATTGACAAGGAATGATGATCTATGCAAAGAATTTTAGAGAAAATGAACAAAGAGTTTGAAATGTTTATGTTTGGTGAGATTAAATTCTTTGTTGGATTACAAATACAATAGAGCAAGAATGGTACCTACATCACTTAGTCTTAGTATATCAAGGAGATACTCAAGAAGTTTGGTATGGAAGATTCAAAATTAGTTGGAACCCCCATGTGTACTAGATTAAAGCTTACCAAAGGTGATGATTCAAAAGAGGTAGATCAGACCTTGTATAGATTAATGATTGCAAAATTATATTATGTGGTTCATACAAGACTTGACATTGCTCTTGTCATTGGTATAGTAGCAAGATTCTCAACACAACCTAGAGAAAATCATATGATGAAAATCAAAAGAATATTGAGACATTTAAAAGGTACTAAAGACTATGGTCTATGGTATAAAATTGGATGAAATCTGGACCTAAAAGTGTTTACTAATGCTAATTGGGCTAGAAATATGGATGACATAAAGAGTACAAGTGGTGGAGCATTGTTTCTTGGTAAAAGGTTGGTATTTTGGATAATTAAAAATAAAAATTTCACATCCCAATATACTACAGAGGTGTAATATATTGCAGTAGCAGTGAATTTTTCTAATATTGTTTGGTTTAAATAGTTGTTGGAAGGCATGAAGCTTGAGATCAAAGAACTAGTTGTCATGTTTTGTGATAATACAAGTGCAATTAATATATCTAATAATTTAGTGATGCATTCCAAAACCAATCATATTGCTATAAAATATCATTTTGTCAGAGAATTGGTATAGGAGAAAGAAATCAGATTGGAATATGTGCATACAAAAGAATGGATTGCAGACATATTTACCAAGCCATTATCTAAGGATGCATTCTTGTATCTAAGAGGTAAGTTAGGGGTCATTCCCCTATTTGAAGCTCACTAAATAAAGTTTTAGTGATGCATCAACAGGAACCAAGTTGAAGATCAATCAATTGATGTAGCATAATCAAGAGAACATTGCATATGAATCGGTACTCAAGGTACATTGACACTCATTTGGTATGTGTTTTCTTTGGCATGTGTTGTCAAAGAGGAAGAGTTTACTATCATATCTTTTTCTAAAAAAATTGAAGAAAGAAGCTATGTAATTCCTTCACAGAGGGAGATTGCTACATAAGAGAAGCTTGTGGTATACAAATCTAAGAGGGAGAAACTTTCTGTTAGAGAAAATCTTGTTTTCAAATTTTATTATGCTATGACATATTATGTTACTACCAATGCCAAAGAGGGAGATTTTTGGATGCAATTATCCAATTGTGGGTCATCTTTGATGTTACACAAATGTCATATTGGCTCATAGTTTGTGTTTATCAAGCTCACTTGGTCAGCAAGATAGTTTTTCTTGTCTATCGAGCATTCTTAGATATTACTCTACGAAGATAGTGTCTAATGAGCTCACTTGGGCATCAAGGGAAATTATGGTAGAAAGTAGTGTTAACCAAGTTCTCCTGGTTAAACAAAGGAAAGTTGGTTAGAGTTATTGTTCACCAAGTTCACTTGGTTGCCAAAGGATTTTGCAAGTTTGAAGTGTTAACCAAGAATCTATTGGTTAACATAGGAAATCATGTCAGGACTAGTTTTTACCAAGCTATATTGGCTATCAAAGCATTTTGAAGGATTTTGTTATGAAGTTTAATTATTTCAAGTATTGGTTTCAGCCGACTGTGCTAATGATTATTGGTCATTATAATTTTTAATTGAGCCAATTTAATCTGAATGGTATATATGAAAGATCAAGTTGAGATTCTAATGTATGAGCAAGTATGCTAGTGTATTGATTGATTAAGAAGGATAGTGTTTGAGCGAACTTGAAGAATGGTTAGTTATCCTGTTGACCAAAAAAGTAACATTTGATCAGGAAGGATCTAGTGTGAAGCATAATAGAGATCTATAATCAGCAATTCAATTGCATCTCATTCAAGTCATTTCATTGCTACTTTCTTACCATTGTAGCAATGATTCCAAAATCTCTTAACAAAGTTGGTTTAACAACTAGTTGTAAATCCTCTAACAAGGTGACAGTTCCATTGAATTTTTTTAAGCCCTCTTGTAAAGCAACTCCTAACAGGGTGATTAAATATTCTAACAAGGTCACACCTAACAGTGTGTTTTGTAACCTTTAACTAGGTTGGCTCCTAATAGGGCTAACTTTAGAAGAGTGAAAATTTATAACTAGTTACATTGGTGATTTTTCCCATATTTGTTTTCCACATTAAATCTAGTGTCTCTTGTGTTCGTTTCTTTTCTCACATGTTTGCAATTCATAACTATTGATCTTAGATCTACTAAAGTTAAACATACTCTACACTTATCAAGTTACAACATTTTTCCAATATGGTTACCAAGTGATAGCAGTAATTAGTTTTATCAGACATCTAATGGATCTATGAGAAATGTTTTGTGCTAATTGATTGACACCCCTCCACCCCTCTTAGTTACTCCATCTACATTTCCAACACTCCTACAAAAATAAAGCATACACATGTTTGAATTTGTCTACTCAAAATCATAGAAAGTGCACATGTGAGAATCGATGAGTTTGTAGAAAAATGTGATGAAGAAAGCAACAAAGAGCCAAAGGATTACATAATATTTGTTTACTACGAACCTATTACCCTACAAAATCTATATAGAAGAAAGGATGCTTCACCTCCCAAGTCCCCAAAATGTCCAGCAACTACTGAGTTGCAAATAGTACAAATCAAGTCATAGTTTGAAGGACTTGAGTCATAGTCCGAGGCTACCAAGCTAGAAAAAATTGAGTTTGATGGACCCAAGTCATAGAAAATGGGACCCAAACTCAATACTAAAGTTCATGATGAAATTAGTGAAACACCCACCAAATCCAAAGAAATGTTGTTAGCAAGATATCTTAGAGGGCATCATGCACCTGATCAGATCATTGGAGAAAAATTAGATGGTACAATGACAAGAAAAAAATTGAAAGGTACATGTTTACTTGCTAAATTTGAACATAGAAATGTTAAAGATACTTTGGATAATGAAAGTTGGATTGAAGCAATGAATGAAGAATTAGAATAGATAGAAAAGAACAAAACTTGGACTCTTATTCCTATACCCAAGGATAAAAATTTAATTGGCACAATATTGGTAGTCAGAAATAAGATAGATGAAGATGGAAAAGTTTTAGAAACAAAGTAAGGTTAGCATGAAAAGGCTATTCTCAAGAAGAAGGTATTGATAATGGTGAAATTTTTTCTCCTATTGTAAGATTGGAAGGTGTTATAACTTTACTAGCATATACATCATACAAAGGATTTAAAGTTTATCAAATGGATGTAAAATTTGCACTCTTGAATGGAGTCCTTGATGAGGAATTATACATTGAACAACCTGAAGATTTTGTAGATCCTAACAAAATGGACATGGTCTACAAATTACACAAGGAATTATATAGTCTCAAGCAAGCTCCCAGAGCTTGGTATGAAAGACATCATAACTACTTGGTATAGATGGTTTTCAAGAAACAAATTATAAAGTAGTCTATATATCAAATAAGGACCAAACAAGAAGATTGTGTTGATAGGAATATTCATTGATGATACTTTACTCATAGGAAATGATGACTTGTGCAAGGAATTTTCAAAAGAAATGAGTAAAGAATTTGATATGTCTATGTTTGATGAGATAAAATTCTTTGTAGGATTATAGATCCAACAGATTAAAGATGGTATCTACATTATTCAATATAAATATATGAAGGATATACTAAAGAAATTTGGAATGGAAGACTCAAGACCATTTGGAACCCTTATGTCTATTGGACACAAAATTTTCAAGAATGATGATTCCAAAGAGGTAGATAACACAATATATAGATCAATAATTGAAAAATTGTAGTTTGTAGTGCATACAAGGCATAATATTGCTTTAGTAGTTGGTAAGGTGGCAAGATTCTCAGCGATTTCCAAAGAAAATCACATGATGGAAGTCAAAAGAATCATGAGATATCTAAAAGGTACTGAAGAATATGGTTTATGGTACAAAATAGGAGGTAATTTGAATTTAAAAATATTCATAGATGCTAATTGGGCAGAAGTATTGATGACAGAAAAAGCACCAATGGTAGAGCATTCTTTCTTACTAAAAGACTAGTATCTTAGACAAGCAAGAAAAAAAATTGTATCTCTCAATCCACAGCAGAGGCTGAATATGTGGTAGTATCAATCAATTGTGCTAATAATGTTTGGTTCAAACAACTATTGGAAGATATGAAGACAGAGATCAAGGATCCATAGTCATATACTATGATAATACTAGTGAAATAAATATATCAAAGAATATAGTGATGCATACCAAACCAAAACATATTGCTATAAAATATCATTTCCTGAGAGAATTTGTACAAGATAAAGAAGTATGATTAGAATATGTGAATACAAAAGAATAAATTGTAGACATATTTACCAATTCATTACTTAAGGATGCATTTCTATATCTAAGAGGTAAGCTAGGGGTCATTCCCCTATCTGAAGCTCACTAAATAAAGTTAAGTGATACATCAACTAGAGCATGTTGAAGATCAATTAGTTGGTGTAATATTGAAAAGGACATTTTGCAAATGAATTAGTATTTGAGGTACATTGATATTTACTAAACATTGTCTTTGGCATGAGATGTCAAAGAGGGAGAAGTTTTCTATCATATCTCGTAGAAATTTTGTGTACAAAGGAAGAATGAACTCTGTCTAATATTAAAGGAAAAGTTTTACTATAAGAATTTGTAAGTTGATGGAGGGGGAAACTAAAGGAAGAAAGAGTTCACACTGATAGAGGGAGTTCTCATGGATGAGAATCAGAATGAAACTAAGGATAATTCCTTAATTTATTCTTGCTATTAAAATTTTATTGTATTATGACATGTTCTATTGCCATCAATGCCAAAGAGGGAGATTGCTAGAATAATTGAATAAGTTTGTATTGTCTTTGATGTTACACAAAATTTCATATCATTATCAGTTAGTGTATGTCGAGCTCACTCAAGCAATGAAGATAGTTTTCTATGTCTATTGAGTATTCTAGATTTTTCCTAGTTCAGAAGATAATGTCTAACAAGTTCACTTGAGTGTCAAAGGAAAGTTTGCAGAAGTTGAGTGTTAATAGGGATCACTCGATTAATGAAGAAATTTTTGGATGGAACCAATGTTAATTTAGATCACTTGGTTACCAAAGAAACTTTGTGAGTATGTAGTATTGACCAAGTTCACTTGGTTAATACAGGAAAATCATTTCTGAGCTAAAGTCTATGAAGCAGGGTCGGCTAACAAAGGATTATCTTACTTTGGCATATTCAGTTTAAATTGATTTATGTGTTGGTTCTAGCCAACTAAGGAGATGAATGTTAATTATTCTAAGTTTTATTCTAGTTAACTTGAAAATATGAAACATATAAATATAAGGTCAAGTTGAAAGTGGCAAAAGCATGGAAGATAATTGAAGATTTGATGATACTAAGAGGAAGCAAATCAAAAGGATAAGATGAATATCCTTGTGGAGCTGAAAATATATATTAGATCAAGAAGGATCAAGTATAAAAGCTAGAATTGAGATCTATAATTAGGAATTTATTTGTATCCAAATCAAGTCATGTCATTGTTACTCTCTAGCCATTGTAGCAATTATCTAAATCTCTTTAAAAAATTTTCCTAATGGCTATTTATAAATCCTCTAACAAAGTCACATTTCTATTGAATTATCCAAATAATCTAGCAAGGCCACTCCTAATAGGGTGATTAAATCCTCTAACAAAATCACACCTAAAAATTTGTTTTGTAACTTTTAAAAGTGTTGGCTCCTAACAGGGCTCACTTTAGAAGAGTGAAAATCAGCAACTAGTTGCAATTGGTGGTTTTTCCCAAATTAGGTTTCGATGTCAAATTTTGGTGTAAAATGTGTTCATGTTATCTCTCTTATGTGTTTGCAACTAAATTAAAGTAACGGTAATCATAGATAACATCTTAAGATTTTCATCTTAATTATTTACTAATCTATTTCAGTTTTTACTGAGTTACAATATTTTTCTATGTGTTTGTCAAGCATCAATAGAGTTTAGTTTTTAGAGTTTATTTTGTGCTAACATCTAAGGGATCTAGGATTTATCTTTTTGGTAACTAACTCACCCCTCCCCCTCTCATTTACTCTTATATTTCTAACATAGGATATGAAATAAATATTGATGAGGCCTCTAAAGAAATCAAAACATTACTTATAGATGAAGTCGGTAAAGAAGCCAAAACATTTGTAAATTATGATTTTGCCAAATCAAACATTACAATAGAATTGAAGACTACTTCAGTGACTATGAAAAAGAACAAATTTGTTAAGATACTAAAAGAAATATGTGGTGAAGGAGTTGAGGAGAAAAAGAGGAAGATGAAGAATAAGAAAAGGAAACATGAGTTCAAGCACCATTGGCATTATAACAAGGTTAGGGAGAGGACCAAGAAGAGGAGGAAGTAGAAATTGCAAAAGGTTTTGAGGAAGAAGAAGCTAGTGAAGCACCAACACCTACTAAAAAAAAAGAAGTAAAGACATAAGAAATGAAAATACCAAAGAATGTTGCTAAGCCTAATCAACTAAAACCTACAACACCTACCACAAGGGCTAGCACTAGAGTCACTATACAAAAGGCTAAAGAAGTAGCCAAGCCTAAGGAGAAGACAGTTGAAGCTCAAAAGAGATAAAGGAGGAACTATGTTTCTCAAGCTAAATCTTATGAAGAGTAGATTGAATTGGATGAAAATATCCAATTTCAAGTGGTAAGTTATAGTCCCTCTTCAAATTTAGACAATGTATGTGAGAACATTAGGAACAATGATGATTTAGTAGGTTTCTCTCATATTGAGTTTAAGAATCTTGGGAAGATTGAAAAGAAAAAAGTTGAAGAGGTAGTATATGCCATGATGTCTATATTAAAAAAGATTTCTCTAGAACTTGCCAACTCTGTACCCAAAATTTTGTATGATAGAGTTTTATAATAATTGGCATTATTGTTTAGACATTAAAAAATAAATTAGGGAGGTAACTCTTTCTCAGTTTATGCTACAACTTATTCAGGCTGACATATCTAAAGCCATTAGGTAATATGTTGTAATATTTGTGCCAAAATATAAGGTATTCAACATACTACAAAAAAAAATAGAGGATGTTGTACAAAAGTCCAAACAAATGTGGAAAATAACATATGGAATATCAACATCTAGGAAATTTGAGTAGTCACCTATTGTGGTAGGTGAGGATGAAGAAGATGACACTGAACAAGATAGAATTGAGGGAGGTATAGATATGAACATTGATACCCAGGCACTAGCTGAAGAAGAGTAGAAAATAGAATAGAGTGTACAAGATACATAGGTGTCAAGAATCAACCCTCTATAGGAGACAAGTATAAATATTAAAAAACTCAAATTGAAGGATGTCTCTGAGACTATTTCTTAGAATATCAATCCCCTCATAGAGGATGATTTGAAAATGATACTTTTTAAGACCACTCTCCAAGCCAAACTATGTGATAATTCTATATTGGTGAGTGTAGATGAAATTTAGAAAATAGAGATAATAACTGTAGGAGAGGAAATAAAATTAAATACATCTTTAATCACTCCTCAAGTCACAATTGTACAACCTTCACAACCTATAGTAGTATATAAAAGGAAGGAGATAACAAGTTTCACTATCAGTATACTTAGACAAGACATTCTACTCTCAATGAATGTGCAAGAACCTAAAAAAGATAAGGATAAGACAATTGGAGAAGACAAGGTAGAGACACAAGAGAATGAAGTCACTCAAGGCCAAATAGATTACGTAGATACACCTGCACCTCCAACATAAGATCAAGGAAGACTAAAGAGTTAAGATTAACATCCAAGCTAGAGGAGAAACTAGCAATTCAAGTACTGGTGACATTACCGTAATCTATTATTCTTCCTAGTCAAGCTCTTCAAAGGCTGGGCACATATGTGACACTGTTATAATTCTCAAGGCCAAATCCTAGCTCATCTAAGGTAGAAGAGGTAATTGCATATGGTGTTGTTAGCCTAGATGAAGAGATTTTATTGCCTAAATTTGATTTAGAAACAATCACAATTGAGAAAATTTGTATATTACAAAAAGCCCTAGTAAAGAAAAAAATCAAGAACTACTCAGAAGAGAGAATAGGTAGACGAAAGCTTTGCTTTACATAAAAGAGATTTTCCTAGATGCATTTAGTCTTCCAACTCCAGATGAAAAAAAGCCCATTATTGAAAAATTAACTAACATAGTGGAAAGGGTTACTGACACAGACCTAGATAAAAATGTAAAACTACTTGAATTGTTTGAAAGGAAGTTTCAAAACAAGGCAAATGAGAGGATATCAAGTGTTATTACACTAACATAGGTTAAACTAGCAACCAAGAAAGATAGTATGAAGAATGTACTAGAGAACATTTTTTCTTTGTACACCAAATTGTGTAATCCTACTCTCTTCACACAAGAAGTAAGGAATCACATCTTGAGTTTGGAGAGCCATATGCAGTCATTTGGCACTACTTTTCCCAAGTCTATAGCTCAAAGTGAGAAACACTTTAGATACCTCTTGTAATCTTAGATTCAGTTAACATCATTGCAAGTAGATAAGCCAACATAAGGGCTAAATTGGTTAGCATCTAGTCAATATTGACTCCACACATGGCGATATTGCATAAGGAACTAGGCTATGCTGAAAATCTATGTAGAAAGATCATCATTTGTCTACAATGGAAGGCTTAGTCAATCTTGCTACCAAGTTGGCCATCCAAAATCAAGTCTTTTAAGGTAGCTCCTACCAATTGGGATGTAGCTCTTGAGATTATACTTGAGTTCTGTAAATCTTTTTTGGACAAATACACCATTAGTGTATAAACCATTGAAATAAGTATAAAAAAGGGGGAGTAAGACTAATGGGGGAGAAAGAAGAGAAACCAATGAAAACAGAGAGAAAAACCAAAGGGGGAGAAAGTGAAACAAAAAGAATAACATCATCTTAGATAGAAATAGAGACAAACTATTAGTTTATGCAGATTTACTCAGCAAGAGAATGATTTTGATAGAAGGTATAGAATAAAACTGAACAATCAACTTGGGGGGGTTATGAAATTTTGAGCTATGATTGTTAAGTCATATATTGCAAAATTTTGATATTTTGATATTTTGTGTAGAATCCAAATAGATGTCTATGTTATGCTTGTAAGGATAAGATCATTGATGCATGAACAAGTTTTTTTGACACTCATGTCAAAGGGGGAGATCGTTAATCTCGTATTTGTTTCGACAAGTGAGTGTCTATACACTTAAGTCATTTACTTAGTTTATGTTGAACAAGTAACATATGTCAAGCATAACATATAAGTTAGAGCATGTTGACTAAATAGTGAGTGTGAAGTCACTCATATGTTGAGTCACACAAGTCCCCAATAGATGGTATGTGCCAAATGATTTAGGTGTTAAGCAAGTAGTACATGCCAAGTCATTTAGATGCCAAGTGATAGCATTGAACTCATAGTTATTGCCAAGCACAAGGGATTTTAGATGTTGAGTAACACAATTTTGACATAGTTGTTTGTATTGGCACAAACTAATATGTAAACTATTTTTAATCCAACTTAAAGATTTATTTGCGATCCTTTGTTGATAGGGATGAATCTTAAGTGTGAATCCTTATGTATTACATGCATTCGATCAAAAAAAGGAAGGTTTAAGTGGTAATATGGGTGAATAAAAACCATTATTTCATACCTAATCCTAAGTCACCTAGGTCTTCTTAAGGAGGAAAAACACTAGAATTTTCTAGAGGGAGAGAGAGAGAGAGAGTTTGCATGCACAAATAGAACATTCATGCTAATCAATGTATTATGATTTGAAATTTATTATAGAATTAGTTAAAGGAGAGCATAGGAAAGTAAATAGTGGATAGAAGAGAGACATGTGATTAGAAAAGATCAAGTATGCATCAATACAAAGGTGATCTGACATCAAGAAAGAGAGTGATAATTACAAGATCATTTCTAGGACACTCTAACAGGTGAATCAGTTAAATCTCTTAACAAAATAGTCCTTATAGACTATATTTAAATCCTCTAACAAGGTTCTTACTAAATTGTGAGTTAAAGTCCTTTAATTAGGCTCAGTTCTAATATGGCATTAAAATCCTTTAATAGGGTAAGATCTAACAATATTTGTAATCTTTTAATAGGGTAGACCTTTTATAGGGTAGATCATGTTTCATGATCAAACATTGTACTCTTCATTAGATATAATTTGTTATTGTAGTAGTGAATATTTGTGGGTGTCATTTTCATTGCAGTTTTACCTTCTCATTGGAGGGTTTCTCGGTAATCATATCTTGAGTCATACATGTGTGAATGCTTACTTGTTTAAATTACTTCAGATTCATATGCTTTATATGGTATTTTAGTTCACTTTTTGAATTATGAGATGGATTTATGGTGAATGTTTTTATGGGTAAAGTTTGAAGCACTGATTCACACCCCTACCCTCCCCCCGGCCTTAGAGTTTACCTTTCCTATTGTATATCCAACAAATTCTACAATGGATTTAGTAGAGAAAACCTTCCTACCCCATGTAATGAGGCATTTTTTTTCCTAATTAAATACCTAACTCTTGAGGGTAGATTTGGGATCTACTATTTTTATGACTTCACATTGTTTAATCACTTTAGGCATCATGACAAAATTTATATTCCTTTCTTTCCCTTGCATGATCTTGAGGCCACTATTTTTCATGTTAGGGATAGGAAAATAAGGGAATGGATTAAACTATCTTTCATCTCTACAATTTTCACCTTTAACTTCCCCTCCCTATTCTCTTATTAATAACTAAGGCTCACCTTTCACACGTAGAAATAGTAGGGGTTTTCTCTATGACCCCCACTCTAAAACTCTCTTCATCATCCACACCCTTAGGAAACCCTAAAAAGAAAGAGATTGAGAAAAAAACCAAAAAGTTTAAAAGAATGAGGAAATTAATATACTTTATTTCAAAGAAGAAAATGAAGAAGGCATATGGAGGTTTATGATAATTTTCAAAAGCAAGGCTAGGATGAATCAAAAATTTGTTAGAGACTAGGAAAACAATGAAGAAACAAAATCTAAAACTAGTAAGAAGGATGATAAAAAATTAAAGAATAGAATGGGGAAAGGTGAAGTGATAGAAGATATAGGGATCAAAGAAACTATCTTGACCTCAGAGGAGATTAGGAATTGAAAAAAGAAGAAGAAATCTAGTTAGGAAACTAACACATGTTTCAACTAGGTTTTCCATTAATACTATGGACATTACATCTGGCATGGCCTCCTCCCTAGGAAAAATAAAAATATGACTCACAAATGATAAAGACCTCCACTATTTATGTAGAAAATATCACTAATAAAATGGTTTCTACAAACCTCATGTTTGTGTAGATTAATGCTTCAGAGAATGAGAAGGGAAAATGTGCTAGTTCCTGGGAGCTAATTGGAAATTACAAAGACATTAAGATGGTGATGGTGGCCCTTAAGACTCAAGATAACTCATGCTATCATTGTTACCCTACAACTACTACAATAGGAGAATAAAGAGAACAATATGGGAGTAGAGGACTCTGCCAAACTCTATGGCTTCTTAGAAGATGAATGGGCCAAGGACTTGCTAGCTAAGAAAGGGAAAGAGAAAGACAATGTTTATGCTCTTGAAAATATTATGCAAATCTTACCTAACTTATACTTTAACATTAAATTTTAGGCTGGTAGGCCTTAGTGACAACTTAATTTTAAGGTTTAAGTACTTTAGTAGGAATGTTGGTGGATAGGTGGTTAACTTTTTTTATATATTTTATCAGTATACATTCATTAATAGTTATATCAATTATGAATGGTGTATGTGTTTCATTGGTGATCTTTGTTATGACACTAAATGCTTTTGTGGTTTTTATCTAGGCTAGGGTTATAGTTTAGCTTATTTTGTTTTTGATGGGAATGAAAAAATAGGTTAAAGATAAGTTTGGGTATTAATGTGTTGTTAATAGAAATTCCATGTTGATGTAGTGAGGACCAACCACCTTATTGAGGCTTCTTTTAATATCAAAAGGATCATTATTAGATAATGAAATCAGATGAAACAAAATTAGATTGAAATCATTTTTAAAAATTGAAGAAGCCTCATTTTTTGTGTGGATTTATCCATTGATAGCTTAAATATGATCTCTAGCTATGCTCAAGCTTTAAATAAAAGTATATAGTTTAGTGTGATGGAAATGATGGGAGATTGTGAAAATTCAAATTAGAATTATTATTATTTTATAAAAGGTCAATTCTTTGTGAGAGAATGAGATCTTAATTTATAGGATAAGAGAGGCATGATTAAATAGTTGAGATTAAAGAACTGTGGAGAGCCAGGATGTATTTTGAGTGAAGTAGGTGGACTCTTTTTTCTTAAACTCATAAAACTTTAAAAAGTGTCACAATGTGTGGGGATCTAAGGATATTTAGGGTGGAGAGCATTTTATAAAGGAATTTCTTATATCACATTTTGAAAGAAAACTCTAGAGAGTGTAAGAGGATTTTAGGGATTATTAAAAGAAGTAACTAAAAATTCTCTTTCAATGTACAAGTTTGTAAGAGACATTTATTTATGCATTTTAATTGATGTGAAAAGATGTTTAAGATTGAGGATATATAAATTTTATTAGAAATATGTGAAATATTTAGGCAAAGATAATGCAAGATTTTTAATTAATTAGCAAGAATGTGCGATAATTTAGGTTGAAAACATGAGCTAGTTAGTTTGAATGAACCTAGTGAAGGTTAAATTTATGAGCCACATGCACAATTAAAATTATTTAATTCAATGTTGATAAATTGGGGGAAACATAAATTAATTTCAAAATACAATTGTATACATGTTTGAAAAAGGAATAAAGGGCATTAACTAATTAAATAAAAATGGGTTACCATTTTATTAATTAGACTATAGTTAAATAATTGAATTAGGTGTGAAAATATCTTTTTTAATCTTTGCAACTTCATCTCCCTAATATTTTTGATATATGAATGAAATGAATCCATTGACCTATGGTAACATAGAGGCTAAAATCTAAGATTCACCTTCTAATGTAGGCCAAATTAACAAAAGATGAAGCGACAATTCATAACATATGAAAAGGTGTGAATATATTGGAATTACTTCTCCCTCATGTCCACCAAGGGAGAGATTCTATGTAGGTAGATATGCAATATAAATCTAAATGTAAAGGAATGAAAATATGTATTGGAATAGAAAAGGGAAAATGACTCATCTTAAAGAAAAAAGCACATATAAATACTCCATTATAATATGATATTAGAAACATGTGAGGCTTGGGTTCCAAACTAGAACTAGGAGATCTATAAAACCTAAAAATTTGTTCGGCCCAAGGAAAGAGTTAATCTTGTAGGTATAATTTTAATCTACGATGGGGTCAAGATTTAGGGACAAGGATAAAATATTACTCTATCCTTTTGTGTGCAATAGTGAAACTAATTTTGGATCTCTAAAGCTCAATGAAAAGGGCATCTATATTTGCACTTTGTTCTTCTTTCTAAGGCATGTACCTTATAAGGAAAGGTTTCATTTTATTGATGGGGTGTTAGCTTTGGTCAAACCCAAATTTAGGAATGAACATTGAACTTGAAATAGAAATGGAAGAAAGTAGTAGAAATAAATCTAACATTAAGCAACATAAAGTTATGAATTCATATACACTTAAGTTTAGAATGTAATCATTTGAATATGGTAATGCAATAACCTTGACTCAACTTCAAAAAACCTAGGAAAGGAAATTAAAATAAACCAAAACTTTCATGAATGAATATTCTTTAAATTTTCCTTAAGAATAAATATAGCTTATCAAGAGATGACTGTACAAGATGAAACAAAGGATTCTAAATGTGTGAAGGGAGATCGTGAATGTTTAAAATGCTAGATCTTGTGTAAACTCCATCAATCACTTTAGTGCTTGAATCCTTAATCTTCAATGGAGGCTTTTTTTTTAAATTCCTAGAATGATTGAACACTTGAATGTCATTGATTATGGATCTTGGAAAATTAAAACACAAGTGTGTTATGGTGGAAAATGAGACAAATTATTCTTCTTATAATGGATTTGAAATAAAAAATTTCTCGCTGGTCAACCAGGAAATATAAATGATAGAAATGAGAAATTACATCATGGATAATCCATAATATCCTAGTTGTAAGATCCATATATCTCTAATATTCCCTCAAGGTCCAAGAATAGGCATTAATATTTAGAGATTAGATGCAAATTTTGAGGATATCCTTGTCTTAGTGTAAAAAATTGATTTTTGTGATTGGAAGATTAGAAAAGATGACACTGTGTGGATAGCTCCTACTGTAATTTTGGTATCATAAAATATGAATAACAAGGGGGATTTGTTTAGATGCTACCAAAATTCCATCTACAGGTAATAAAAAAAGATACACAAATGAAAATTAACTACGATTCATAATGAAATCACTTTAAATGGTTGATAAAAAATTATTACATTCAAGTTCTTCCAACTTAAGATAATAAAATTAATCCACACTTTGGAAAGAGTATATGATCAACCAAAACTAGCAATGAAGTAGAGGAGAAAACATTTGACTAATCATAATGAGATAGAACATCACTTAGTCAAAGGATGTGAGACCCTAGAAAAATGGTCTTAAATCTATACCCATGCATAAGGGGGTAAAAGAAAAGAAAAAAAAAATAAAGATTAAATTCAAAGACACAAAAAGAGATTTTTGATTAAGGGTTAAAATAGCTTTTTTAGAGGGAACCGAAAATGTCAACAGTCATTACAAAAAGCATATTAATGTTGGAAACTAAAATAAGAACAATTGTAATGTTGTCATTGATGTCAAAACTACTGGTAAGCCATTCTCTAACCTACTAGAGAGATATTTGCTAATAGTGTAGAGTGCCTAATATGTTGATTGATGGAGAGGGTATGAAAAGAAGACATAGCAAGGTGAGCTAGTGATGTTCTTGAGAAGAGAGAAGTTACGAATCATGGAAATACAATGGGCACTTGATAAGTTTTTCATTATCAAGATAATATTTTGTTTAATCATTACATGAAGTGAAGAAGAAAAGTGAAGTTGGTGCATAGGTAAAATGATAAGAGTTGATTTAAACTCTAATCTTGACCAAGTATCACTATTGGTGAATCAATGAAGGATTTGGAATAGAAGATTAAGGAACTTAAGTAGAAGCCAAATAAAATAGTTTAAGTCAAGTGCTAGTTATTGTCGAGAAAGTTAATGAAGAAAGGTTAGTAATGACCGAGAATAGTAATGGTTGAACAAGCTAGAAGATGCCGAGAGAAATAGAACACTGTATGCCAAGATATATAGTGATGACTGAGAAAAATAACTTAGGGATTTCCAAGAAACATAAAAAGTTATAGTTTGTGAAAAAAATCAAGTTTAAGGCTTTTATTGTTGATTTTTTGGATTAGTAAAAATGCATGGATGATAAAGTTTAGTGAGTTGGTGTATTTAATGCATGAAGAGAGTTTTGTATGTGATCAAATGAAAGGATTTGATTAGAAGTTTCTAGAAGTATCAAGAAAGGAGAAGGAGAAAAAAATGATTGAAGGATTCAATGAATCTAACCTAACCCTAAGATTTATGGTGATGTTTAAGTGGAAAAAGTTTGAAAGTACTTATTTAAGGAACCATTAGAGATATTTTATTCTAGGTTATTTTATTATTGATTGGTGATCTTAAGGAGAATTTGTGAAGATGAAAGAAATAGAGGATAAGTCTAAAGAGATTAATGAATTATGATTTCTTGAAGGTATTCCAAGAAGATCAGTGAAGGAGATGATAATGTAGGTAAACCAATGAACCAATAGAATAAGAGAATAGAGATTTTAATTTTCAAAGTGAGTTGTACTTTATAGTTCAAACTTGTTGTTACATTCTAACCATTGTGATAATAAAAATCCTTTAATCAAGGTTGACCTAAGAGTCATTTTGCAAATCCTTTAAACAAGGTGATATTCTAATGAAATGATCCAAAGTCCACTAACAAGACCACTACTAACAAGGTGATTAAATCCTTTAATAGAGTCATATTTAATAGTTTGTTGTATAACCTTTAATAGGTCATCTCTTAACTATGTAGCATGTTACTTGATGGTTTTTCCCAAACTAGGTTTCCCAATTAAATCCTAGTTGTAAGGTGTTATTTACATGTGTGGATGTTAATTTATGCATTTTATTTTATAGCTATTTTTAAAATGTTTTTGAATAAGGAAAATAGGCTTTAAAAGGGCCTTGAAATCCTAAACATAGATAAAATAATCAACAGTTAAACGTTAAAGCTACCAAGAGCTAGAATGCAAAAGAAAAGACATCTCCTTAAAAAAGAAATACATAGGAAAAAGCTAGGGTAGCCCAGAAAAGGCCAAGGGCTTTAGACAATGTCTCTAAGCATCTCAATTGCATTGATCTCGAGCTTAGACAACTTTCTAGCTGCCTCTTTCATCTCCAAAAGCTCATACTCAAGAGTTAGAGTTTCTTTTTTCCTAGTTCTTGATCTAGTTCATTTCTTGGCTCCTTCATCAAGAGTCCTATCCTTAAGGCTGATATTTGGATCTTGCTCCTTGCATATATTCTGGTTGTCCACATAGTGAATGGACTTCTTGAGATTCTCATTATCCTTGAGAATGTTAATATTCTACTCAGCTATGCCTTGCATAGTCTTGTCCATCTAAAGGGTTTTAGTATTCACTACATCCACTCTTTTCTCCATACTTTTCTCATCCTCATTGACCCTATTCTCAAGGCTATATGTCTCTCTTTCTAGAGTTCTCAATCTATGTTTGAGGTCAATGATTTCATGGTATAGCCACTTAGTAGTTTGATAGCTATACACCACACTATTTTTCACATTGTTCAGAACATCCATATCCATATTTTCCTTGGCTATGTCATTGAAGATAACTAGGGTCAGGTCAATAAGCTCCTCTAGCTAGATTCTGCCCTCTTCATTTTCTCTAATATGGGTTCTAATAAGTTCCCTTTTGATATCCAAATTGGTTGAGGCATGGTTAAAGTTCCTCCATACCACCTTCTTGTCCTTCCCTTTAACTGAGCATCTATACCTGTGGTAGTGCCTACATCATTGTAGGCTTGTTTAGGTTCTAGTTTTGACCTATCAATAGGATCATCCTCCACCTCCTCACTTTCCTCCCCTTATCTATCCTTGTTTTCATCTAAGATTTTCCTTTTGCACTTTGCAGTCCCCATAGCCTCCTTCTCTCTACTTGCTGACACTTTGATAATTATGTTTCTTTCTCTCTTCCTTCACTACTTGCCTTTCACCTCCCTAATATTCTCCTCTTCCTCTATGCTTTCACCCCCCATGTCCATCCCTTCATCTCATTCATTGTAACCCCTATCCAAACAGGTGTCAATATCCTTTATGGGCTAAAGGAGCACATTTTTCCCCTTGCTATCAATGGTGAGGGTTTTTTTCCTAGAGCTCCACTATGGGATCTCAATGTCCTTAGAGTTCATGTACATTTCAAGACTCTCCTCCATCTTTGAAGGTGAGTAAATCTCCTTAAACTTGTCAAAGTCCTCTTTAATTTTCTTTCCCTCTTTCCTATCTTTGACATGTTTACTGAGAGTCCTAGCTTTGAAATATTCATAGATTAACAATAGAAACCCCTCACAGAGTACTAGGTTCCTTGTTTTCTTTACTAGATAGTTATTTATATTCTCATTCATGGATGAATAGAGGTAAAAGGGAATAGATATTTTTTCCCCATACCTAAAATGGTTGAGCAAAACAAAATGGTAAGTGCAAATATGGTCAAGCCTGGTATCAAGGATGATATATTTTGTAATGTCCCCTCTTTAGTATGACATGGCATTGTTCATGGATTTGCCTATTATAGACTCTCGTAGGTAGATGGGATTGATGAGAGAGTCATTTTGGCATTTATTTTGTGATTGGATAGCTTATGATGCTCTTAGAGATATTATTTTATTTATATGGGGCCTACATGCTATAATTCTAAGTTAAGTTGCACTTTTTATTTTATAAAGTCATTTAATTATAAAAGTGAATTATAATGAGATTTTATAACGGATGCTTCTAGAAGTTCTTAGTAACTTCTTAGAAAAGTGAATAAATAGAGGGCTTGGCCTCTCATTTGGATATGCAAGATTTGATAACTCAACTACATCTTCTATGAGCATTTGTGGAGCTTGATAGTTTAAAAATATTCAGCATAATCCCTAAGAACAATACCTCTCAAGAGATTGCATAACTGACGAAGTGAAAGACCTTCTGAAGGGTTGCACATTGGAAGTGGTACTCAACCATTTCATGTTGATCTTCATTAGTATATTCAGTTTGGACAAAGATTTCATTGAGGGTTTGAAGGTTTTTTGTTGCAAGAAGACTTGTTCTTATCGATACATCAAGAAGATTAGTTCTTAGATATAAATCAGGGCATTTCTAAGGTTTTCTTGATAGGTCCTATTATGCAACAATGGTAGACATTTTTTCTCATAACTTCCAACTGGCTAGGAGTCTAATTTTACAATTTTGGGAGGTCATTCTACCACCATAGGCACCCTTTTTCTTGGCATTTTCAATAGCTAACACTCCAGTAATTATTTTTTCCAAGGGTTCTACAGTTTGCATAGGTACTGTTGTACCTGCTAGCTTTACAAGGTCTAATCTGGAGCAATTTTTTTGGCGCAACATTGTTGTTCCAGCTTCAGCTTTCCACCACAACATTTTTGGAAGTAATTAGGTTCCATTTAGATTGCATTTGGTTCAAAAAACTTGCAAATGTCTTAAAAGTTTAGTCATTGTGTAATGGTTTTGCAATCATTCAATCATTTGTATTTAGTCAAAACCTACTGTGAAATCATAATCAATCCATTCAATAAGGACTTTTACTGTTGCATATTTGTAATAGTTTTAAGTGTCAATTAATTGTAAAATCTCTAAGGTAAGTGACATCTATATTGAATACATATCCATTGGTACTATTTAACATCATTGTTTTGTGTGGGTTTAGCATTAACAATTTTCAATCAGTTATTTACTATCAACAATTTAGTTGATTATATGCCAAGTGTTTGATGAATTTTCCATAGAACATATTCAATTACGTTCTACAGTAGTATAGTACAGATTGCATGCTAAGTGTTTGACAAAAATTCCTTACTTCAGCCATGGTAAGTTTAGTGGTATTTTAGCAAGGATCATTACATATTTGATGATGGCCCAAAGAACAAATCTCCATAGAGGCCTGATTGGTCTTAGGAGGTAGTGGTTGCCTTTCTTCACCAACTCCTATTTCTCCTCTTTATTTTTTGTAAAGTTTTCTACCACCTACCCAAAAACCTTTCAGTCTCCATAGAATTTCTTGCCAATAATATGGATGTTGGTGACATGGGAGATGATTTCTTCTATGACTGAGAACTCCATCCCATCAATTTCAACCATGCCCTTGTTCTAGTTTTTTACCATGCTTTTGGTAACTGAGGGCTTCCATCTATGAAGGAAGTCAATGTAGCTTGTGATTTCACCCTTCTTCAGGATATTCCAGACCTTAGTTCTTCTCTTCCACTTATGTGCGTCATCCTCTAGCTCCCTTCTATGTTGTTCCCCCACCATGGTGTTCTCCTTGCCATTTTCTCTATTACCAACAACCTTTTGAACCTACAAGTCTTTGGCTCCCCTCATTTTCTTGCCACTTTTAAACTCCTTATGAATTTTCTTCCCTTTCACCGTACTTGACATGGGTTGATGGATTTTGTAGATATCGAAAGTATAAGAAATATCGTAATTCCACACCTTAAATCTACATATTCCCCATAAAATATTGATTACCATATTATGTTCACACATGTTAGTACTAATCTTAGTCTGTAGACAACTAATATTCATTATGGTGTTAAATTATTCCCTATCTTCTTGGGATACAATCCCTGTTAATGACTTCATTAACTTCTAACGGGATGTCATTTCCATCTTTCCACTTGTCCACCTTGTTATGCTTAACACCCCAATTTTCCAACCTATCCACTACAATTTTGTCCTCATGGTACTCATGTGCCACGTAGGTTTTTTCAAAAGTTTGGAGGTCTTGGATGCATTCCCCAATGATATTGGCTATTCTCCATGTCAACCTATTTCTACCATTGAGGTAGTCAATAATATTTTTAGAGTCTCCTTCCAGCTAGAGAAAATTAACTCCCATTTCCTTAGCTAACTCGATAGTCTGATGATCCATAATGGCCTCAACATAATGATTGGTTTGGCTCCCAATGGGGGTAGCAAAGGTTGCAATAGCCTTTCCATGTTCATTTCTTATGATTTCACCCACCCCATATTTTCTTGGGTTGCCTTTAGCAACCCCATCAAAATTAGCTTTGAATTAGCCATCAGGTAGGAGAGACTAGCAACATCTCTCTCTTGTATCTAAGACCTTAGAATTAAGAGTGGTGATGGGACCCTTAGAATTGGTGAAATTTTCCAATAGAGCATTAAAACATTTGAGGAAAACCACCTTTGTATTCAACTGCTTGTCCCTAAAGATGCGGTTGTTCCTCTCCTTCCACATTCCCCAGCAAACATGGGGTAAGGCCCATAGCCATAATGCTTGGAGTCCTTAACATTCAACCTAGATTTCCATTGAACAAAGAGCTCCAGTATGTTGGAAGGGAAACACTAGGACAGATTGAAAAAAGATGAGAAGAGGCCAGACAGATAAAATGAAAGGGCAATGTAAGAACAAATGATCAACATTCTCACTATTATTTTTACACAAAATACACCTATTGGGCATCATGTTACCTCTTTTGGTGAGGTTTTCCATAGTGAGGATGCGGTTTTTGAAAAGGGTCCAAAAGAAGAAATTGATCTTTGAAATAAGGCCAGGGAACTAAGCTTTAACCCAAACTAGGGCATGGTCCTATAAATGTAGAGACTCATAGTTGGAGGCCACAAAATAAAGACCATTCACTATTTCCCCCCAAAAAATAGAATTTGGTTGTGAGATAAAGGAATATGTTTGACTAGGTCCATTAGTGGCTTCAAGTCCTCTGATACCTCAGATAGGTCAATCCACCTATTGTGGACTCTATAGTCACTCACCTTGCTACCATATTTCTCAATGCAAATATTGGTCCATCTATTGAAATCCTCATTATCCCAGAGAGGAGCAAAGCTAAGCCAATTATTTAGCAAAAAGTCGATATCTCCACCATTTCCCACAAACCACTTGGCTTTGCCAAAAGCTAAGTTCTTAGATCGCATTAGACCATTCTAGATGAAGGAGCCACATGAGTGAGTCCCTCTATTGATGAACCATTTAAGATTAAGGTTGTTAGCATATTTAGACAAAAAAATATCTCTCCATTCACCAATGTTTTTGAAAATTCTCCAAATATGTTTAGCGTGAAGGGTAGAGTTGAATTGTTTTAGCTTACAGATCCCAAAACCTCCATGCTTCTTAGATTTGAAAATAGAGTCCTAAGCCACCAATGGGTATTTCTTTCTATCATCAGGCCCTGACCACATGAAATTCCTTTGAATAGCTTCAAGGTGGACTACCACCTTAGAAGGAATGGAAAAAAGGCTAAGGGCATAAGTGGGTAAGTTTTGGAGAGTAGATTTAATCAAAATAACTTTGCCTGCCTAGCTCAAAGTAATACCTTTCCAACCAGCTAGCTTCCTGTTGAATCTATCTACAAGATTTTCCTAGAAAGACTCAAAAGGATTAATCCCCAAGGGAAGCCCTAAATAAGTAGATGGGAGCTTTCCAGCCTCACACCCCAAAATATCAGCAATCTTCTACTCCCTTCTAGTTGGGGTATTGAAGAAAAAGACTAAGTTTTTGTCCTAGTCAATAAGCTAGCCAAAGGCCCTAGAGTAAGAGTCTAGGATTATTTTTATAGATATAGCTTCCTTCATAGAGGATTCACCCCCCATAATAGTATCATTAACAAAATTTTGGTGAGTAAAAATTGAAGGGCTAGAGGAAGGTTTCAAACCCACCAGATCCCCTCTCCTCCTGCTAGAGTGAATGAGCCTGCCAAGCCCTTCAGTTAGAATGATAGGGAGGATGGGGAATAAAGGATATCCCTAGAAGAGACCCCTAGGGGATTTTAAAAAATTAGAGGGGGCACCATTCACTAGGAAAAGAAAAATAGGAGTAGAAACTAGTTGGGAAAACAACTTCCTCACTTTAGAGTTGAAAGAAAAAGCATCTAGAATATTATCCAAAAACTCCTAGTCCACCCTTTCATAAGTATTAGAGAGATCCAATTTTAAAAGAAAACCCTCCTATTTCACTACTTCCAAAGTATGGATAACCTCATGGGCTTCCATAATGGAATCCAGAACCTGTCTACTAGGGACAAATCTCAACTGTTGGGTAGAAATAATAGCTAGAATAATGTGGATAATTCTATTGGCAAGAACTTTGGAAAAAATATTATAAAAGGATTTTCAAAGGCTAATGGGCCTAAAAGAACTAAAGGTATCCACACCAACAAGCTTAGGAATGAGAAGTAGAAAGGTAGCATTAACTTCTTTTAGAAGGTCTCTAGCACCAAAGAATTCCTAGACAACTTGAACAATATCATCATGAATGATATCTCGATACTACTAAAAGAAAAAGGTGGGAAAGCCATCAAGGCTAGGGGCCTTCTCAGCCGAGAGATCAAAAAAATCCTTTTTAATTTCCTCATACTTGGTGATGGCCAGTAAGTCCCAATTCTAATCATTACTAATGATTTTAGGGATGAAATTGACAACCTCATTCTGATCCTCCATAACCAAATTGATGTCTTTAGAGAGCATCATAGAGAAATACCTTATGGCTTCCTCAACAATCAAATTATCATCTTTAAAATTCTCATTCCACTTTTTAATCTCATTTATTTTGTTGCTACCTAGTGTTTCATAGTTGACAAGTGGAAGAATCTTGAATTTTTATCACCATCCTTAAGCTAAACAACTCTAGACTTTTTCCTCCAGAACATCTCCTCTTTCCCAAAAATGTTGTGAAGCTCAGTTAGGATTTCTTTCTCAATGTTGAGAGAGATATCATCATATCCCCAAGTCTAAATACTATTCTAAACCTTTTTCCAAGTTCCCCAAAATCTTTTCTTTGTCCTAGAATATGTTGCAAAAGTTAGATTTGTTCCACTTATGGATCTTAGATTGAATATATCTAAGCTTCTTGGAAACCTTATACATCACAGTCCCATCCACCTCAATATCCCACTAATCTTTGATTTTATTGTGCAAATTAGGATGTGACATCCACATTTTCTCAAATTTGAAGGGAAAAGCCTTCTTCCTATTGCTTCTATCTATATGAATGAATATGTGGCCTCTGTTAACACACACAATTCAACATGGTCATTGTATGCGGATTCATCTCGGAATGAACATTGGATTGTTCATCCAAAAATTAGCCTACAAAGCAACCTGTTGCCTTCTATCTAAATGGAATTTCTTGTCAGATATCCTCAGATTTGAGGTGTTTAAGCAACCAGACCCTCTGAGAACAAAGGATTTGAAATAAAATGTGACTAATCTATATGATTATGCAGATTAATCTAGAATGAAAGAGGCAATGTAATCTAAGAACAAATAAAACAAACTAGATTAAGCATATGCATGATTAAACTAAAATGAGATTAAACTAAGAATGAGAATGCATGCAAGAAATGTAAGTAAATGTGAGCATGAATTTCAACAGCAATTCAATAGCAAATCAATTCATCCTCTCAAAATGAAGAGATGAGGGTCTCTTAAATAGACTTTCTTGGAATCCATCAATGGTTGAGATCAATTTGGATCAACGGTCAGGATTGAAGATGAGGTTCAGTCATAAAGGGAGATTCCCAAATTAAAGGGAGTTAACAGATTTAATTTGAGTAAAATAAGGAGTTAACTTATTTAATTTGAGTAGAAAAAGGAGTTAACTGATTTAACTCATTTTTGATCAATAGTGAACTGAAAATTTCCCTTTTTGAACTCAAGAGAGATTTTGTTGAGATATTTAATTTAATAAAATGAGATATGCTCTCATAATTACTTTTTCTATTTAATTAAATAATCTTTAATTAATTAGAGACACTTTTCTTATATAATTAAATAACTTCATTTAATTAATTAGGAATGGCTTCCCATTTAATTAAATAACTTTTTTTAATTAATTAGAAGTAAGTACTCCATTTAATTAAATAATTTTTTTTAATTAATTAGAAATACCTTTCCCATTTAATTAAATAATTACATTTAATTAATCAAGATAGGCATATTTATTAAATTAAATAAATTTAATACCATAGTACATTAGCCTTAGGATATAATTATAATTTAATATAAATACTTAATAATTAAATTATAATTAAATCAAGTAGGTTTAATGCGACTAATGTGAGTGCGTACTATAGGAATTAAATAAGAAATATGATAAATGCAGATTAGGGTTTTCTGCATCTGATAATTAAGTCAAGTAGCGAATAGCAGAATGAGAATTGCCTATTAGAATAGGACTTAGAAATTATTAGAAATAGACTAGAATTGGTATAATGGCAATGAGCCAATTTTAGGGTATTACATTTTGCCCCTCTTTGAATGAATGTGCAAGCATCACATTCAATTCAAAGATAATCAGAAAGCATGATGCGAACATGAGATTGGTTCTGAAGGTGATGATACGGAGACCAATTGATAAGCTTTTAAGGACTATCTCTAAACCAGAACTTAATCCTAAGGAATCCAAGCAGAGCACTTAGATACCTAAGATTGATAGCATTTAAAAGATTGTCTCCAGAATAGAGTGTAATCTTTAAGGATCTAGACAGAACTTCTAGATACTCGAGATTGATAGCATTTAGAAGATTATCTCCAGAATGGAGCTTAACCTTCAAGGATCTATATAGAACACCTAGATACCTAAGAATAATAGCATTTAGAATACTATCTCTAGAATGGAGCTTAACCTTCAAGGATCCAGATAGAAAACCTAGATACCTAAGAATAATAGTATTTAGAAGACTATCTCCCGAACGGAGCTTAACCTTCAAGGATCTAGATAGAACACCTAGATACCTAAGATTGATAAAAGATAACAAGGTCCCATTATGAGTCATAGAATCATCCCCAGAATGAGGCTTGATCCTCAAGAGTCAGGGTTTAGACCATCCCAATACCTATCTATCAAATTTTGAGAAGAGTTGTTACAAGGTTGATCAATTGATGAAAAGATAAGATAGATGGCAAAGATGCCTGATAGAAGGGAACAAGATGCTCCGAGCGATGAGATGCCTTAAGTGATGAGAACATAAGATGGGAACTAGATGCCCTGATCATTAAGTATTTAATGATGTAATCATCCTGCCCCTCGGGAGTGAAATCGAAAGATGACACACAAGAAATATGATGTGATGAGAATGATGAAAGAGATATAGAAGAAATTTGAGATATAGCAGAATATAGAAGAGATCAGAATGATCAAAAGAAATATAAAGAGATCAGAACGATCTTGCAGGAATATGAAGAGATTAGAATGATCTAAAGAAATTTGGAGGATCTGAAGAAATATGAAGAGATCAAAATGATCTGAAGAAATTTGTAGGTTGATCCGAAGTGATTTTGAGATCCAAAAGACCGTTTGAGTTGAAAATATTCCAAGAATTGCAAAGTATCAGAAAGATTTGGATTGTACAAAAAATTTTAAATGCATTTTGAGCCACTTAAGTGTGTCAAATTTCAAATTCGATCCTAAAAAATGGGTTCAAAGCAACCAAAGTAGCCAAGAGGGTGATTAATCAATCATTTGTGCAGTTCGTCAAAGAATCATGATACTTTGAAGAGATTAGAAATCCCTCATCAAAGAAGGTGAAAGTAGATTTGCAATTGAATCGCATGCTTATGCAAGTGAAATATGAAATGCGAGACTATGTTAAATGCAAACCTAGGCTAGATTCAATTGTAAACTAGATGCAACCCTAGGTCTGGTTACCAAGCCTCAATATTTAATCATCACTGGATATAGAACAAAGCTTGTAGGTCATACAATTTCCACTGACAGTGTAATCATGGAAATATGAATATAACATACATTATTAGTTTGTCGAGATTAAATGTAAGCATTCGAGGCACAACAAGCTAGAATGACCATAACATTTGTCCCTTTTAATATAGCAAGTTAACATAAGCATCAGAGCATAAACGCTAGGATGACCTAAATGTTGCTTGCATGACAGGCACACCAAATGCATGGGAGATCCCTCTTATGCTAAGCATTTAATATTCATTCTATCTGCAATGACCCTTGTATTCGTAACTTGAGACAGAAGTGTGCTAGATATACTCACAATGACCCGTACATTCACTTAGTAGGACGAGCATTAGTATGTACTATAGCATGAAGATTTCACTCCAACAAACAAGGAGAAGAACCAACGTTGTTGGCATATTCATATAAAAGGAATCGAGGTACACACGGCCATCCAATACAAGATCGAGGCTCTTATAGTGGACACCCCTCTTATAGGAATATATCAACTTATTAGAACTAAACCACAAATAGAAAGCAAAGAAAAGATCACCCCCCCAGTCATTACTTCTCTAGTCAAAGATGACATCATTGAGTTGCTCGAGGAGATATGATAAAGAAAAAACAAATCAAACAAAGAAAAAGCTCAGCATATCCAAACAAATATATCATTTTTGAGTTTTTTTTTTGAGATTGATGTCAAGTGTCAATGTCCAGAACAAGTTTGAAAGAAATCTCTTCAGTAGGGTGACAACAGTAGGAAAATGTAGTCAGAACAACTAGTGACTGAGGTCAAAGAGGAATCTTCATGATGAAGAACCTAAGAAGGACTAAGCAACAGTAGATAGACATAGCCAGGATGACTGGTGATTGAAGCAAAAGAGATCTTCCATAAAGGAATCTTGACACATGAATCGAGAAATGGTAGGTAGACACAGCTGAAACAACTGGTGACCGTTGCAAAAGAGATTCTATGAGGAGAATCTCAAAAAGAGTGACACTAGTGATAGTAGGTAGATGCAGTCAAAACAATTAGTGATTGTCGCATAGGAGATTCTATGAGGAGAATCTCAAAAAGAGTGACAGTGGCGATAGTAGGAAGATACAGTCAGAATGACTGGTGACTATCCCATAGGAGATTCTATGCAGAGAATCTTGAAAAGAGTGACAATGGCAACAGTAGGCAGATGCAATCAGAATGACTGGTGACTATCGCGTAGCCGATTCTATGAGAATCTCAAAAATAGTGACACTAAGGGGGAATGCCTCTTAGCTGTGACAAGACTCAATCCATGGATACATGAGCAGGAAGCAGGAAAGTAAAAGAATGAAAGTGACTGTATAGAATAGCCAGAAGATGTGCTGCAAGATGGAACATTGGGAACAAGAGGTGCCTGTTTACTAGGTTTTCACCTTCTTGGAAAGTTTTTTTCTTTTTTTGCTACCATGATGCCTATTTCCAAGTTTTCACCAATGGCACTTTTTTTTTTTTTCAATTTTTTATTTATTTTTAAATTTTTTTTAATATATTTTTTTCAAGACTTTTTCTGATTTTTAGATTTTTTTTTTCAGGACATTTAGATATGTACAAAGAGCTTGCTGAGATTGAATCAACTGTAAAACTACTTCAGGTGGAGAGTGTTCATAGGATCTTTAAGCACTTCTCCTTCGGTTGTGGAAAGTTGATAGGTGCCAAATCCATATACTACAGTAATGATGTAAGGACCTAGCCAGTTTGGTTCAAACTTTCCCTTTTGCATTCGTTGTTGTTGATTCTTAGGATTCTCTCTGAGGATGAGATCACCCAGTTGGAAGTCATGTGGCCTAATTCTCCTATTGTAGATTCATGCCATTCTTTGTTGATATGCTCATAGATGATCATAGGCCACTTGTCATCGTTCATCCAGCAACACAAGCTCTTGAAGCCGAGCTATCCTATAGTCATCATCAATGATAAGACCTTTCATGGAAATTCTCAAAGTAGGAATCTCAACCTCTATTGGAAGTACAGCATCTGCCCCATATACCAACGCAAAAGGAGTCGTGCCTATTGGAGTTCTAATTTTTGTTCTATATGTCCACAGGGATGGATTGATCTGGAGATGCCAGTCTCTCCCTGACTTACTGATTGTGCGATGAAGAATTTTGAGGATCATATTATTGGATGCCTCAGCTTGGCCATTACCCTGGGGGTAATAAATGGAAGACCAATGTTGTGTGATCTTGAATTTCTCACACAGTTCCTTAAGGTCTTTATTTTTGAACTGTCCTCCATTGTCAATAATGATTGAGGATGGTATACCATATCTACAGATGATGTAGTTTGTGATAAAAAGTGCTACAGTTTTGCCATTAGCAATTGTGAGAGGGACTACCTCTACCCATTTCATGAAATAATTTGTAGTGGTGATAATGAACTTATGTCCATTGGAAGAGGTTGGGTGAATCTGCCCCACCAAGTCAAAGGCCCATTGTTGAAATGGCCATGTTGTAGTAGAGGGAATTAGCTCTTTGGCTGAAGCATGAATGAGATTTTCATGTTGTTGACACTGCTTGTAGGACCTAGCATATTTGACAGCTTCTTACTCCATTTTAGGCCAGTAGTAACCAACACAAAGGAGATTGCGAGTTAGTGTCAGGCCATTGGAATGAGATCTGCAAATGCCTTCATGAACGTCAATTAGAGTGTGTTTGG
The DNA here is from genome assembly GCA_028749045.1 of Cupressus sempervirens. Lineage (NCBI taxonomy): Eukaryota > Viridiplantae > Streptophyta > Pinopsida > Cupressales > Cupressaceae > Cupressus > Cupressus sempervirens. Next base: position 820,054,053 of record CM053785.1, read on the forward strand.
ACTCATCAATTTCTAAACACCTAAGGAGTGTTTCGTCGAGACCTCTCCTATACAAATTGTCAACAATAATGACATAATGTGAAGCGTTACGGATTAGGTAATGTTCCTTATTCTGGGTCAGACCTTTCGAAATGGTTTGATTACGAAGGTAGGAATAGATGTGATGGTAGCAGGATGATTCTTGTCCTATAATAGAATAGATCATCTTGGAATCACGTGTATCATAGGTTGGGTAGTGTAATGCTTCCACCAAGAATTCATTTCATAGATCATTTTTTGGCATTTGTAGAAGGGAGGCCAGAGTGGCCATGGCATCAGTTGCTTTATTATTTGTGCATGGAACTTGATGGAAGGTGATGTGTGCAAAATATTTCATCAAGTCACCAACCATGTGTTTGTAAGGAATTAGTTTTTCATCCTTTGTTTGATACACATCATTTACTTGGTTGATGACAAGCTGAGAGTCACTAAAGACATCCAACTGATCTACTCTCCATTCAGCTGCAATTTTCATACCATTGATCAAAGCTTCATATTCAGCAATGTTATTTGTACAAGGAAACAAAATTTTGTATGCTTTAGGCAATGAGTATCTCTATGGTGTAATGAAAAGTAATCCAACACCTGATCCATGTTGTGTGAAGGACCCATCAAAGAACATAGCCCATGTGTGGTTAGTGAGTGTTAGAATTGACTCATCTAGAAAATCAATATTTATTGGTGAAAGACTCTGTATGGGGGCCTCGGCCAGCTGGTCTGCAATTGTCTGTCCCTTTATAGCTTTGTGTTCAACATATTGGATATCAAACTCATTTAGTATCATGACCCATTTAGCCAATCTTCCTATGAGAGCTACCTTACTGAGAAAGTACTTTAATGGATCTATTTTAGCCACAAGCCGTGTAGTGTGGGCAAGCATCTAGTGTCTCAACTTTTGGGAAGAAAAGACAACTGCCAAGCAAGCTTTCTCAATAATGCTATAGTTTTTCTCATAAGAGACCAATGTTTGGCTTAAGTATAAATAGCTCTTTCTTTGTTGCTATTGTCTTCTTGAGCCAATAGGATTCCCAAAGATGTTTCAGTGGCTGAAATGTATAAAAGAAAAGGCATCCCATGCATAGGAGGCATTAGGATTGGTGGATTGACAAGATATTGTTTAATCTATGTTAAGCTTTTCTCACAATCTTGGCTCCAATTGAATTTCACACCCTTATGGAAGGTCTTTGTGAAGGGTTGTGATTTATCCACCAATTGTGAAATAAACCTGTCAATAGATTGAAGCCTTCCCTATAGTCCTCTCATCTGACTGATGTTTCAAGGTGGTGGCATGTCCATTATTGCTTGTACTTTTTTTGGATCTACTTAAATTCCCTTTGCAGAAATAATATATCCTAACAGTTTTCCTGATGTGACACCAAATGCACATTTCTTAGGATTGAGCCTAAGACTACATTTTTCCATACAATCTAGGATGGGCCCCAAATCATGCAAATGAGTATTGCATTTAGTGCTTTTGACCAAGGTATCATCAACATAGTCCTCCATGGTTCTATGCATCATGTCATGGAAAATTGTAGTAATAGCCTGCTAATATGTAGATCCAGCATTCTTTAAACCAAATGGCATCACATTCCAACAAAAGGTTCCCCATGCACATGTGAAAGTTGTTTCCTCTTGATCTTCTGGTGCAATTTTTATCTTATTGTATCTAGAAAAACCATCCATAAGTGAGTACATCTCATAGCCAACCGTCATGTCCATGATCATATCAATATTAGGGAGCGAAAAGTCATCTTTAGGACATGCCAAGTTAAGATCACGGAAGTCTATACAAACTCTGATAGACTTATCATGCTTGGTCATAGGGACAATATTGGATATCCATTCAGCATAATCAATTGCATGAATGAAACCAGCCTTCAGAAGTTTCTCCAATTCAGCTTTGACTAGCAATGCAACATGAGGATGCATTTTTTGGAGCTTCTATTTAATTGGTTTGATGCCTGGTGCTATGGAGAAGTGATGCATGATAAGATCAGGATCCAATCCTGGCATGTCAGAATATTTCTAGGAAAAATTTATTTTCTTCTCCTTAAAAAAGGCAATCAATTGTTCCTTTTCTTCAGTTGACAATGACTAAGCCAAATGTATCACATGAGGATGTTCTTCTGTGCCCAATTTAATTGATTGTGTTGGCTCTATTAACACTGATGATCTCTCCTAAAAGTGACTAGGAAGGAGATCAAATATCTCATCCACGATCACCTCAGAGAGGTTTTCACCCTTGGATACGTCTTTTGTTTTTACTTTTTTGGGATCCGACACTGCCACAATGTGGTTCTCACCATCGTACCTCTTGTATTTTTTCTTTTTAATTATGTGACTAAGATATTTGATGTCAGCCCTAGTCATGTTGACGCTCTGCTCATTGGTGGAAGATGTTACAGGTTTGATAGCGTTTAGGTAACAGGCAAGAGCATAGTCATTCTGGAATGTGGGGACTTTGTTAGATGCATTGGGGTTCTAGTCTATAAGCTCGGGATGTGCAAGTGAGAAAGTAGTGATTGGTTCAATTGCATTCATAGTATAGTCATTAAATGTGTGGACCAGCAATTCAAGACCTATGATGACCTCACCCATAGGTGTATTCAAATGCCTCGAAGTATGAATGTTAGTAATTGATGACTCTAGGACACTAGTTGGATCAGACCCCTGTGACCTATCTCTAGACGTTTCACTCACTTTGATTTGATTTTCATAGACATGCACTTGGTCAATGTCTTTATCAATAGTTGCTTCTGAAAGATTTTCAAATTCATATTCATGAGAATCGGTGCTACATGGTGAGAGACTATAGAACTCCCCAATAGTGATAGGGACATACTCTCCTTCAGCCTTTGGATTCTTACACAAATACTCAATATGGAATGACTGACTAGATTCTCCCTTTTTTGAATGATATTTGAGTTGCTCAACATTGTCCTCAGAAGAATCAGTAGTATCATCCACAGTGCTAACACGTGGCATGAAGTCATCTAGCTCAGCAAATAATTTAGCAAGATCATAAGGAATAGGATGAGGGTAAGAATCCTCATCATTAGATTCTTCCTCTCGAGTACCTGACTCAGATTGTGACTCATTTTCAGATGAACTCTTAGGTACAGGTATGAATTTATTGGATCCCAAATGGAAAGGGACCTTCTTAAACCCTAGGCTAGTTGTGTCACTATTGCTTTGAGCTATTGCTTTGATACGATCTATTAAACCATTTTTATTGCACCAAATAGGGCCAGTTCCCTTGTAACCAAAATGCTTCATAAGCTTAAGACTAGGCCCATACTTATTAGGAGTGATTTCTTGAGCTTGTTCTGTTAGGTCTACTGGAGCCTCTTCTTTGAAAAGCCATGCAGCAATGGCTCTATTTTCACTTTCATCTTCTAAAAAAACTGTAGCTTTGACAAAAGAGCCATTAAAATTGGTCTGAGGTGTCAACACGAATGGCTTCTTTTCTTCTGAGGGTCTCCCAAAATGTCGAGGGGACTCTAGAATAGATGTTAATGACAGCACTGGTTCCATGTTGTACTCTCCCATACCAGTTTCTTCCAATTTAAATGACTACTCAATTTGTTTCAGCTTATTGTTGTGACAATTAGTAGACTCGCAGTTAGCAAGGACAAAAGAATCAGTAGCTTTGAGCATATTGCAAGTGTAGCTAGTAGTGGTAGGAATAGTAACTTCGGAGCCACGAAATGGGAATTTAATGCATTGGTGGTATGTGGATGGCACAACACGCATCTCATGTATCCATGGCCACCCCAACAGAATTTTGTAGGCTAAGGGAATGTCAAGCACCTAACAGGTGACATCCCTTTTGATAGGACTAATGCGAATTGGTAAAGTCACAAGACCTAGCGACTTTTGTTCTACTTCATCGTACGCTTTAATAGTGATCTTTCATTGAGGATCAACAGAGTCCTTAGAATAATCCAATTGTCTAAGCAGAGTAGTAGAAATAATATTTAGGCTAGCGCCATTTTCAATGAGTAGCTGACGAACACATGTCTAGTGGATCATAACCTCAATGTGTAGAGGCTGATTATGTGGGTGATTCAGTGAGTTGTCATCCTCCTCGAAGAAGGTCATAAGATGAGGTGAGGTCAAGTGACCAACCATGGATTGAAATCACTCAAGATCAAGATCTTGAGGAACATTTGCCTTAGTGAGGGCTTTGTCTAGAATTTGCCTATGAGCAGGCGAGATTTTAAGCAGCTCAAATATGGAAATGTGAGCATTGGTTCATTTCAATTGATCTAGAACACTATAACTAGTTGCAGTCAAGTTCGTTGTGTCTTTTGCACCTTTACCAGAGAGACCAGCAAGGGTTTTGTCCTTGTGTTGTTCAAGATTTGAAGTAGGAGGTGTAGGGCCTTTGAGCACAAACTTCGCATGAGAACGAGTAACAACGTTAGCACAGTGTTAGGAAGATGCATTATCCATGTTATTGGAAGTAGGGCCTCTCAAGACAAATGGTGTCTTGGGTTTATCATTATCTTGCTTCCCCTTTATAGTAATAACATTGCAATATTCAAAATCTATAGGTTCAACCATGTGAATGACATTGTCATCATTGGAATACGTATAGTTGACCTTATTGTAGGGTTCTAGTTTCAAAGTCTCTCCTTTTTCATAAGCTGGGAAAGGCTCTTTGAATGCCTTGTGGTCTGAGTTTTTGTTATGTCCATCTACCACAAGTTCACTAGCATCCATCATGTCCTAAACTTTATGACATAAGTTTATACAGTTGCTGGTTTTGTGTCCCTTATTTTGGTGATACTCTAAAAATGAGGTCTCATTCCACCATGGTGGACATGGTTGTGGATCATAGGGATGAGGGTTATCCATTGGTGAGATAAGCTTGTGTTGTAGCAATGTTTTGTAAACCACATCCAAAGGTTCTCCTAAAGGCATATACTCCTGCTTGGGTCATGCTGCCCATGAGTTTCTCAGTTTGTTCCCAGATGCCTTATTATTAGGAGGAGGCTTCTTAGCATTTTTGGCCGCTTTGAGGCAATCTGTGAGATTAAATGTTGCTTTAGCAGGTTTTGCTGTGACATTATCAACAACCCCATCATGTACAATTTCTCGGTTCTTGTTGACATGTTTGGTTTTATCCCTGTTGGAAGTGGAACCTTGTTTTGAGTCTCTCTGAAGAGTGAGCTCACCTTTCTTGACCATAAATTCTTTGATACAGATAGCCTGTGTAATCATGTCTTCAAAGGTACGTGGACCTTGTAGTTGGACTCTATACCTGAAATTAGGTAAGAGGTTATCAGTGAAAATGTCGAGCTTCTCCATTTATGGGATTTTACGAGAATACTTACTGTAAAGTTGTCTCCACCATTGGAGGAAAGTGAGGAAAGGCTCACCAACCTTTTGTTTAAGGTTGCATAGATCTCGAATATTTACAGGATGTTGAATGTTATGAGAATATTGCTGAACAAATGAATTAGCAATTTTTTCAAACGTCTTAATACCAAGAGGTAAATGTGAGAACCACTCCAAAGCCTGACCACCTAGGCTTCTAGGGAATAAATGCATGAGGTACATTTGATTATGTATAAACTCCATAGACAAAGCACCAAATTCCTGCAAGTGATCTTGGGGATCAGTAGTACCAAAGTACTTGTCATATCTAGGTAGTTCTATGTCTCGTGGGAAAGGTGGCATGTTTATACTTTTTTCAAATGGGAATGAACAAAGAGCATCCAATGTGTATGTCTTTTTGGGTTTGTCTTTCTCATGCATCATCTAAGCCAATTGGTCTTGCATAATTTTTAGTTGTTTTTCGAGTTTAATGGGCTCATTTTCTTCTTCACGTGTGATAATAGTCTCCACATTGAAATGTGTCGGTAGTTTAGCTCCCTCTTGGGCGAGTTTGAGAAAGTACTTTTCTTTCTCTACGTTGAGTAGGATTCCCATGACCTTGTGAAAGTTCTTGTCTCTTCGACATTTTGCTATGTGTTCAGGAAGGATTTCCACCTCTTCCTATTCATCATCAGTGTCATATTCTTTCTCTTTCTCCTTGTCATCCCTAGGTTGTTCTTGATATCGACTATGACTACCTCGTTCAGGTTCATGATTAGTCATTATAGGAACTTGTTCAGTTTCCGTATGTTGTGTTTCAAAAGGATCCATGGAGAAAGAATCATACATTGTGTTTGGGAATGTAGGACTTCTACCTATCTTAGTATCCTCTTGGTAAAAAGGATTTCTAAATTGTTGCAAATTGGAAAATGTTCGTTGAATTTGAGATGACCTTGTAGGTGAGGAAGATCGTGAAGACACCTCACTAGCCAAACTAGATATAGATTGCATAGCAAAAGGTAAGCTACCTCTGCTGTGATTACGACCCCTAGCATGACCACATCTAATGTTATCAAGATAAAACATGTTGCCACCTTTGGTTGTGACAGTCATAGGCAAGGACAAGAAGATAGAACTTGGACAAGGGCTATACTAAGACTGAGTCTCAAAAAGGACAAGATAATAACAAGAATGTTGTTCACTAAGGCACAAATGGTCTGATTTAAAGGTTAGAACAACCAGAGATTATGACCACTGCGACACAAAGTATGACAAGCATTAAGACGAGGACCAAAATTACTTATGAGACAAGACTAGTCAAGGTATAAGACACAAGTCTTCGGCTAAGTGAAGTGTCAGTGTTTCAAGGCTATTTGCAAATAGATAGCAATAAACGGATGCAAAAAAGGACAGCGTGTAGGCTGCAGATAGCTAGAACAGACCTAGATTGTTAATGCTGATACAAAGTCTCATGCGAAAAACCTTTATGGGTCGCGTAAAGAAGTTTTACAAGCTGTGCGAAGATGTTTCTATCTTGTGCGAAGGTCAATAATAGTTTTTAATTTCACACAAGAATTTTTATGGATCGCGTGAAGATGCACAACAAAAGTTTAATTTTGTGCAAGGACAAAATGGCTTCGCGCGAGAGCCAGATGATTTTGCGTGAGACTCAAATGATTTTGTGCAAAAGGACAGAACAATTTCACAATAGTGACTAATTTTGACAAAAATTTTGATCGTTCCAAGAACCAAGCAGATAAACAGGCACGTAGAACAGCAAGCAAGTGATTTCAAGCACATCTAAAAACAATGAGCAAGGGCAAAAGCAACCTTGCACATGAACAATCAAGAGACTTAGTTTGTGTTAATCCCTAAGAGAGCTATTTGTGTACATTTTCAAAGAGTTTTTCAATCATGCATACATCCCTAGAAAATAAAATTTGGCCTCTCTAAAGTATTTAGTAATGGTTTGACTCTGCAACTTTTATGACTCATAGGGGTGACCTCCAATCTCGGTGCACCGAGGTTTTGACACAGTCTGAGAACTTAATATTTAAGAGTTGATAGGGAGATCTGACAACCCACAATGAGCCACACCCATGGAGATTTCTTCCACAAGGACATTTATATAGCGGTTGTCACTACCATGGTGAAAATGGCTATTACCGCTTGAGATTTGTCAACGCAGTTTTCCCTGTAGAGGGATTGTCTGCTATGGTTAACCCTCTCTAAAGGTGATAGACTCACAGTAGTATACCATGAGGGGACTTAGCTTCCAGATTCAAGGTTTTGACACCTTTTCACCTTTAGCCTGCAATCAAAATAGACAGATTAATCTGACACACTAAACTAAGATTATCTCTTAAAGATCTATGATATGATCTCCCTGTGATCTATCAACCTCTCTGGAGAAAGGATGCCTTAATCAAAAATTTGAAGATTCATCTATCTATGAGATGCTCAAAGTATCCTCCCCACCTATAAGGAATCCGTCTTAGAGAGAAGTTTCACTAGGAACTCACTCCCTCAAGATCCACGAATAGTGTTCATGGGGGCTTAATTACTATGTGTGTACAGATGTTAATTTCTAAAATAAAATCTATCCAAAAGCAATCAAAGAGCACAGGGTGGTACACTTAATGCTTTAACTAATGTGAGGTGAGTCTAAAGATGTGGAACATTTAACCCCTCACACAAGCTAACACGAGTCCACAACTTAGAAACTAGTGAGCTCTAGAAAGCAAAAAAGGGTTGCCTTGTGGAGCATTTAACACTTATGTCCTGTAGACCCCTCCCCTTTAACATGGTGTTGATCTTGCAACCACAGGGTGGAATGAGGGGCCGGCAGATTAGCAAGTCCAATAACCCAAAATAGCTATCTAAATCTATCACTAGTACCTAAGCCTGCTAAATGAATACTAATAGAGATCACACCCTAGTATCAAATTATGCATGTGTTGTAAAATGAAAATACGAAAGGAAACACACACAAGCTCAACATGAGAGATGTTTGTTTTAGATCCAAATGAAGTGTTATCAGCTGAGGAAGGTTACCTAGTGATCCTTGCAATGCACTTAGTAGATTTTACCTGTTTTTAGTGACTTTATCACGTTTTTCCCATTGTCTCGCAAACCAATGTTATGTTGTTCCAAATAAAATCAAAAAATATAGAAACACGAGAAATCATGAACAATCAACAGAAAAATCAGAAAACATTAAAATCAATGCAAAAAAATGCCTCTATCAGCAGAGTTTTGCGTGAAATTCCTGACAGCCCGTGCAAAGAAGTTTTACGGCCCACACAAAATTAAACTCAACTCGCGCAAAATTATATTCGGTTTGCGCAAAGAAATAGGCCTCGTACAAAGTTTTGCATGCCAAAGAACTTTCTCGCACAATGCAAAAAGAATCTTCATGCAAAGATTCTGGATCCTTGCACAAAAATGTACAATCTCGTGCGAAGTTTCTCGAATCTGTACAGAACAGTATAGACAGAGAACAAAAAAATAATTTAAAAAATACAGAAAGAGGCCAGAAAAATTGATTTTCAGGCCCCACAGTGGGTGCCAGAAATGTATGCGTGAATATGTGGCCTATGTTAACACACACACTTCAACACGGTCATTGTATGCGAATTCATCCTGGAATGAACATTGGATTGTTCATTCGAAAATCAGCCTGCAAAGTGACCTGTTGCCTTCTATCTAAAGGGAATTACTTGTCAGATATCCTTAGATTCGAAAGAAAATGCAACTAATCTATATGATTATGAAGATTAATCTAGAATGAAAGATGCAATGTAATCTAAGAACAAATAAAGCAAACTAGATTAAGCATATGCATGATTCAACTAAAATGAGATTAAACTAAGAATGAGAATGCATGCAAGAAATGTAAGTAAATGTGATCATGAATTTCAACAGCAATTTGATAGCAAATCAATTCATCCTCTCAAAATGAAGAGATGAGGGTCTCTTAAATAGACTTTCCTAGAATCCATCAATGGTTCAGATCAGTTCGGATCAACGGTCAGGATTGAAGATGAGGTTCAGTCATAAAGGGAGATTCCCAAATTAAAGGGAGTTAATAGATTTAATTTGAGTAAAATAAGGAGTTAATTGATTTAATTTGAGTAGAAAAAGGAGTTAACTGATTTAACTCATTTTTGATCAATAGTGAACTGGAAATTTCCCTTTTTGAACTAAAGAGAGATTTTGTTGAGATATTTAATTTAATAAAATGAGATATGCTCTCATAATTACTTTTTCTATTTAATTAAATAATCTTTAATTAATTAGAGACACTTTTCTTATTTAATTAAACAACTTCATTTAATTAATTAGGAATGGCTTCCCATTTAATTAAATAACTTTGTTTAATTAATTAGAAGTACTCCATTTAATTAAATAATTTTGTTTAATTAATTAGAAATACCTTTCCCATTTAATTAAATAATTACATTTAATTAATCAAGATAGGCGTATTTATTAAATTAAATAAATTTAATTCTGTAGTACATTAGCCTTAGGATATAATTATAATTTAATTAAAGTATAAATACTTAATAATTAAATTATAATTAAATCAAGTAGGTTTAATGCAACTAATATGAGTGCGTACTATAGGAATTAAATAAGAAATATGATGAATGTAGATTAGGGTTTTCTGCATCTGACAATTAAGTCAAGTAGCGAATAATAGAATGAGAATTGCCTATTAGAATAGGACTTAGAAATTATCAGAAATAGACCACAATTGGTATAATGGCAATGAGCCAATTTTGGGGTATTACACTATCCAGGGTAAGGGAGATTAGGGAATGGTTTAAACCAAGCCACACAAGAGCAGAAAGCTTATAGTGGAAGTTGCCCATTCAATCCAAATAAATGAGAACTCTATCTAATCTGAGCTAAATGCAAGCTTGGCCACTTCTCCTATTGGACCAAGTGAACTTGCAACCACCAAGGTCCACATCAAGAAGAGCTAGATCTCTAATCGGATCAGTCAAGTGTTGTCTACTTTCAACATCAAGAAAAATCCCTCATAACTTATCTGAGGCTAGGAGAGGAGTATTAAAATCTCCCATAATAATGCATTTGATATCACCTAAGTTAAAAGCCAAATCCTAAATTTAGACCCAAAAAATCCTTCTACTATTTTGTGTGTTGTGAGTGTAGAGATTCAACAAAACCCACCTAGTCTAGCCTAGAGGGTTAAAAAAGTTCATAAGAAAAATATTACCTTCATTATAAAGGATGGTAGCCTCTAGTGGGTCCTTCCAAATGGTGAGAAGACCTCCCAAAGCACCCTCTAAGTTCATGGTATAATTTCTCATTCTTTTACCAAAGGAAATCATCTATATCTTATCCATTTTCATTTTTCTTTCCTAAATTAAAAAACATTTAGCCTATGGTCCCTTACCATTTTCCTAACTTTCTCCTATTTATGGATTCCATTGATTCCATTAATGTTACAAGAAATGATCTCCATGCTTTGACTGATGAACATGATTCCTCGATCATTCTTTGTGTCCCATCCATAATATTCCTTCTTGTTTCTTCCTTTCTAGGTTGGTTCTTGCTCTTTCTTCCTGAATTGTTGGATTTTTTTTCAATATTAGCTTTCACCCTGCTCCTAGTGGTAGTTAGAGAGGTTGGTGAAGGCTCATAGCTATTCTTCTTTCTATGCTTGACCATAGTCTAGGGATCCTCATATTCCTCCTTGCAGTTATCAAAGAGACCTTCCAGTCTGGCAAGGTGACTCAAGCTTGTGGTTGAAAGTCTTTTAAGGATTTCGTTCATAGTCTCAGGGGATACCCTATTGATTGGGCTAGTGTTGGATTCCTAGGAAAGAGGAGGATTTAAAAACTCTCCACTAGATCCTATCAAGGAATTTGGGACAAAAGATAAATCCTACTCCATCAAAGCCTCATTTAGACCATTCTTCTTAGGAGATGAAATCCCCCTTTGTCAACCAAATCAGGAATAGCAGTGAATACATTGCTATGAAGAGGGTAGACTAGATTCTCTAGAACATTGTCTCTATCAATAGGCTTATCCTTCTTGTCATTTCTTGTTGCAACCCCTACATTCTTGTTCCCATGAGCTAGGAATTCTAAAGGGCTATCTTTAACCACTAGCTTGTCCCTAATGGCTTTCCCTATTGTGACCCCTATAGTCTTGTTACTAGCATTTTTCTCCATCCATACTTTTTAGGGTAAATTCACTTTGTTCATGCCTACTTTGTTTTGAGCTTTTCCAAACTTTCCTTTCTCTTTGAATATTGGTAAAGTACTCACTTTATGGCCTACCTTGTTGTAGTGGAAACATGCAAATGGGACACTTTCATAGTCAATATGCTAAACCCTTCTTCCCAAATGAGACTAGAATTCAATCACTTGGGGCATATACTATCCCTTAGTTACCCCCACACATAACTTGGCATATGTGAGCCTTTTCTTGGCTGTAGTAACAAGATCAATAGAAAAAAGTTCTCTGAAGGATCTGGCTATACCATCAAAAACATTTTCATGCCAATACTCTAAAGGCAGTTTAGGTAGCCTAATCCAAACTGGAGCCTAGGTTAGGAAGTCATTGTTCAAGTCTAGGTTAGAAGTCCACTTTTGGAGGATGAGACTAGACTTGCCCATAGACCAATTTCCTACACATAGGATTTTGGAGTAGTCCTCTAAGAAAGAGAACTCAAAAGTTATAAAACCCTTAGCCATGGTCATTACCTCAACATGCCCTTTCAGCTGCCATTTGTTCCTAGCAAAGATCCTTACAAGATCTATGTTAGGTCTAGGGCCAATGAATTTTTCCACTAGGGTAGTAACCATACTTAGGATATTATGGTCAATAATTTCTTTGCATACTTCCAAAGAAAATATTCCCTTCTTCTTATCAGATTTATTGATGATTTTGGGAAAGGTTGACTTACCTATTGGCTTAACCCTAAAGAGATTCAACCAATGACCCCAAGCCCCTGGGGCCCTCCTCCTGAAGATCTAGGAATAGGAAGACTCTTTGCACCTGGGTGTGGATGTAGTTAATGTGGGTCCCCATCCTTTGAGGCATCAACATCTTGCCCCTCCTTTTCCTACTTTGCATCTAGAACCTATTCCCCAATTCTCATTTTCTCCAGATTTCCACCCAAAGAATGATTCAAATTTTTTCTCCACTCCTCTCCACTTTCCATCCTTTGTTGAATACTTGACACATATAGATAGAATAAAGAGAATGTGAAACTAATATGGTATTTCTATATAGACCAAGTTCACTTGTGAGAATTAATAAGTTATGTGAAGTTGTTAAATGTTGAACTGGTACATCTAGATCTGAGGATAATTGATTCACCCCACTCTCAATTATTCAAAATAATTTTAATAATTGGTATCAAATCATAGGTTATTTAAAGGAAAGTTTGAAAGAACTCAATTTAAAGATCAAGATATACAAGAAAGAGATGCCCAAGTTGAACAAAGGGATTTTCCCATCATGGCGATGCTTGATGAGATTAAACTTATCTAGTATTGGAGATTCTAAAACATACTACCTAGACAATTAATAAATTGAGGTACCTAGACCCATGACTATTGAACAAGTGAAAGAGAAGTAGGAGAACAACAAAATAATTATTAAACTTGCACTAGCCCTAAGTTATGGTAAAAATTTTGATGTGAAGGAAAGCAATACTATAAAGAAAATGTGGAACAAGTTAGTACAAATCCATGGAGGAGATAAAAATGTATTGAGAGTTGAGGAAAAAACCTTGAGAGTAAAGTTTGATGATATGAGAATGAAAGAAGGTGAGACCATTGTGCAATATTATGAATCCAAGAGGTGTTGAATGCTTTCAGAGGAGCTTGAGGAATCATATCTAATGAGATTGTTATAAGTAAAGTATTTAGAACTTTACTTCCTATCTATGAAATTAAAGTATTGGCAATTCAAAAATTGAGATGTACACCTAGTAATGATATGACTTTGGATAGTCTAGTTGGTACACTCACTGCATTTGAACTATCGAATTTTGACAATGATTCCCCTACTAGTGTTGAATCTTCTTTTATGGAAAAAAAAAAGACCCTTAATAGATCTAAGAAAAAGAATAAAATCAAGTTTGTGGAAATTTCAAGTTAATCCAATGATGATGTTGATGATCTTGAAGCATAGTTGTCCAAAAAATACCTAGAGGAAAAGGAAAATAAAAAGGTAAACTCCCTATTATCTATTTCACATGTAACAAAGTTGGTCATATTGATGCAAGATGTCCTAACATAGATAATAAGGAGGAAAGGAAATATTTCAAGTACAAAGGAAGGAAAGATAATAGAGACAACCAAGGTAACAAATACTATAAAGAAAAAGGTAAGAAATATTTCTACATTGCTGAAGAAGATGGTTCTGATAGTGATTCTAATGATCATGATGAAGAAGTTATTTATGTTGTAATGAAAGATGATTCTAATGAAGATGAGAAAAATATATTTATTTCACATATGACTAAGAATGATAGATGGATAACTAATAGTAGTTCCTCATATCATATGTTTGGTGATACAAGTTTGGGATGCTAGAATATTGTAATGCAAATAGTGTTAAATTTGGTAATGATGCACCATGTTATCTGAAAGGTAAAGGATCAATTATACTAAATGATAACATCAAATGTGAAAATTCATGTTGGGTTGATGGTTTGAAATATAACTTGTTGAGTATGGCAGAGTTGATCAGTTTAGGATATAGAGTTGAATTCCAAAATACAAAATCAAAAATCTGTGATGTTACTGGTGAACTAATTGGAAGTGAAGAGAAAATAAAAGGTAACCTATTCTACCTAGACTAATCCAAACATACTTTTTTATTTTCATAGTTTTATTATGTCTAGTTGTGGCATAAGAGACTATGTCACATGAACTTTGATAATTTTGTAAGCATTATTAGTTGATGAAAAGAGTTAGAGGATTACCAAGATTAAGAAAACCTGATAAGGTGATGTGCAAACAATGTCAAATGGGTAAAATGATAAAGACTAGTTTCAAGAGAAAGACCTATTATTCTGATGATATTTTGGAGTTGGTTCATATTGATTTATGTGGTCCTATTATAGTGAAAAGCTACTATGGTAACAAATATTTCATTCTATTTGTTTATGGCTTCTCTAGAATGATGACTATGATATTTCTCAAACAAAAAATTGATGCATCTCAAATATTTAAGTGGTATTTTTCCAGAGTAGAAGAGGAAATAGGAAAGAGTTTGAAGTGCTTGGGATCAAACAAAGGAGATGAATTCATATCAAATGCTCGTTCAACATATTTTGCAATGACAAAGGAATCAAGAGACAAATGAGTGCACCAAGGAATCCACCATAGAATGGTATAGATGAAAGAAGAAATAGATCAATCATGGACTATGCAAGAACATTGATGATTATGAAGAGTTTTTCATAGAAATATTGGAGAGAAGTTGTATGTATTGTAGCATATACTCTGAACCAAGTACAAGTGAAGAAAGGTATAAATAAAACACCTTTTGAACTTTGGTATGACTATGCACCTAATGTGAATTATTTCAAAGTTTTTGGAAGAAAGTGTTACATATTGAAAGATGAAAGAACAAGAAAAATTGATGCAAAGAATGATGAAGTTATATTTCTAGGTTATTTCACTAAAAACAGGCTTGCAATTGTTTGAAATCTAACACTAACAATATTGTGGAAAGTTCATATGTTAAAGTTGATACGTTTACAAAAAAGAATGAAGAATAATGCAAGAAAGAACTTGAAGACCATTTTTTTCAATATCTATGAAGGTGTTCAACTAGTACCTTACCTGAAGAAGAGAAGGTGGGTGTCAATTATTAATAGCCAAGCATTGTCAAGGTTCTACAGAAGAGTTATTCTAAGCATCATTAGACTACTAATAATTGGGCTATAGGAAGTGATTCAAATACATACACTATTGAATATCAAACAGAGCAAGCGAAGTTATAGCTAGGAATACTTGAAGAAGATGATAAAGTTGAACTTAGTGAACCAAAATAGGGAGATGAACATATTTTGAAAAATTATGTGAGAAGACATCATGCACTAGAACAAATCATTGGAGAAAAATATCTGAGAGTCATAAAAAGAAGAAAATCAAAGAGAAATACATGCTTATTATGTGAGTTTGAACCCAAATCTATTAAAGATCCTTTGGAAAATCAATACTAGAAAGGAGAAGTGAATGAAGAAATTAAGAAAATTGAGAAGAGAAAGAGATGAACATTAGTGCCCAGGACAAAGGACAAGAATGTGATTGGAACTAAGTGGATTTTTAGAAACAAGTTTAATGAGAAAGGTAAAGTCATAAGGAACAAGGAAAAACTCATTTGTCGAGGATATGCACAAGAAGAAGGAGTTTCCTATGGTGAAACCTTTTCCCCAATTACAAGGTTGGAAGGAGTAATAACTTTTCTTGTATATGATTCTTACAAATGATTTAAAGTATATCAAATGGATGTCGAATCTACATTTCTAAATGGAATCTTGGAGAAAGAAGTCTACATTAAACAAATTCAAGGTTTTTTTTATTCAATTAAGAGGAATATGGTATGTAAGTTTCACAAAGCTTTATATGGTTTGAAGCAAGCCCCTAGAGCATGGCATGAAAGGTTACACAATTATTTGGTGAAAAATAGGTTTTTACTTGAACTAATCACAACAGAAATCTATATCTAAAAAGTGAATTAGAAAGTAATATATTGCTAGCTCTATTTTATTTTATCATAACATATTTGGATGAAAAGATTCAATGTGGAAGTCATTTTCAGATCAAATGAAGAAGAAATTTGAGATGTCAATGTTTGGAGGGATCAAATTCTTTGTGGTATTACACATCTATCAAATAAAAGGTTGCATATAGATTACACAATCTAAGTATGTCAAGGAGATATTCAAGAATTTTGGAAGAAAGACTCAAGACTAGTTGGAACACCTATGGTAGTTGGTCATAAGTTGTCAAAGAATGATGATTCCACTGAGGTGAATCAAACATCATATGGGTCAATGATTGGAAACCTAAAATATGTTGTACATACAAGACCTTACATTGCATAATAAATTAGAATTTCTTCTACATACTCTACTAGTCCTAGAGAAAATCATATGATGGAAATAAAAATAATACTAAGATATCTAAAAAGAATTGAAGATTATGGATTATGGTATAAGAAAAATGGTAAGTTTGAGTTGAAGGTTTTCACTAATGTAGATTGGACTAGAAATGTTGATGATGGAAAGAGTAAAAGTGGAGCCACTTTATTTATAGGCAAGAGACTAATTTCATGGAAAAGAAAAAAAACATAACTATATTTCACAATTTGTGGCAGAGGTTGAGTAATTTGCTACAACAGTAAATTGTTCAAACATTGTGTGGATCAAAAAATTATTAAAGGTATGAAGGAATAGATCACTAAACCTATTGTAATATACTATGATAACAAAAGTTTTACAAACATATCAAAGAACCCTATGATGCACACAAAGACTAAGAGAATTGGTATCCTTACAAAGATAAACCACGTGTTGAGATCAAGTATCCTTACTTGAGAGAATTGGTATGAGACAAAAAAATTAGGATTGGAATATGTGAGTGCAAAAAAATAGATAGTTGACATATTCACAAAGGCACTACCTAAGGATGGTTTTGAGTATCTAAAAGGTAAGTTAGGGTCATTTTGTTGCTTGAAGAAAACTAAGAAGAGATTTTGCACTGTAACAATTGTTATGATAAGAATATGTTACATATCATTGGAGGAGGGCAAACTTTAGGAACTCCTAAGAGTGTTAAAAGAAAGACATTAAACTATGAGAAGATCAATCTACAAGGAGTTATGAAGCAAGATAATGGAATGAAATTTCTATATTAGTCATAATAGTGACATTAATATGTTATGTATGCTAAAGAAAAGAAAAGAAATGCATGTGAATGGTTGATCTCTTTAGCATAGTTGTCAAAGAGGGAGAGTATCATACAAGTTACCATACAAGGTACATATAAAGAGGGAGATCATACAAGATATACCTAGTTACCATTCATATCAGTAAGATGAAGATATGACAAATAAAGATTATATGCTAAAATGAAAGACAGAGCATCTAGAGATTGCATTGAATGAGAATTAGAATGAAACTAAGAAAGAGAGAACAAGCAAAAAAGGATATAAGAGTACAAGTTTAGAAGAAAATATAATGAAAATTTTGGACCTCATGATAACTAGAGGTGTTGCCATTAGTTGAAAAGAGGGAGATTGTTGGAAACTACAATTGGAACAATTGTTATACTATAATTGATTGTCAAAACTACTGATAAGATATTGTCTAACCTATTGGAGAGACATTTACTAATAGTGTTGAGTACTAGATCTAATTATTGATGAAGAGGATTTGAAAAGAAGAGAAAGCAAGGTGAGCTAGTGATGTTGTTGAGAAGAGAGAAGTTAAGTATCATGGAAATACAATAGGCACCTAATAAGTTAGCCATTAAAAAGATAACAAATTTTTTAATCATTACATGAAGTGAAAAAGACAATTGAAATTGATACATAAGTGGAATTTCAAGAGTTGAGTTAAATTCTAAGCTTGACCAAGTATTAGTATTGGTCAGTCAATGAAGGAACTGGAACAAACGATTAAGGAAATTAAGTAGAAAATAAACAAAACAATTTAAACTGAGTACTATTTATTGTCAAGAAAGTTGATGAAGGAAGGTTAGTAGCGACTGAGCATAGTAATGGTTAATAGAACTACTAGATTTTGAGAAAAATATAATAGTGTATGACAATATAAAAAGTGGTGACCAAGAAAAAGAACTTAGTGATTGTTGAGTGAAAATAAAAGTTACAATTTGTAAAAGAATCAAGTTTGAGGATGACATATTTAATTTTTTGGATTAGTCAAAATGTGAGATTAATTAGGATTGAGGATTTGGTATATTTAATGTACAAAGAGAGTTTTTTATGCGATCAAAGGAAAGGATTTGATTAGAATTCTCTAGAAGTGTCAAGAAAGGAGAAGGAGAACAAAATGATAGAAGGATTTGATGAATCTAACCTAACCCTAAGATCTATAGTGATGTTTAAGTAGAAAAGATCAAAATTACCAATTAAAGGAGACATGAGAGACATTTTCTTAGTGTTGATTGGAAATATTAAGGAGAAGCTATGAGGAATAGATTAGTAAAGGAGAAATGTGAATAGATTAATGAATTATCATTGCTTAAATGGATTTCGAGAAGATTAGTGATGGAGATTATTATGAAGGCTAGTAATTAACCCAAAAAAATGAGTGAATGGAGATCTAATTTTTCAAAGTGAGTTGTACTTTACATATCAAACCTATTATTAAATTATAACTACTATAATAGTCAAAATCCTTTAATCAAGGTGACCTAGAATTTTTTTTGTAAATCATTTAATCAAGGTGACATTCTAATAGAATGACCCAAATTCTTCTAACAAGGAGAATCCTAAAATGGTGATTAAATCCTTTAATAGGGTCACATTTGGTAGTATTTTATATAACGTTTAACATGGTTGGCACTTAACCAAGCTCATTTTATAATAGTGTGAAATTGGTAGCACGTTGCTTGGTGGTTTTTCCTAAATTAGGTTTCCACATGTGTGGATGTTACTTTATGCATGTTATTTTATAGTTATTTATTTTAGTGTTAATCAGTACATACATATAGAATATATATAATGTTAAATTGTTGATATATTTATATATAGATTGATCTAATTTAGGAGATTGATTAAGTTGTGTGAAGCTATTGAAAGTTGAATTGGTACATCTAGACGTGGGGATAATTTATTCACCACCTCTCTTAATTATTCTAAATCATTCTAACAATTAAAATGTTATCAATTTAAATAGTGTTAGAAAAGGAAACCAACCAATACTTGTAGACAACCAGCATCCCACCAAAGACCAATAGTTAATAGAAACTAGGACTAGCACTATACCCACATGATAGGACTAAGATAGAAACACAAAGGGAAAAAAATAGGAGACTTAAGAACTAACTCAGCATTAGGCTGGTTGAAGAGCCAGCTCCTTCTTTTCCATAATCTTTTCCATGAGCACTTTGACATTCTCTTTGATCTATTCTTCATTCTTTGCTTTCATCTTTCTTCTTGAAGATTGTCTCTTTTCATTCTAGAACATTCTTATGCACCCTTATCCTTGTCTAGTACTAGTGTCATAATGTTTTTTGCATACATATGCACATTACCTACAAGTTTATTCATAGTCTCCACTGACACCTCTAATAACTTTTGGTAATTGTTGACCATAGTAGACATATTTATTTCCAAATTCTCAATTATTTTGACGAGTACTTTAAATTAATCTCCAAATAATTCCTAGTAATACCTATAACATGTTCCTCATTCAACTTGTTCTCTACTTCCTCTATTTTAGCATTTGGAGGTTTTTAATTAATGTTGATATTTCTAATGGAATTAAAGTTTTGTTTCTCCATTCTAAAGGTATACATAGAAATAACATTTTTTGTTTGGAGCACACCTAGAGGATGTGAAATATCAATACCTTTAAGGTCATCTTTCAAAAAAATTACATTGACCTCATCCACATAAACTATGGCAACTAAGAACTAACTTTCGCCATTTTCCTCATTCTTTTCCTCCAAATCTTTAGGGGTCACTTCAAGAGGGAAATTATTTGATTCAATGAACACATAATAAGTGACATTTTACTCAAAATAATTGAAACACATGACCTATTTATCAAATTCCTCCTCCTTTTCACTAGTATTAAAATATTTGTCTCCCATTTACTCCTTCTATGAGCTATCCTTAACTTCCTTTGAATGAACCTAAATAGGGGAGGGACAAGTCCTAGTAAGTCAAAGAAAACAAAATAATCAACCCCCCAAAATGTTCAATCTCAACTTTTTCCTCTATTTCCAAACTAGTAGAAGTCAATGAAGAGACTTTGTCCATTGATTAGTGAAGACATTTCATCAATCAATTTCTCACCCAATAATATCATATCTAGAAGGCTAACACAATAGCATAAATGATGAGATTTAAAAGGAAGGAGAAACATTATAAATAAAATAGTTTCATGATCTATTTATACTAGCATGAAAGCAAAGAGAGAAAGGGAATGAGAAATGGTTACCTTCTATAGTAAGGTGGACATCATACGGTGAACTATACAAATAGATGGATGGAAAACATGGTATTGTATGGTCAAACAAGATCATAACCTACTAGTTAACCCATCAAAGCTCCACCATAGATCAATGTCCTCATATTACCATGTTGTGGCCCAATAAAAATGCATTACCTTTGTTTTGGACTTAGCATATTTTTTTTTACTGCATTATCCATCCATGGAACTTAGCATATTAAACTTGAATATTTTTCCCATGTATGAGATTTAGAATATTAAATGTGAATGTATTACCCATGTATTTGATTTAACATGTTGTAAAAAAAAAAAGTGTAAAAATATAATATAAAGCATGGTGAATATATATGCCCCCTCCTTATCATGTCTATATAATAAATATAATAATTAAGAGAAAAGGGTTACCTACTTTACAGAACAAGGAGATATTCTTAAGCCAACAATGCCTACTATACTCTTATAAAAGCCATTAACTCTTATAATCTAAGAATATAGAAAATCATGAAAAAAAAATGAGAAAACGGCCTTGAAACGATAAGATGTTGTTAGAAAGACATCTTCAAAGTGTCTGAAAGATAAATCTTAAATTAAAAACATGAAAAGGAGAACAATGCAATGCATCTATTCAACCCCCTATATACAAGTTATATACAAGTGGAATAATTATCCTTGGAAAAATGATGAAAAACATTAAAATACATAGTAATAAAAATTATTTATAATGAGTTACATAAATTTACAAATAAAGAAGAGGTGGTGATAAGAGACATGCACCTCTTTTGTATAAGGGAGTGTCATGATTGATACATGATTCCTTATAGGAAAAAATCTCGCATGATAAACATATACCATTTTAATAATGAAAGTCATTATTTAGAAAAGAGAGAGCGAGAGAGAGAGAGAGAGAGAGAGAGAGAGAGATTAAAAATGTACAAAAAACCTTTCCACTCAAGCATGAGGAAAGAAAGATAAATCCATGATGTATTATATAATAAAATATTGTAAGATATAAAGTATTGGAAACTTACAAGTGAAATAATTGTTGTTTTGTTATTGATATCAAATCTATTGATAAGACATACTTCTACCTAATTTAAATGTCATATCAATTTGATTGATGAAGAGGATTTGAGAAATTTCTCATAAGAATAGCACAAAGGAAAGGTATTTTTGTAAAAGGAAGCTACAATGGACATTTCATTAGTTAGACTTTGATGAGATAAAGTGATTTTTTATATCAAGAAAGTTAAGCCAAGCCAAGTAATAGAGAAAATGGTAAAGGAATGTCAAGTGATGCTAGTGTCAACTAAGCCATAGTAAGTGCTAACCAAATCTAGTGTTGATAGAGCATCAATATCAATTGAGAAAGCTATTCGACACTAACCCAAAAGTTTTATAGTGATTGGGTGTTAAGTGATGATTGTGTGTCAAAACTTAGTGATTGTCGAGTAACATTGTTGAAGATGAAGGGACTGAAGGTGTTGAGAAAGATTGATTCCTACTATGTCCTTGACTCCATGAAGAAGCAGTGGAGGTATGTTATGAGAGCTATTATCGAGTACATCACGTTGGATCCTAGGTTTGATAGAGTGCGTACCCACCACTTTGTTATATTGAATCATTTCCAGCATAATGTTAATATTTCCTTTCCAAATTATCTATTAACCTCTATGAGGAAGGTGGTGGATAGCTTCAAAAAGAAGACCACCACAAATTTGGCTTTACATGAGCGGCTATTGCTGCTTATCCACAAGCACTTGAAGGCTCAGACTATAAGCATTACTCTCCCTTATGTAGAGAATGTGGAGTCTGGTAGTTCTAGTTACTCCTTTGATTTAGAAGATATACAAAGCCTTAACTTTGAGGAAGGAGGGATCTCTTCTTCAGCCCAGGCTAAAAAATTTCCCTCCCCCATAACCCCTAGTAGAAAAATCCCTAGGGATCATGGGCAGAAGCCTCTTGAGAAGGATGAGGAGGAAGATAGTGATGATGAGGAGGACCCAGAGTCTAAGGAGGTGGTTAAGGAGATGTAGGAGGAAATTAAGGATGAAAGTGGAAGGAAGAAATGCAAGAGGGAGAATTTGGGGGAAGTGTGCTCTCAGTTTGAGGAGGTGTTAGTGCTGCCCCTATCTCCTATCCACCTCCAAGCCCAACCTAAGGAGTAGAAAGATGAGAATACAAAGAATGCAAAAGGGGAAGTGTAGGTCAATGATAGGAGTAAAGCTTGGAAAAACTTTAATGTCAGGAATTCGAAGATGGGCATCTTAAGGGAGGCCATGAATCCCCAAATCCTCATGGAAAATCAAGATGAACCACATCTAGAAGAACTCATTGAACTAACAATAGTGGCTATTTCAGACAGATCCAGGGAGATGGGGATGAACCTCTTGAATAATGCTTGTAACAGTATGATTGAAAATTTTAGATCAATCAAATGGCTTTTCCATGAGCTAGAGGAGGTCAAAGAATAGGTGAGACATATTGAGGCAACAAGGAATGGGATGGATGCTAATAGGAGGATGGATTCGGCTGATAGGCTTAGTCTAGCAGAAAGAAGGATACACAACCTGGAGAACTATAATCACAACCTTGTGAATCATATGTTCTCTTTGTCAAGATCCATTAACAACAACATCATCTCTTATCGGATAGATTGAAGATAGAGAAATGCAGGACGATGAGGAAGGAAAAGATAGGGAAGAAGATAGAACAAAGGATGACTCTGCAAAGGACAACACCATTCCTAATCAGGACTAGGGGGACCAAAGGGTGCAACAGTTGGAAGTGAAGGAGAATTAGTTGGCCTTTGAGGCTGCTCAGGTTATGCAAGAGCTAGAGTGAAAGAATGAGGAATAACTCTTGCCTGTTCTTTTATTTTCCTATGTCTTTTGGCTTTTGTTCTAGCTTTAGGCCATGGTAATACTTGTCTTTTTTCTTGGTCTTTTCTCAGAACTTTACTTTTTCACTGGGCTTTATGCTTATTATCAACCTCTGAACTTATACTTTTTTGGCTGGGCTTTCATGTTTATTATCAACCTTATATGTTCTAACTATTGGGTTTTAGGATCCTTGTAAAACCTGTTTATCTAATCAAAAACATTGTTGAAGATGAACCTAAGGAAATTGTGATTCCCAATTGACCTGATTGATTTCTTCTGAGATGCAAACCATGTTGAAGATAATATTGATGACTTGGATCATTTAATTTGAGAAAAAGATTAGGTAAAGACATAATATAAAAATTATAGAGAAGTTTCTAGAGGAAGATCAAGAAGATGAATAGATACAATGAATCATGTTGAACCTGATCACAAACCTTAAGATCTATGGTGGTTGTGGAAAATGGTAAAGCAATAATTACATATCTGAAGAGGTACAGAGCTAAACCAAAAGAGTGTAAGTGCCTATGCATGGGTGAAGGTGGTGCATATGAGAGAGTTATATAGAGAGATGTGGATCAGAGATGCACAAGTGTGAGGTTATATGTGAAGCTAAAGGAGATTACTTACAAAGATGTTTTTTATAAGTAAAATATAAGAAAGAAGGCTTAAGTGTTGTTGAATGGGGAATACTAATTTCTTGAAGGATAGTTGAGCCAAACAAGAACAAAGATAACAATGGAGAGCTTATCAGTGAATCAACACCTAAAATGAATAGTGATATGAATTTGCGAAGTGAGTTGCAATCATACAGATCAAAACACTACTACTTTCTTTATAATCATTGGAAAAAAATTGTATTCAAATCCTTTTAGTAGGGTTTGACCTAACAATCATTTGAAGCACTTAATAGTCTATGTAAATCCTTTAACAAGGTGACATTCTTAGAATGATCAAAGTCCTTTGATAAGACCACTCCTAATAGGATGATTAAATCCTGTAACTAGGTCACATGTAATAGTGTGTATTGTAAACTTTAATAGTGTTGGATCTTAACAAAACTCACTTTGAAAGAGTGAAAAATTGGTGACATGTTGTTGGTGGTTTCTCCCAAATTGGGTTCCCATGAAAAATCCTAGTGTCAAACTTGTGTTGAATGCTTTATATGTTTTATATTTTATATTCAAAAAGGCACGTTATAGTAGGAACATTAGTTTTATCATTATAGTAGACACTGAGAAACAACAAGCTAAGTAGAACAATAAGATGTTTATGTTTAATTGTTAAAATGGTACTTAAGGACCTTGAGTAACTAATTGCACCCCAACTTATTCTGAACATTTCTAAAAATTTGTATCAAAGCTAAGTGCTTCTAGAGAAAATTTTGAAGGTACTTAAAGCCAAAGATCATGACTTGTAATAGAGATGTACCTAAGATGAACAAGGAGAACATTCTTGCATGGAAAACCTTGATGAGGTTGCATATATCTAGTATTATTAATGTTGCTATCAATTTTGTGAACAATGAGTATGTGAAGATAACAACTACTCCCTTGATAGTTGACCAGCTAAAGAAAAAGAAATAACACAATAAAGTAATGTTGGAGATTGCCTCAACCCTAAGTTATGTCGATTTTGATGACTTGAAAGATTGTGATAGTGAAAATAAAATGTGCAACAAACTAAAGACCATATATGGAGGTGATGACAATGTCTTGAGATCCAAATTAGAAAGCCTAAGAGGAAAATTTGATGAAATGAGAATGATTAAAGGTGATACTATAATACAATATTGTGAAAGAGTTAAAGATTTCATTTATATTATTTGTGGTGCAAATGGAGAAATCAAAGATGAAACTGTGATAAGAAAGTTATTGAGGACTCTACTTCCTATTTATGCTATTAGAGTATCTTCAATTCAAGAATTAAGATGCAAACAAGGTCATACTTTGACCTTGGAAGGTTTAATTGGTAGAATTAATACTTTATAAATTTCTAACTTTGATAACTACACACCTACTACTATTAATATGCCAAGTCATAATTGGTCCCTGGGAAAAGAAAAGGAAAATATGTGAAGAGTGATAATTTCAATTCTAATAATGAGATTGATGAACTTGAAGCCCTTATTGCAAAGTGATGCGTAAAAGGAAAATGTAAATACAAAAGTAAACTGCCTATTATCTAATTTTCATGCAAAAAATTAGGTCATATTTCTGCTAGGTGTCCTAACAAAGAAGATAAGGATGAAAGGAAGGAAAAAAGTACAAAGGAAGAAGAGATGATCGAGACTTCAAGAGATACTATGATGACAAAGGTAAGAAATCCTACTATATTTCTAAAGAAGAAATTGATAATGAATCTAAAAGTAATGATGATGAAGTTGTCTATGTTTCTATGAAAGAATATTCTAATGAAGATGGGAAAAATGTATTGATTTCATATGTAAAAAAAAGTGATAAATGGATAATTGATTGTGGATGTTCAAATCATATGACTGGTGATGAAGAAAAAATTGAGGACATTTCTCCATACAAAGGTGGATGTGTGAAATTTGTTAATGATATTCCATGTGTTGTAAAAGGTAAAGGAACTATTCAACTGACTGACAAGATAAATTGTGACAATGTCTAATGGGTTGAAAGACTTCACTATAATTTTTTGAGTATTTCATAGCTAAAAAACCAAGGTTACAAAGTTTAATTTCACAATAGGAAGGCTAAGATACATGATTTTGATGGTAAGCTCGTTGGAAGTGGTGACTAGACAAGAGGTAACTTATTCTACCTAGTTTTACTTAATGAGACATGCTTGTTTGCATAAAAGGAAGATGTTTGGTTATGGAACAAGAGGTTATGTCATGTAAACTTTGATAATTTGGTGGATATCAGTAAAATGAGGAAAGTAGGAGGATTCCATAAACTATAGATACCTAACAATGCTATGTGTAAACAATGTCAATTGGGAAAAATGAAAAAGTCCAGTTTTAAGAGAAAAACATACACTTCTAATGATATTTAAGAATTGGTTTAGACTAACCTATGTGGACCCATTGATGTTCAAAGCTACAATGGAGACAAGTATTTCATTTTATTTGTTGATGATTACTCTAGGATGATGGCTATGATGTTTCTTAAAGCTAAATCTAATGTTTTTCACATATTCAAGTGGTATTTAGGAAAAGTTAAAAAAGAAAGAAGGAAGAGTCTAAAGTGCTTGATATTTGATAGAGGTGGTGGATTAATTTTAGATGAGTTGATATAGAAAGGAATTAAAAGAAAAATGTTAGCACCAAGGACCCCTTCTCAGAATGGGGTAGATGAAAGAAGGAATATATCAGTAATGGATTGGACAATAATATTGATGGTGGAAAAGAGTGCATCAAATAAATATTGGAGAGAAGTTGTTAG
The DNA here is from genome assembly GCA_028749045.1 of Cupressus sempervirens. NCBI lineage: Eukaryota > Viridiplantae > Streptophyta > Pinopsida > Cupressales > Cupressaceae > Cupressus > Cupressus sempervirens. Next base: position 820,080,908 of record CM053785.1, read on the forward strand.
TATTTTTGTCTATACCCTAAATAGAGTACAAGTCAAGAAAGGTACAAATGCTACACCTTTGGTACTATGGTATGTATATGCTCCTAATGTGAAATATTTAAAAGTATTCAGAATTAGATTCTATATGCTCAAAGATAAAAGGAATGGAAAACTTGATGCAAAGAGTGAAAAAGGTATATTTCTAGGATATTTCATTAAGAGAAAAGCTTACAAGTGTTAGAACTCTAAAACTACATGCAAAGAATAACCTAAATACTGAAATACATTCATCTATGTGGATGATGATGCTCCAAGAAATGCTAATGAACAATAAATCAAGTTGTAGTCTCTGACTAGAATAATGTAGTCCAACAAATTATCGAGCAACAGAGAGTGGGTGTCAAGAAACATATTGAAGATGATTAGACATAAATAGGTAATGTTGACCATCAGCTAGAAAATGTTGAGCATGAAGAAGAGGGAACAGAACCTAAACAAGGAAGAGAGAATGAGTTTGAGTTTATTTTCTAAGATGAACCAGTAGAAGAACAAAGAAGGAAACTACTCATGCTAGAAAAATATGTGAGAAGGCATCATAAACCTGAACAAATCATTAGTAATTCCAAATAAAGTCTTATGACAAGAAAGAAACTCAAAGATGATGCATGCCTACTTTGTGAATTTGAGCCCAAAATAGTAAAATATTCTCTAGAAAATGAAGATCAGATTTAGGCAATGAATGAGGAAATTAAAAAAATTGAGAAGAACAATACTTGGACTTTGGTGTCAAGACCTAAAGACAAAAATGGCATTGGGATAAAGTTGGTTTTCAAAAAAAAAAACTCAATGAGAATGGTGAATTAATAAGAAATAAAGAAAGACTGGTATTTGAGGGATATGCTCAAGAAGAATAAGTTTATTATGGTTAAAAAAATTCTCTTGTGGCAAGGCTTGAAGGAGTCATAACTCTTCTTGCATTTTCAGCCAACAAGAATTTAAAAGTATATCAAATTTTCATGCCAAAAAATTTTGCAAGGCAAAAAAACAACTAATATATATATATTTTTTAATGTAGAAACTAAGGGGAAAACTACGTTAAGATGTTATGGATGTGAACCCTTAATCTTTTGCACCCAATATGAGACACGTTGATGTGCAAGAGAGATTCAATTTGTGTCATTGTAGTGGTAAAACTTCTAAGAATTGTAACAAGAAGGTTCTTTATGAATTAATTATTAGGTTTATCGTTATTTTAATATTTTCATTGTTATTATTATTCAATTATTATTATAATTATTATTTGAAAACACCAATACCTTCTATTTTTAATATACATCTTTTATTTTTATTGCTAACATTATTATTATTTAATATTAAACTAAAATTACTACATTTACAAATAATGTTCAATTAAGCGTATGTGCAAGATCATGGTGTACCAAACTATGGCCTTAAGTGGCAGTGAAAAATCAGCAAATCAGGTTTATGTCAACTTGACACATAATTTTGAAGTGGTTATGGACTTTATATCAAAAATTTGTAAGAAAATAATTTGTAGAAAATTGAATGTAGTTTCTAAACTACTAGGCCTTATCAGGAGAAAAAAATAATTGATTGGTCAAAAGTTTGAATTTTAATGCAGTACTAAGAAAATTTCAAGGCGAAAATAAAAAGTAGGTGTATGTCTGACCACCTTAATCAAAATCAAATCATAATATTTTTTTAATATAATTATAGATATGAAAACTAGTCTCATGCCCGGATGTGACGCATATTTTTTGATATTTTTATTCCAAATAAATAATTAAAAATGAATTTTCTACCAAAAAAATTTTGGATTAAAAAAAGTCTCGTGTCTGACCACCCTAACTAATAGAAAATTTGATCAAATTTTTCTTTTTTTCTTTTTTTCTTATACTAGGCAAAGTATAGAATGTGACGCAACTTTTAGATTTAAAAAATGTTATACCGTTTGAAAGTTATAGCTATTTTTCATTCAATATGTCAATCAACACTTTACAATAATCTTCATTCATAATTAACTAATAAATAATTATCCAACTCAAAATTTGATAGAAATTATATTGATGGAATCTAGAGAGCGATATTAAAAAACCCATTTCGTTTCATTCAATTTCGATCAAAATAACATTGTCAGACGGCTACCCGAAGTCTGAGTATCACTAAAACTCTCTATAAACACGTCTTTGGGGTTGACCAGGTAGGCTTGGTAAATACCAAGCCTGATCGGATATCCGATTCAAAATCGGATATCTGATTTGACATCGGATATCCGATATGGCTCAGTAGTCAAATTTCAAAAATTTTCAAATTTTGGAGGAAAATTCGATTTAAACGTTCTAGTTTTTTATTTTTAAATTATTTCACTTATATTAATATTTAAAGGCATATTTTAATATATTATATATATATAATAACGTAATGTAAACATACAAAATATAATCTAGTAATATATAATAATATCTTATGTTAATCTTATTACAATCTATAAATATAATATATATTATTATTATTTTTACTAAATATAATAACGTAATTTATATATATATAAAATACGTATTATATATTATTATATTAATATGTATGTTATTAATATATACAATAACGTAATATTTTCTTTAAATGTAATATGTATTATATATTATTATATTAATATGTATAATAATATAATATTTATATAACAACGTAATATTTTTATTAAATATAATATATATTATAAATATTATTATATTAATATGTATGTTATTAATATATTTATATAATAACGTAATATTTTCATTAAATATAATAATGTAATATGTATATGTATACATATATATTATTATATTGATATGTATATTACTAATATGTATATTATTAATATATAAGAGTCAAAGGGGGTCATAGGGTGACCTATAACCCTCTTTGACCCATTAAATGATGATATATGTCTCTAAGGGTTCTAGGACCCCTAGGGACATATGTCGTCCTTTAATGGGTCAAAGGGGGTCCCTTTAACCCATTAAATGATGACATATGTCCCTCGGACCCCCAGGGACATAGCCGAATCGTTCATATCGGTTAAAGGGGGTCATAGGGTGACCTATGACCCCCTTTGACCCATTAAACGATGACATATGTCTCTAAGGGTCCTAGGACCCCTAGGGACATATTCAAATGGGTATTATGGGTCAAAGGGGGTCATAGGGTGACCTATGACACTCTTTGACCCATTAAACAATGACATATGTTCCTAGGGGTCCTAGGACCCCTAGGGACATGGTCGAATCGTTCATATGGGCCAAAGGGGGTCATAAGGTGACCTATGACACCCTTTGACCCATTAAATGATGACATATGTCCCTAGGGGTCCTAGGACCCCCAGGGACATAGTCGAATCATTCATATGGGTCAAAGGGGTTCATAGGGTGACCTATGACCCCCTTTGACCCATTAAACGACAACATATGTCCCTAGGGGTCCTAAGACCTCTAGGGACAGATTCGAATGGGTAATATGGGTCAAAGGGGGTCATAGGGTGACTTATGACCCTCTTTGACCCATTAAACGATGACATAAGTCCCTAGGGGTCCTAGGACCCCTAGGGACATATTCAAATCGTTCATATGGGTCAAAGGGGGTCATAGGGTGACCTATGACCCTCTTTGACCCATTAAATGACGATATATGTCTCTAGGGGTCCTAGGACCCCTAGGGACATATTCGAATGGGTAATATGGGTCAAAGGGGGTCATAGGGTGACCTATGACCCTCTCTGACTCATTAAATGATGACATATTTCTCTAGGGGTCCTTGGACGCCTAAGGACATATTCGAATCGTTCATATGGGTCAAAGGGGATCATAGGGTGACCTATGACCCTATTTGACCCATTAAACGATGACATATGTCTCTAGGGGTCCTCAGACCCCTATGGACATATTCGAATCATTCATATGGGTCAAAGGGGGTCATAGGGTGACCTATGACCCTCTTTGACCCATTAAACAATGACATATGTCCCTAGTGAATCGTACATATGGGTCAAAGGGGGTCATAGGGTGACCTATGACCCCCTTTGACCCATTAAACGACGACATATGTCTCTAGAGGTCCTAGGACCCCTAGGGACATATTCAAATGGATATTTTAGGTCAAAGGGGGTCATAGGATGATCTATGACCCTCTTTGACCCATTAAACGACGACATATCTCCCTAGGGGTCCTTGGACCCCAAGAGACACATTGGAATGGGTAATATGGGTCAAAGGGGGTCATAGGGTGACCTATGACCCTCTTTAACCCATTAAACAATGACATATGTCCCTAGGGGTCCTAGGACCCTAGGGACATATTCGAATTGTTCATATGGGTCAAAGGGGGTCATAGGGTGACCTATGACCCCCTTTGACTCATTAAACTGTTAGGAAAAAAAATCATGGATAGAAATAAAAACTACATGCAAATATAAGCAATAACAAAAAATAATAGAACACACAGAAATAAACACAAGGCACCAAGATTTAACGTGGTTCACCCAATCCCTGGGCTACGTCCACCAAACAACAAGTTCGATCTTATTACAATCCAGTAATTACAACCTGATTACAATCTGTAATCCCTTACAGCTCAATACCGCCGTAAGAACCAATTTCGTATCACCACATATGAAAAAATACCCAACCCTAAGCTCTTTTTATACAAGTATTAAACCGTACAGTATGTATGAAGTATGTACAGTACTTTCCTGATCAGTCACCACAATCTAACAATCTCCCACTTGGGGACTGATCAGGCTCCACACTAAACAACAATCTCGCACTTGGAGACTGAGCTTGTAGCAATACAACTACCGCATGGGGCTCCCACTGGATCAAACCACCTTGGACTCTGTTGTTCTTTTATTCACATTTAGTCTAAAAGACCAACTGAAGCTGAAGAGGAGTTCAACTTCTCCCTTGTTACAACCTTTGTCAACATATCTGCTTGATTTTCATTGGTATGTATCTTTTCCAGCTTTAACTGTCCATCCTCCAAAACTGACCGAATGAAATGGTACCGCAACTGTATGTGTTTGGTCTTAGAATGCAGAGCTGAATTCTTAGCAAGATGAATGGCACTCTGACTATCTGTGAACAAATAATTATCCTTCTAAGGATGTCCCAATTCTTCCAAGAATAACTGAAGCCATATCATCTCTTTGGCTGCCTCTATAGCAGCAACATACTTTGCCTCTGTAGTGGAGAGAGCATTAATCTTCTGTAGTCTAGAAAGCCAGCTCACGGCTGCCCCACCAACAGTAAAGACATAATCTGTAGTACTCCGCCTGGTATCAATATCCCCAGCCAAATCTGAGTCAACATAGCCCTGTAAATTAGTAGTAGAGCCCCAAAAGTGTAAACACTTATTGGATGTTCCTCTCAAATATCTGAGAATCCACTTGACAGCATTCCAATGCTCAAAACCTGGATGACTCATATACCTGCTAACGACTCCCAGTGCATGTACAATATCTGGCCTAGTGCATACCATAGCATACATCAAACTTCCTACAGCTGAAGCATAGGGCACCTTGGACATCTTATCCTCCTCTTCCTGTGTCTTGGGACACATCTCCTTAGTCAATTTCAAATGACCAGGTAAAGGTGTGCTGACAGCTTTAGCATTCTCCATAGAGAAACGTTGCAGCACCTTCTCAACATAATCAGCTTGAGATAGTGTCAATGTTCTATTCTTCCTATCTCTGCAAATCTTCATACCAAGGATTTGTTTTGCTGCCCCCAAATCCTTCATAGCAAATGCATGTGCTAATTGGCGTTTTAGCCCCTTAATATGATCCATGTTAGACCCAGCTACAAGCATATCATCAACATATAAACATAAAATAATGTAGCTATCATCATCCAACCTCTTAAAATAAACACAATAATCTGAATGACACCTATTATATCCATGCTCATGCATAAAATTGTCAAATTTCAGATACCATTGCCGAGGTGCTTGCTTCAAGCCATATAAACTTTTCTTCAATTTGCACACTAAGTTCTCCTTACCTTTGACCTCAAAACCTTGTGGCTGAGCCATATATATTTCTTCATCCAAATCACCATGAAGAAAGGTTTTTTTAACATCCATCTGCTCTAAATGCAAATCTTCAGTAGCCACAAGACTTAAAATAGTACGAATAGAAGTCATTTTAACAACAGGAGAAAATATCTCATCAAAATCAATTCTCTTTTTCTGTGCAAATCCTCTTACAACTAACCTGGCCTTAAATCTTTTCTTACCTCCGTCCTCTTCTTTCAACCTGTAAACCCATTTATTCTGTAAAGCCTTTTTACCTGCAGGAAACTTTCACAAATCCCATGTCTTATTTTTCAGCAAAGAGTCCATTTCATCTTTCATTGCAGACTCCCACTGAATCTTAGTATCCACCTGCACAGCTTCATCATAACTTTCAAGTTCACCAGCATCAGTAAGTAAAATAGAATACAAAGAGGGAGAAAACCTTTGTGGAGGTCTAATTGGCCTTGTTGATCATCTAACATTCACTGGTGTTTGTGGTATTTTTTGTTGCAGTTGTTGCACATCATGAGGAATGGCTGGAACATCAGCTTTTGGAGTATCATCCAGCACTACATAATCATCTTCTTTCTTCTCATGTTGCTGCAATAGATCTTTGTACAACACTTTTCATTGAATATGACATCCCGGCTTCTTATAATTTTATGATTTTCAAAATCCCAAAGCCTATAGCCAAATTCATTAATGCCATATCCAACAAAGACACATTTCTTTGATTTAGCTTCTAGCTTGGTTCTATTTTCAAAGTCTATATGAGCAAAAGCTTCACAACCGAAGGTCTTGAGAAAAGAATAACTCACCTTCTTACCAGTCCATGCTTCCTCTAGAATACCACAACCCAAAGGAGTAGAGGGACCTCTATTAATCAAATATACTGTAGTATTGACAGCCTCCGCCCACATGTGTAAGGGCAACCCAGCATGCAACCTCATGCTCCTTGCGCGCTCCATTATAGTCCTATTCATGTGTTCAGTCACTCCATTTTCCTGTGGAGTCCTTGGAACAGTTTTTTGTCTATGAATACCATTAGTGGAGCAATAATCTTCAAATTCATGACTGCAATACTCACCACCATTATCAAATCTGAGACATTTTAATTTCTTACCAGTCTCATTTTCAACCAAGCATTTCCATTTCTTAAAAGTTTGAAATACATCAAATTTCTGTCTAAAAAAATAAACCCATACTTTTTTAGTTGCATCATCAATAAATGTAACATAATAATGAGAGCCACCAAGAGAAGATACCTGAGCTGGTCCCCATACATCTGTATGCACAAGCTCTAATTTCTCCTTTTTGTTTTCCTTCCCTGTCTTTACAAAACTCACTCTCTTTTGTTTTCCATACACACAACTTTCACAGAAATCCATATTTACACATTTTAGACCTGGTAAAGCTTTCCTTGAATGAAGTACTTTCATACCTTTCTCACTCATGTGGCCAAGTCTATTGTGCCACAACGCTGTATTAGAATCTACAGCAGCTATTTGTTCTCCCTGCTCAACTACAGTAATTGTTCCTGAATATTCATTTTTCTCTGAAACAATCAAAGTAGAAGGAACAATATGACCTGTACAAAGATATAAGGTGCCTACTTTCACACCTCTTGCTACTACAAGGGAACCTTTTGAAACCTTCCAATTTTTATCATTAAAAGTAACTACACAACCCTCATCACCGAGTTGCCCTGCTGAAATTAAATTTCTACTTAGTTTTGGAACATGTCTTACCTCATGTAGTAGCCAATGATTCCCATTCTGCAACTTAATCTTAATTTTTTCCTTTCCAACAATATGACAGGGTTCATTATCCCCCAAATAAACAAGCCCAAAATCCCCTTGGACATAATCAATGAAATAACCTCTATGAGGTGTAGCATGAAAAGAAGCACCAGAATCTAAAACTCATGAATCATCAACATTCTCTAAAGACAGAAGCAAAGCATCCTCTTCAGATTTGTTAGTTACCACATTTGCCTCTTTGTCTCCATCTGATTTATCTCCTTCATTTTTCTTTCGAGTCCGGCAATCTTTCTTTTTGTGCCCTGGTTTCCCACAGTACCAGCAATCATTTGGTCCTCTTGATTGAGACCTCCTCCCCTTTGACTTTCCTCTTGATTTCCCACGATTTCCAAAGTTACTTCCTCTTTCAGTCGTTCTGCCCCTGCTTTGTGCATTTAAAGCACTTCCTAATGTCGATCCACCTAAGGATTTTCTACGAGTTTCCTCACTTAAAATAACACCGATCACATCATCATATTTTAGGGTACTAGATCCAGGAACATAATTACTCATCGCCATTACCAAGCCATTCCAGCTTTTAGGCAAAGAACACAAAATCAAGAGAGCCCTAATTTCTTCATCAAAATTGATACCCACAGAAGATAATTGACTAGTAATAGTATTAAACTCATTTAAATGATCTGCAACAGATCCACCTTCTGCCATTTTCATATTAAATAAACGCTTCATGAGAAATACCTTATTTGAAGCGGAGGGCTTTTCATACAATGTCGCTAGGGTTTTCATCAAATCTTCTATCGTCTTTGCTTTTGTAATATTAAATGCCATCGATGGTACCAAGCATAACCGAATGCTTTCGAGTGCCTTTCTGTCCAAAAGATCCCATTCAGCCTCTGACATAGTTCCTTGATTCTTGACTTTTCCTTCCAACGGCTTCCATAAATCCTTCTGATATAAATAGTCTTCCATTTGCATCTTCCATAACTGGAAGTTCTGCCCATTAAACCTGTCAACCCTCAACTTACCCTGATCTGCCATCGCTCCCACTCAACTGTGAGACTCCCACTTAACCGTGAGACTTTCCTGCAGAGGATAACTGAAAGACTACCTTGCTTTGATACCACTTGTTAGGAAAAAAAAATCATGGACAGAAATAAAAACTAAATGCAAATATAACCAATAACAGAAAATAATAGAACACACAGAAATAAACACAAGGCACCAAGATTTAACGTGCTTCACCCAATCCCTGGGCTACGTCCACCAAACAGCAAGTTCGATCTTATTACAATCCAGTGATTACAACTTGATTACAATCTGTAATCCCTTACAGCTCAATACCGCCGCAAGAACCAATTTCGTATCACCACATATGAAAAAATACCCAACCCTAAGCTCCTTTTATACAAGTATTAAATCACTTTAGGGTTATAACAGTACTTTCCTGATCAGTCACCACAATCTAACATAAACGACGACATATGTCCCTAGGGGTCCTAGGAACCCTAGGGACATATTCGAATGGGTAATATGGGTGAAATGGTGTCATAGGGTAACCTATGACACTCTTTGACCCATTAAACGATAACATATGTTTTTAGAGGTCCTAGGACCCCTACGGACATATTTGAATCATTCATATAGGTTAAAGGGGGTCATAAGGTGACCTATGACCCTCTTGACACATTAAACGACGATATATGTCTCTAGGGGTCCTAGAATCCCTAGGGACATATTTGAATGGGTAATATGGGTCAAAGGGGGTCATAGGGTGACCTATGACCCTCTTTGACCCATTAAACGATGACATATGTCCCTAGGGGTCCTCGGACCCCAAGAGACATATTTGAATGGGTAATATGGGTCAAAGGGGGTCATAGGGTGAACTATGACCCTCTTTGACCCATTAAACGATGACATATATCCCTAGGGATCTTAGGACCCTAAAGACATATTCGAATCGTTCATATGGGTCAAAGGGGGTCATAGGGTGACCTATGACCCCCTTTGACTCATTAAACGACGACATATGTACCTAGGGGTCCTAGGACCCCTTGGAACATATTTGAATCATTCATATGAGTCAAAGCGGATTGTAGGGTGACCTATGACCCCCCTTGACCCATTAAACGATGACATATGTTCCTAGGGGTTGTAGGACCCCTAGGGACATATTCGAATGGGTAATATGGGTCAAATGGGGTCATAGGGTAACCTATGACCCTCTTTGACCCATTAAATGACGACATATGTCTCTAGGGGTCCTAGGACCCCTAGGGAGATATTCGAAATGTTCATATGGGTCAAAGGGGGTCATAGGGTGACCTATGACCCTCTTGACCCATTAAACGATGATATATGTCTCTAGGGGTCCTAGGACCCCTAGAGACATATTTGAATGGGTAATATGCATCAAAGAGGGTCATAGGGTGACCTATGACCCTCTTTGACTCATTAAACAATGACATATATCCTTAGGGGTCCTTGGACCACTAGGGGCATATTCGAATGGGTAATATGGGTCAAAGGGGGTCATAGGGTGACCTATGACCCTCTTTGACCCATTAAACGAAGACATATGTCCCTAGGGGTCCTAGGACCCTAGGGACATATTTGAATGGTTCATATGGGTCAAAGGGGGTCATAGGGTGACCTATGACCCCCTTTGACCCATTAAACGATGACATATGTCCCTAGGGGTCCTAGGACCCTTAGGGACATATTTGAATCGTTCATATGGGTCAAAGGGGGTCATAGTTGACCCATTAAATGATGACATATGTCCCTAGGTTTCCTAGGACCCTTAGGGACATATTTGAATCGTTCATATGAGTCAAAGGGGGTCATAGGGTGACCTATGACCCCCTTTGATCCATTAAACGATGACAGATGTCCCTAGGGGTCCTAGGACCCCTAGGGACATATTCGAATGGGTAATATGGGTCAAATGGGGTCATAGGGTAACTTATGACCCTCTTTGACCCACTAAACGATGACATGTGTCTCTAGGGGTCCTAGGACCCCTAGGGACATATTCGAATCGTTCATATGGGTCAAAGGGGGTCATAGGTCACCCTATGACCCTCTTAACCCATTAAACGATGATATATGTCTCTAGGGGTCCTCGGACCCCTAGGGACATATTCGAATGGGTAATATGGGTCAAAGGGGGTCATAGGGTGACCTATGACCCTCTTTGACCCATTAAAGGATGACATATGTCCCTAAGGGTCGTAGGACCCCTAAGGACATATTTGAATGGGTAATATGGGTCAAATGGGGTCATAGGGTAACCTATGACCCTCTTTGACCCATTAAACGATGACATATGTCTCTAGGGGTCCTAAGACCCCTAGGGACATATTCGAATGGGTAATATGGGTCAAAGGGGGTCATAGGGTGACCTATGAGCCTCTTTGACCCATTAAATGACGAGATATGTCGCTAGGGGTCCTAGGACCCCTAGGGACATATTCGAATGGGTCATATGGGTCAAAGGGGGTCATAGGGTGACCTATGACCCCTTTTGACCCATTAAACGATGACATATGTCTCTAGGGGTCCTAAGACCCCTAGGGACATATTCGAATGGGTATTATAGGTCAAAAGGGATCATAGGGTGACTTATGACCCTCTTTGACCCATTAAATGATGACATATGTCCCTAAGGGTCCTTGGACTCCAAGAGACATATTCGAATGGGTAATATGGGTCAAATGGGGTCGTAGGATGACCTATGACCCTCTTTGACCCATTAAACGATGAAATATGTCCCTAGGGGTCCTAAGACCCTAGGGACATATTCCAATCGTTCATATGGGTCAAAGGGGGTCATAGGGTGACCTATGACCCCCTTTGACCTATTAAACAACAACATATGTCCGTAGGGGTCTTAGGACCCCTAGGGACATATTTGAATTGTTCATATGAGTCAAAGGGGGTCATATGGTGACCTATGACCCCGTTTGATGCATTAAATGACGACATATATTCCTAGGGGTCCTAGGACCCCTAGGGACATATTTGAATGGGTAATATGAGTCAAAAGGGGTCATAGGGTAACTTATGACCCTCTTTGACCCTTCAAATGACTACATATGTCTCTAGGGGTCCTAGGACCCCTAGGGACATATTCAAATTGTACATATGGGTCAAAGGGGGTCATAGGGTGACCTATGACCCTCTTGACCCATTAAACGACGATATATGTCTCTAGGGGTCCTAGGACCCCTAGGGACATATTCGAATGGGTAATATGGGTCAAAGGGGGTCATAGGGTGACCTATGACCCTCTTTGACCCATTAAACGATGATATATGTCTCTAGGGGTCCTACGACCCCTAGGGACATATTCGAATGGGTAATATGGGTCAAAAAGGGTCATATGGTGACCTATGACCCTCTCTGACCCATTAAATGACAAGATATGTCACTAGGGGTCCTAGGACTCCTAGGGACATATTCGAATGGGTAATATGGGTCAAAGGGGGTCATAGGTTGACCTATGACCCCCTTTGACCCGTTAAATGATGACATATGTCTCTAGGGGTCCTAGGACCCCTAAGGACATATTCGAATGGGTATTATGGGTCAAAGGGGGTCATAGGTCGACCCATTAAACGACGACATATGTCCTTAGGGGTCCTTAGACCCCAAGGGACATATTCGAATGGGTAATATGGGTCAAAGGACCCATTAAATGATGACATATGTCCCTAGGGGTCCTAGGACCCCTAGGGACATATTTGAATTGTTCATATGAGTCAAAGGGGATCATAGGGTGACCTATGACCCCCTTTGATCCATTAAACGACGACGTATGTCCCTAGGGGTCCTAGGACCCCTAGGGACATAGTCGAGTCTTTCATATGGGTCAAAGGGGGTCATAGGGTGACCTATGACCCCCTTTGACCCATTAAATGATGACCCTCTTTGTATTTTATATTATTATATTAATATATATAATAATATAATATATATATATATATAAACGTAATATTTTTATTAAATATAATATATATTATAAATATTATTATATTAATATATATGTTATTAATATATCTATATAATAACATAATATTTTAGTATATATAATGTAATATTTTAGGATATACTATTTATACTATTTTAGGATAATAATTATAATATAAATAAACACTAAATATTAATATTATTATATGTATAGCAATAATAATAATACTATTATAGCTATAATAATAATATATATTAATATTATATATTGTAGCTTAATATAAATAAACACTATATATTTACACTATTATATCTATATTAATAATATTAATACTATTATAGGTATAATAATAATATTGATACTATAGGTATATTAATGTTATTTTATATTAATATTATTGATATTTTATACTAATACTAATATACTATTAACTTAGTTATAAATTAAAGTCGTTTGCCTCCAAATATTTTCATAATATTAATATTATTGTGGCAAAGAAGGGAAACCTTAGCAAGTTTTCCCCCCAAAAGTCCTTTTCCTATATCGGATATCCAATCCTGGATCGGATATCCGATCTATTATCGGATATCCGATTATACTGGCATCAATTTCAAATATTTGACTGTCCCTACAGACCCGACAACATTACTTTTTTACCTCTTTTTTCACGGGATTTGTAAAAAGTCGTGTTTTGGGGCCCAACCAATCGAAAATAGTCCATATGATAGAATCACAACCTAGTCCATATGATACAACTGACAGACCCTAATAGAATATTAGTATCAGAGGCTTGTTAGGATATGAATTACCTCACTAATTTATGAGTGTTGTATCTTGAACTTTCTCGTTTGACTCGTGACACTAACTTGAACTAGACTGTCATCCAATCTATTTAAAAACCACCTGTGACTAAAATGTTAACACCTTCACACTATTCACATGAGTCTTGAACTCCTATTCAATGATAACCTTTTTTTACAATATGTAATTTCTTATGCGACTTCATAAGCTAAAAAACAAAAAAAAAATTGTTGTGTTTTTACTAGTAAAATTTAGGGCATGACACATGATCCATGATAAATTGAACAATACTAGATACTAAATTAATATGTATATCATTGTGCACGTAAATGATAAAAATATATATCAAAATACATGTATCCATAGACAAAATTTTACACAAATATATATCAAAGATCATGTATCCATAGACAAAGTACTCAAATATATATATATATATATATCAAAATACATAGATCCATATATAAAATGTGGCTAATCCTGCCATCAGAATGTGTATAATATCAATGTTTCTATATACAATGTGGCATATGCCATCTCAAAATGTCTCATGATGCATCCTACGAAAACTATACTATCCTAGGGTGCTGGTGGATGATCAAAATGTAGCCTCTTCGCTGCACTAGGTGGATCGGATGCCTCCTACATAAACAAAAAAGGAAAACCCAAAGTTAGACTACTAAATTTATATGATTCTACGTATCTAACATTGAATTACTCAAATACATAATGATCTTTTCCGTATTGGAGATTAATACTATCAAAATTTCATAATAAATACCTCTCTCGTCGACCTCCTACGCCGGTCAGGAGTCCTCTCGTATGCCCTCGGCAATGCTGGTACCTCTGTGATTGTGGGCTGTATATGTTCAAATACCTTTGTCAGATGAATCTACAATTTAAACTATAACATTATAATTCATATCATGCTAAATTTATAACATATTTAATCATGAATTCAAACTACAACTTACTATTGTAGGCTCCTCCTCAGGAGTGAGTGGCCGCATCATCAAATCTACATAACTATCCGGTCGAACCTCATGTGCACTAGGAGTCTCCTATGAGATACAAAATAGTAGTTGTTAATATCACGAAAATTAGTTTTGAATTTATTTATGAAGATAAGTGATGCAAGAGCATCCCATGCTCATCAGGGGAACATTGAAGATCCAAGGCATTACAGAGGTCATGGAACATCTCTTGAAGTCAATTGGGCAATCCTTGCACCAATTATGGCTCATGGAAGAATACAAAGTTATAATGTTGGACTCATATGTGGAAGAAAGTTGTAATTGGGCATGAGATAGGATTTTAGGATTTCATATGGTAGATGTGTCATTTGATAGGTTCATGTAGGTTGTCATGATCATATCTTGTCATTAGACAAGTCAAAACGTTCTAAAATTGAGTTTTGGGGTTTGAACAAGCAGGCCCTGGTTTTTAAGCCATTTTAAGGAGGGTTTTGAAGTTTGGGTGTTTAGGAGTGTGACCAAGACCTATAATCTTGAAAATCCTTGGTGTGTTGGTCCCTTTGTTGAAGCCTTGGTGTGTCTAATTCCTCCTTGTGTGTCCCAGAGTTGAAAGGTACATAAGTGGTGTCCAGAGATTTCTTGGTGAGGAAAGAAAGAGAATCAGTGAGTTGGCCCTTGGGAAGGAAGAAAACTTGTTGTGAAAATGCCTCCTAAAAATCAAATGGCTAGAGAACTTGAAGAATTGAGAGAAGAGTTGGCAAAAGAGAAAAGAGAGAGGAGAGAACTTGAAGCATCTAGAGTGAGGGAAGAAAGACAGATGAGAAGAGAGAGGCTAAAGCTTATTGCAAGGATAGAATCCTTAGAAAAGGAAAGGCAAGAACCTAGAGGAGAAGAGGTTAGAGGAAGAAATCATGGAGAGAACCATGAAGAAGAAGAGGTTGGTAATGCAAGGCAAGAGCATGAGACAACAGATGATCCTGAAGAAAGGAGATTTATGAGAATCATTAAGGCAGTACAAGGTAATGGTGGGAAGAACCATATTGATTTTCCAATATACTAGGGTAAAATGGATAGTGAAGAAGTGCTAGGGTGGATAGAGGCCCTTGAGAACTACTTTGATCTTGAAGACATAGAGGCAGATAAGAAGGTAAAAGTAGCAACAACAAGACTGAGAGGAACATCACTCACTTGGTGGACTAGTGTTCAGAATGAGAGAGAGGAAAGGTGGTGCAGGGCACCTAACCTATGTGGCAGGGGGGAACAAGTATCTCTATTGCCGGACACCTTGCCACTCCATGAAAGCGAGGATTCAAGTAGATTAGGAAGTTGGAATAAAGGTTTGGTCCATATTTTACAAGTTGGTCTATGTTTTGTAATAAAGGCACATGTAAGGCCCACAAGCATTTTGGTGTGGTTATAAACCAAGTGACTCCATGGGACCAAAAGGCCTTAGAATAGGGTATTTAGAGTCTAAACAGTATTAGCAAAAAGTGGTTGTTTGTTTGTTTTATGGTTGGGAACGCCTATATGGTTGTTCCAAAAGTCATGTAGACCTTTATATATCTCATATGTGATCTCAGTTGAAAGGGGGAGATCAGAGTGTATGGTGGTTTGGAGAAAAAATAATAAAAACTTCAATTTTCTGGAAATTTACTTAGTTGCATTTAATAAATCCATATGACCAATTTTGAGTCAATGGAATAGTTTAGAAAGTTAGGGAATGCATAAAAACTATAGTTTGAAATTTGGATTTCAAATTCAAACGGTCATATTAGTTTTGGAGGGAAATTAGTAATTTGGTATTTGTTTGATTAAATAAACCTTTGTAACCAACTTGGTCAGTTGGACAGGTGCACATAAGCCTATTTAAGTTGTAATGAACATATGCAAGACATGAATCATTATTGGTATGGAAAAAATCATAGAAATTGTATAGAACAACAATCATACTTTCCTCTGCATCAATTAAAAAAAAAAAAAATAAATGATACTTATACATACAATGGGGCTCTTTGTGTGAATGAAAATCCCTAATGATCTAGGACGCCGAATCTGTATAGGCTCATCGCCAGTAGCCACACCCTATATACAATAAATAATGTAATTAAATGAGATTACCACAAACATTTTACAAGAATGCATCAATATTTAATCAATTAGAAAATATCTAATTACCTTTCCTTTGTCAATGCATGCTGGCTCACCCCCCGCACTTTGTCCCCCCGAGGCAGGTGGTATCTGCAAGATAAAAGAAAGATTAGCAACCATATATGCTACAATATCAAATAGAAAAAAGAAATGCGAACACAACATAATGTACCGTAGATGTCTCAAGGCCAAATGAAATGGCCGAGAGTGTAGCATCATCTATCTGTCTCAGCTCCTCCTCAGTCATCAACTAAACATGAATGAAGATCACATACATGTAAAAGTCAGTATGGCTTAAAAATTAAAATTACTCTATTATAAAAATTAACTTTAAATCACATATGTCACAACAAAAAAATGTATACACGTACCAACACCGAAGGAGTCCATGCCTGTACATTCCCCTCCTCTCTCGCATCAGGGTCTGTAGCCTCTGCACGTGCGTCTGGTGTATCCTCGTCTAATACAAAATGATACTCAGGAAGATCACCTATGGGACCCAGGAAAATATTCTTGCATGTAATGCAAGTGTGAGGCACACAAACGTGTGATGAGCTAGCCGATGATGAGCTGGCACCAACATCATCAACACGAGGAGGCAAGACTGACCTAGCCTGAGATATCATTAGGCTACTCAGCCTATGAATGGCTCTAATGGTCTGAGAGCTAGTCTCTGCCATAATATCTAGATGCTGCACTTGAGGAGGGGGGGAGATATCAGGGGGGGGAACAAAAGTGCCAAGTTTCTTCCACTGGGAAGAGGGTCTATCCTAAGGAGCTCCTAGTCCTAAGCCTATGTTGGGCTTCATGCTCCAATAGTTCACTTTAAGTTTCAACACAAATTCTGCATATAATTTTTTAAGGAAATAAAATGGTATGTCTAAATTTCCATGTGGAGGGATATCAAAGACCATCCACCAACGGTCCCAAAAATTTTCACGTATGGCGTCATTTGTGCACCATTTAATCGATAGTTTAGTTTTTTTTGGGTCAACTGGTATACCCGTTTTTGGGTTAGCAAAAAGGCTTGCCAAATCATCTTTGGTTATGTTGAGGGCCGTGACCTTGTCATAATCCAAACCATCATCAAACATCTGGTGCATTTCATCACGCCAATGAAGAGCGGCATTTTGTTGGTTTGTAAGAGTTTCAATGTTATCCACTATGGTGTTTAACGTGGATAACATAGGAGCCAGTGCAGGTACATTATTGTATGTTCTATGCAAACCTCTCAACTCAGTGAGATTTTCATTTATCAAATCCTCGATTCAAGGAGGGTTTTGAGGAGGTAGAGGATCATTTGGTGGACGATTTTGTGGGGATACTGGATCGTTTGGTGGTGGGTTGTGAGGAGTATTATTTCCTGCCTCAGTGTCATCATTTTGATCAGCCATTCCTATTGAATTGCAAAACATAACATATATTTAAAAAAAATCTAAATTTTAACCATTTTTGTCAAAAAAACCCTAGATTCAACTAAAACAAACAAAATCTTGTTAAAATCTATTAAATTTAGGTTAAAATTGAGTCAGGGGAGGGGGGGGGAACATACCTGATATCTGATATCCGATCTGACTGGCCCAAATTCGCGTGAAAATAAGGGCTGCGGGTCTGTGATTTTGTGTTTAATCCATGCACAAGTATCAAATATCCGATATTATATCGGATATCTAATATTATAATATATATAATATAACATATATATTACATTTTATATATTTTTATATTATATTTTATATTTATTATATTAATTTACTATATATTATAATATAAAATATTATTATTATACTATATTATTATAATTTATAATATATTATACTTTTTTATTATATATTATATTACATTACTATATATTATAATATATGAAATATTATATTATATTATTATAATATAATATGTTATTATAATATTATTATTATAGTATAATATTATACGATTATAATATAATAATAATAATATTATTATATTATAGTATAATTATTATTATAATAATATTATTAAATAATATATCACACTATTATATGATTTTAATTATTAGTCGGATATTGGATTTAAAATCGGATATCCGATATGGTATCGGATATCTGATAAGGCTCAGCTTAACCTTCCAGGTTTGGTTCCTGGATAGGTAAAAAAAAGTCAGAGCGGATTTTGAAGCGCTTTTAGGCATCTTCAAACTCTTTTTTTTCACATCGCCACTTTTTGGCACACCATGATCCTGCACATACCCTTAATTATCAAGTAAAACTATAACCTAATCCTATATTGCCTTTAACAAATAATCTAAATTATATTTATATAGATATAGATATAGATATTTATCTGTTACACTCCCAAAATATCTATAATCCAAATATACTATAATGAAATATCTTATATATATATATATATATATATATATATATATATATATATATATATATATATATATATATATATATATATATATATATATATATATATATATATATATATATATATATATATATATATATATATATATATATATATATATAGTCCTTTAAATTTATCTAATATACTATAATCAAGATATAATCAAATAACCATAATTATACAAATCCCTAAATTTAAAATATAATTGAAATGAACTAAAACCAAAATATACAATCCCTTACACACACACACACACACACACACACACAGATATATATATACATATAGACACATACATAACACTCTAATAATTACACCCTACCCCATCTACCCCACCATGTCCTAGGTCCTAAACCCTATGCTTCCCCACCTCTTGATTACTTTCCTACACTACTCCCTATCCCAACCACCACCCACCCACCATTCATCTCTCCCTACCCACATGGAAAGAGGAGAGGAGGGTGGCTTGGGAAACATGGCATCCCCATCCAACAATTAATGCCTCCCTAAAATGAAGCCGCTAAGACATGTGGGTTGGCTAGACTCCCCCCACCCCCACCAACTTGTACTATTAAATTATATTTCTTTTAAACTCCCCTGACAAAAATTAAAGCTAGGTTGCCTCTTCCTTAGGGAAGCTTGTTTATTTAATTTAATTTATTGTGATTTTTTTTTTATATTTTTTTAATGATTGTCTAAGGTACGAGTACTATAGGATGATCATCCCTCTAAGTATTTCATATTAATGAGTGATTGAATTTTTTTTTTTTCTTTTGTATTAGTTTATAATTGTAAATATTATTTTATTTAGGCAGATTATTTTAATGGACTGTAATAAGAAAGGGTTATTTTTCCCTTTCCCATACATTTTCCAGAATGTAAAATGTGCATGTATAGGTCTATATTTGAGTTAAACTATTTCACCTTGTTTTATTCTAACTCAATTTTGATGTTGGGTACTAGGTTGATGAATATTTAGATACTAGTTAGTTCATTCCAAGGTATATATCTATATAGTGAATCTATTGATAGTCATGTAGCAAAATCTTATTGCATCAACCTGGATTAATAGGACAATTCTTCCTATCAATGTAATTTTCATGGTATTATTTTTTTTGTAATGAACATATTGAAATCTATTTTCATGGAAACCTCAAAGAACATCATTATACTGAATTCCATTATCGAACTTAATCCACTATTGAAAATTGAATACATAGTTGAAAACTAATGCATTTACAATAGTTTCAAAATGCATTTTCTGTATCTATTCATCATTCAAGATTGAGCATGAATGCATCTTTTTTTCCTATGAGAATTGAGAATAATAGGATAACCAAATGAGATAAACTCCTTCACAATCTACAATGATTCTTAATCCATTCCTTCTACTCAATCAAATACAAGATAATAAAGCTACAATCACAATACAATATGATTCTCTTTCTTAATCCTCTCTTTACTTCCATACAAATTTTTTTACAAGAATGAACATAGGGTGGTGTATTCTCCATTAGAACTACACATGGAAAGCTTGCTGCAACACATAGTAATTCACAATTCCTTTCTTACAATATTGTGCACAACACAATAGCGATCTCTCCACCACTAAAATAAACATGAATACAAGATGGGGATTACTTCCATCATCACAAAATGGCATATATTCTTATTCTTCAATGCAAGGGAAGTTCTAATAGCTCCATGAATCCAAGAGCACAACCTGAATTTAAAATGACAAGAAACTATGGAGGCTCACCTCCCAACCTAGGCCTCAAGGAGGCCACCCACTAAGCTTGGGGAAGCAAGGCACAAATGGTTGCATGCTACACATTCACATAACATGCATGATCACTACAATACAAAAAACACTAAACAATACAATATAAAACAACCCATCCAAAGGCTTCCACAAAGATTCAATAATTGGATCAAGTTATAGAGTGAAGGAGGGATCTCTCCATGAGGAGGGTTTCTAGACTATGATTTACAAAATGCACATATTCTCATTCTCAACATGCCCTTTCAAGGCTTACAATGAATTCCCTCTTCACACACATCCTTATACCTCCCAAAATGAAAGTAAACAAGAAGTCCATATTCCATTGAACACATAAAAATCATCTCCACACATCGAAGAGTTCCTCAACTACATCAGTGAGCCCAAAAAACCCCTTCACCCAAGCATATGTTCCTTCCCAAGGGTAATTGATGCTTCACACCCATTACACAACATGAAATAAAACAAGATTCAAGAATGATATCACATAAATTTCATCACATGCAACACTCAAACAAAAGATTCCTTTTTTTCACAAACCACGTCTACAATACACCAAATTTACCATGAAATGAAGAATACCATATCAACTCTACATGAAAATGAAGAACACCATGGATCATGGATACCAATGTCACTCCAAGCAATGGCAAATGAAAAGTTGTACTAGAGTTCCTTGTCCTCTTCCTCCAAACCCTAGTTGTCTATAAAGATAGAGAGTGGCCAAGTGAGTTTCTAATTTGGCCATGCCTCTATACATCACTCTCATTTTTGGATTGAATAAAAAATGCATTCTTTTTGGGGTCTCCTAGTATTCTAGGCACCCTAGTGGTCATTATTAGCCTCATAACTTAAAGTATTAACATGGATTGGGTTTATTATTATCACAAATTCACCTTAGAGCTACGTTATGGCCCTCATAATGATAGGTAAGTTCAAATTCCAAATTCCTATGGTGGTAACCTTGTTCTTTTTACTACTTTAAGGCAATAAGTCAAATTTCTCACTTAAGGTATTTAACTTAGGATAAGGTGGCCACATGATCCATCATTAAAGAACATGTCATTTTCACATAATGAGTACAAGTGTCAAGTGACACACACAAAATTCACTATACATCACACATGACACGTTTAGAATCTACACATGAAATACATACCACACACATACATCTCACATTTACAAAATAAACAAAACACAACAAGGTTTATGAATCTTATAAAGATTCACCTTTGCAGTGTCATATTCACATGTGTTTATACCTTGTTTCCCCATTATATTTCCATGGTTCCTTTCTTACACACTAAACTCAAGCATCAATAGTCCAATGAAAAGCCACATATAAAATACATATGAAAGTAAAAGTACATGATAACTTCGTTATTCTACCATTCACATACAACATATTCCATAATTAACTTCCTATTCTCCATCATTTACATATTAAGCATTTAATCATTAACCCTAAAAAAAATTGCATATTACTAACTTTCCTAACAAGATCAAATTAAGCATTGTATCACATCATAATTCCATTTCTTTTCATAATAGTGAAATACTGAATAAGATCCATTAATTAATTGCAAAAGGAAAGTAAGTCCTAATGCATACCATATTTAAAGATCACAAGTTAAATATCATTAGATAGATAGCAAAATTTACTTTCCATCAAGTATCAAAATGTATATGTCGAGATATCCAGTCCTAAGTAAAAAAATGCAAATACAATATCCATGCTATGATGGTTCAGGGTGAGGCGTCACACAAATGGATGTCAAATCTGCATTTTTGAATGGTATACTTTAGGAAGAAGTGTAAATTAATCAACCTGAAGGATCTATAGATCTGGACAAGAAGAACATGGTATGTAAACTGAACAAAGCTCTTTATGGATTAAAACAAGCCCTGAGAACATGGTATGAAATATTGCATAATTATTTGGTGAAAATTGGTTTTGAAAGGACAAATGATAACAACAATCTATATATGAAGAATGGTAAGAACTATTAAGTTATTTAATCTAGAAGCCAAGTATGTGATAGCTACAATGAATTGTTCAAACATTATGTGGATCGTGCAATTAGTGAAAGGTATGAAAGAAGAAAATATTAATCCCTTAGTTTATCTATTGTGATAACAAAAGTGCTATTAGCATTTCAAAGAATCTAGTGATGCACACTAGGACAAAGCACATTGCTATGATCAAGTATCAGTACTTAGAGAATTAGTTCAAGATAAAGAAGTGAAGCTAGAATGTGTACACACCAAAGAAAAAAATTGGTGACATATTCACAGAATCCTTACCTAAAGATGCTCATGAATATCTTAGAGGTAAATTAGGGGTGATTTCCCTAAACAAAGATACTTAAGGAAGAAAAGTGCATTGCATCAAATGTGCTAATCAAAATATCTTAAACATTGATGAAATACAACTCTACTTTGTGAAATGCCTAAGGTAGATAGTCAAGTACATCACAATAGATCAGTCATAGGAAAGATGACATAAATCCACCAGACATGCAAAAAATACATATATCATATGTATAAAGAGATTGAAGCTATGAAAGATTAGTGTCTTTGGAATTGTTGTCAAAGAGGGAGATATTTATAGTAAAAGAAGGAGAGATCATCAGAGATATATAGTAGAAGAAAATTACCAAAAAGGGAGATATATTATCTCAAAGAGTGAAAATATTTTTAAATTGTATGGTAACAAAGCGAGATAAAATTGATACATTGAGATATTGCTAGTATTGAGATGTAGAGATGCTGTCATCAATACCAAACAGGGAGATTGTTGGAAACTTAGAATTGGAACAATTGACAATTTCAAATCAATTGATAAGACATATTTCTACCTAATCTAAATTTCATATATATTTGATTGATGAAGAGGACTTGAGAAATTGCTCATAAAAGTAACACCTAGAGGAAAGGTTGAGTTATGAAAAGGAAGCTAAAATGGACATTTGATTAGTTAGACTTTGATGAGATAAAGTTATTATTTATATCAAGAAAGTTAAGCCAAGCTGATTAGTAGAGAAAATGGTAAATGAATGCCAAGTGATGCTACTATCAACCAAGCCACAGTGAGTGTCGAGTGAATCTAGTGTTGACTAAGCCTTAGTATCAACCAAGCAAGCTAGTTAGTGTCAAGTTAGAAGTTTTACATCGACCAAGTGTTAAGTAATAATCAAGTGTTAAGTGATGACTGAGTGTCAAAACTTAGCGATTGATGAGTAACACTATTGAAGATGAATTTGAGGAAATCACGATTCCCAACTAACTCAGTTGATTTCTTGGGAGATGCAAACCATGTTGAAGATAAGATTGATGAGTTGGATCATTAAATTTAAGATAAGGATTAGGTAAAGACCTAATAGATATATTTTAGAGAAGTTTCTAGAGGAAGATCAAGAATATGAATAGATACAATGAATCATGTTGAACCTGATCATAAACCCTAAGATCTATGGTGAGCATGGAAAATGCTAAAGTAAAAATTCCCTATTTAAAGAGGTATAGAGTTGAACTAGAAGAGTGAAAGTGCTTGTGCATGTGTGAAGGTCTTGTGTATGAGAGAGAGGCATATAGAGAAAAGTGGATTACAAACACACAATTGTGAGAGTGAATGTGAAGCTAAAGGACATTGATTACAGAGATGTTGTTGATAAGTGAAATCTAAGAAATAATGCTTAAGTTTGTCTAAAGGGGGAAGACTAATTGCTTGAAGGATTGTCGACAAAATCAAGAAAAGAGATGATACTGGAGAGCTTGTTAGTGAATCAATACCTAAATTGAATAGTGATATGAAATTGCAAAGTGAGTTCCATTCATAGAGATCAAAAACCTATTGTTTAATTTCTAATCATTATAAACAATTTGTATTGAAATTTTTTTAAGAGAGGTTGACCTAACATTCATTTGAAGGACATAACAGTCTATGTAAATCCTTTAACAAGGTGACATTCTAAGTGGGATGATCAAATTCCTCTAATAAGGCCACTCCTAATAGGGTGATTGAATTGTCTAACTAGGTCACATTTAATAGTGTGTATTGTAACCTTTAATAAGGTTGGCTTCTAACAAAGTTCACTTTGAAAGACTAAAAAATTGGTGACATGTTGCTAGTGGTTTTTTCCAAATTGGGTTTCCATGTAAAATCCTAGTGTTAAACTTGTGTTGACTGCTTTATATATTTTAGATTTTATATTATGAATCCTTAGGAGAAGAGAGAAAGAAAATTCAATACATGCACTAACTGATGGATTCTTCAAAATAAAGTTCCACTTAAAAGCATAAGTTTACACTTAGTATATAAGATGAGTTTAATAAGGGATGAAAGGACACATTATATTTCCCTAAATTGTTTCAATTTATACTAGACATTTAATTTCAAAAAAATATCAGATTGTGATTAGCATTTTAATCCATAAGTAATCACAATAAATGATTGCAAGAAAATATTTCATCATATAAAGTCAAATAAGTCAATAAAGAGAGAAAATTGATCCTATGATATAAATATAAAAAGTAAAATAGGGCCCTTTACTTGAAAGTGAGGAGACAAGAGAAATGACTATTTTTTTGCTCATAATGTAGGAAAATGATCATAAAAAGGATAGGCTAACAATGTCAAATAGTTAAGAGAAATATAATATAAATGTAGATGTATAAAGTAGAATGATCATGGAAATATACCATTCATCATTACAATTAATATGAAATATAGAATAAAAATAAAATTTTAATATTAAAAATAAGGATGAAACATAGAAAAATAGCTATTGGGTGTAATTGGATTGAACAAGAACAAGTAAATATGGGTATACTCATTAAATAAATATGTTTGAGAAACAAAGTCAAGAAGGTTTTTTTTTGTAGAATGTTTGTGTGAAATCTAAGGTTGTTTCATATTGAAGAGTTGAGAAGTAACCCATAGGGTCAATGTGATTAAGGTCCTATTGGTATAAGGTTGGACTGGTAAAAAATGAGATCATAATAATTATCTTCTTCAACAAAACCTAACTTGATTTGAGATGTGTCTTGAAAGAAATAAGAATAAGCATCAAGTGTGTGGTCTTCTATGGCTAAGGGACTTGTAAGAGAAAGGTATAAAAAACTTAGAAAGGACTCATGCATAGAAGGAAAAAGTATTGGAAACTACAATTGAGACAATTGTTATATTGTCATTGATGTCAAACTTTATTGGTGAGATAGTGCTATTTGATTTGAGTGGCATATCAAGATGATTGAAAAAGAGGATTTGAGGAGATAGACATAACAAAAGGACCTAGAGGAAAGGTTGAGTTATGAAAGAAACTACAATGGGCACTTGATTAGTTAGACTTTGACAAGATAGAGCAATTGTGTAACCATAACCTAAGTGAAGAAAAATGTTGTACTGAAGCCCAGAAGAAGTGATCAAAGAATAACCAAATCTTAGAGGCTTGAACAAGAAAAAGAGTAGAAGATTAAAAAACTTGAAGTTTATGTCGAGTTCCAGAATTCAAGGAAAAGTTTGGAGAAGTTTCTAGAAGAGAACAAAGGAGAAAAATTGTTGGAAGGATTTGATGAATTTTACCAAACAATAAGATCTATAGTGGTGTTTAAGTTACAAAAGATTAGGATTACCTATTTAAGGAGGAATATGAGATAATCTAAATGGGTTGGTTGAGGTTAGAAGAGCTAATGAATACCTATCAAGTTTGGAGTAGTTCTTGATGTTATTGATTGGAAAACTTGAGCAAGAGGCTGAGTAGAGATGTAAAGAGGTGACCATGGATAACTTTAAGAAACTCCCCTCTAGAAAAATGTATAAAATTGTTGTGAATCCAAAATTATTTTATGGGAAAAAAAAAATTATATTGGCGATTTTGCTTTTCAAAGTAGGAAAAAGTTCAAATTTGTATTGTTTATTTTTTTTCATATGAAAGTTTTGTAAAACCTTGGAGAATATTTAATTATTTCATAAAATCATAACCAAAAGTTAAAATAGCTAGAATCCATAATTTTATATAATCCAAAATACAATAACCCTTTTTAATAACCATTAGATGATCCTAAATCAATGGTATAAATCTTATTTTGAGCTAAAATGTTAATGAATAACAAGTTTTAGAGAATGTTTCCAAAATAATAACATGTGTCCACATAAAATATATTTCGGGCCAAAGATTAGAAGGATAAAAAGTTCCTTGGAAAGTCTCTAAACTAGAGACACTTTTCAATTCTATGTACTTTACATATAACCTTACTTTAATTTTTACAATATCTATTGGTGAATTTCAGCATCGAATAACACATGCTCGAGAAATTATAGACCAAAATATTTAATTTATTGTGTGGAAAGATTAGATGACATTAGAAAAGTCATCACCAAAATAAAAATAATTTTGCATCCTTATATGTGATTGGACTAATCATGGGACCCAATTTTCATAAATTGTGGGTGACACGGCCACCCCAAAAGTGCAAATTTAAATTTTCCAAATTCAAGGTCCTTGATGAGTGAAATTCTCCATTTGCTAAATATTCCCCACTAAAGTTATCCTTGGAGGTGAAGTGTGATTGCATGAAGGAGTTCCGAGTACATTAGAGGCAGAGATGACAAGGAGGCCAGTCAGTGGATCAACATGTGAAACAAATTGTGATTTGCATTTGCAAAGTGAGTTATATTTGTTAGATCAAACCTATCATTACTTTCTAACAATTATATTAGAACTAGAATCCATTAATCAAGGTGTCATTCTAATAGAATGTTCTTAAGCCCTATAATAAGGTCACTATTAATAGGGTGATTAAATCCTCTAACAAGGTCACATTTAACAATTTTTTTGGTCACCTTTAATAGGGTTAGCTCCTAATAGAGATCAATTCATAAGAGTGAAAAAATAATGACATATTACTAGTGGTTTTTCCCAAATTGGATTTCCATGTTAAATCTTGGTGTGATATGTTTGTGGATGTCATTGGAGATGTTTTTCTATTAATGTTTTACATTTTACAAATTTGTTAATACAAGGATAGTGAACTACAAGTTTATATTGTTGATTATTTATTATAGAGACTGAGCTATTGAATGTTTAGATCTAAAGAATTTGAAGTGATTCAAAGTTCAATTGGTATATTAGGACCTAAGGATAACTAATTCACTCACCCTCTTAGTTATTCTAAATCACTCTGATAATTGGTATCAGATCATTGGTGCTTGTAGAGAAAAGTTTGAAGGTACTTGGAGCTAAAGATCAAGATGCACAAAAAGGAGGTTTCAAAGTTGATCAAAGATAAATTCCTTACATGGAAGTGTTTGATAAAATTGTATCTAGAAGGAATTGGAGATGATGCAATATAATATACAAAAAATGCATATGTGACAATAATAATAGTTCCTCTAATAGCTCAATAGATGAAAGCGAAGAAGGAACACAATCAAACTATGTTGAAGATTGCATCAGCCCTTAGCCATGCCAAGTTTGATTAATAAAGGATTGGACTACTACAAAGAAAATGTGGGATACACTACAAATCGTCTATGAGGGAGACACAAATTTTTTGAGAGAAAAACTAGAAAGCTTGAGAGGTAAATTTGATGAATAAGAATGATGGAAGGTGGGAATATTGTTCAGTATTGTGGAGGAATCAAAGAGGTGATAAATTCTATAAGAGGGGAAAATAGAAACATTGATGATGAGTTTGTGCTCAACAAGGTATTAAGAACTCTACTTCCTATCTATGGCATTAGAGTTTTTGTAATACAAGAATTGAGATGTATCGCTAGTAATAACCTAGCTTTGGAAGGTGTAATTTGTAGGATTACTACTTTTGAAATGTCAAATTTTGATAATTTTACTCCTATTTTTGAATATTTTTTTAAATCACAATTGGTTTTTAGTAAGAAAGGAAAAGTAAGGTGTGTGAATAGTGATAGTGATGCTTCTGATGATGAACTTGATGATCTTGAAGTAGTGATGTCAAGGAGACTCTTAAGAGGTAGAGGAAAATACAAAGGTCTATTTTCATGTAACAAAGTTGGTTATATTATTGCAATGTGTCCTGATAGAGAATACAAGGTTGAGAAAAGGGAAAGCAAGTAAAAGGAAGAAGAAATGAATATGACAATAGGAGAAACAAGGACTACAAAGACAAAGGTAATAAATCTTGTTACATTACTAAAGAAGAAAGTGGTAATAAGTCTTAAAGTAATGGTGAAGAAGTTGTCTATTTTTCTATGAAAGAAGATTCAGATGAAGATGAGAAAACTACATTATTATCAAAAGTGAGTAAACTAATAGTGGTTGTTTACATCACATGATTGGTGATAGAAGTGATTTTGAAATTATGGAATCATAATAAGGTATTTGTGTTGAGTTTGGTAATGATGCACCATGTATTGTGGAAGGTAAAGGATCAATAAAATTTACTGAGAAGATCAAATATGACAATGTTCATTGGGTTGAAAGAATTAACTATAACTTGTTAAGTGCTTCATAGTTGAACAAATCTAGATATAGAGTTGAATTCCAATATACAAAGGCAAAAATATTTTTAATTCTAGTTGTAATTGATTGGAAGTGGTGATTAGACAAGAGGTAATTTTTTCTATCTTGATTTATCTGATGATACATGCTTGTTTGCATAAAATGAAGATATATGGTTATGGCATAAGAGGTTATGTCATGTGAATTTTTATAATTTGGTAAACATTAGTACAATGAAAAGAGTAAGAGGACTATCAAGATTGAAGAAACCTGATAATTCTATGTGTAAACAATATTAATTGGGAAAAATGACTAAGTCTAGTTTCAAGAGAAAAAACTATTCATCTAATAATATTTTGGTATTGGTTCATACTGACCTTTGTTGACCTATTGGAATACAAAGCTAATGTCAAAATAAATATTTTATTCTATTTGTTGATGACTACTCCAAAATGATGACTATAATATTTCTAAAAGAAATATCACGTGCTTTCTAGTTGTTTAAGTAGTATTTGGCAAGAGTTGAAAAAGAAACAGGTAAGAGTCTAAATTTCTTGAGATTTGATAGAGGAGGAGAGTTTATCTCTAATTAATTCAAAATATTTTTCAATGATAGAGGAATCAAAAGGTAGATGTCAACACCTAGTATCCTCCCCAAAATATAATAGCTGAAAGAGGAAATAGATCCATTATGGACTATGCTAGAACATTGATGATGGAGAAGAATGTGTCATAGAAATACTAGAGAGAAGCTATAAATACAATAGTTTATACTCTAAATAGAGTGCAAGTCAAGAAATGTACAAATGTTATACCCTTTGAATTGTGGTAGGGTATGCACCTATGTGAAGTATTTTAAAGTTTTTGAAAGAAATTCTATATATTGAAATATAATAGAAATGGAAAACTTGATGCTAAAAAGGATGAAGGCATATTCCTAGGATATTCCATTAAGAGAAAAGCTTATAAGTTTTTGAACTCTAACACTAACAAATTTGTGGAAAGTGCAAATCTGAAAGTTGATAAATATACAAAAAATAATGAAGTTAAATGCAACATAGAACATAGGGATTATAGAACATTCATCTATTTGTATGAAGGTGTTCCCTACACCTTACCTAAGAAAGAGATTAAATCTATTGAGCAACAATGAATAGTGAATGCCAAGCTATAGAAGCACATTACCAAGAAATAGAATGCAAGTGTCGAGTGTCAGAAGGATGATGTCAAGATACAGGCATTAGATGTGGAGCAATAGGAAGAAAATGTTGAGCAAGTAGAACATCAAGCAGAACCAAAAATGCAAAATGAACTTGAGATCAATTTTCAAGATGAACCTGTGCAAGAAGAAAGAAAAAGAGAATCTATATTAGAAAACTATGTGAGAAGACACCATGCACCTAAACGAATCATTAGAGGCAAAGGCTTAGGAGTTATGATAAGGAAAGGATTTAGAAGTGACATATGTTTACTTTCTAAGCTTGAACCTAAATCGATAAAAGATTCTTTGGATAATGAAGATTGGATTCAAGTGATGAATATAAAAATTGAACATATAGAGAAGAAAAAAAACTTGGACACTAATACCTAGACCTTAGGACAAGAATGTTATTGGAACCAAGTGGATATTTAGGAATATGCTAAATGAGAAGGGTGGAGTCATAAGGAACTAGGCCAAATTGGTATGAAAAGTATATGCACAAGAAGTAGGTATTGACTTGTTAGAAATATAGGAGGAGTAATTAAGAGGGGAGGGGTGTTTCAATTACCACAAAAATAAATCAAAGATCCTATAAGATTTTTGTATAATTCAAAACCAAAATCTATTGAAACTAAAATACTATTGTAACTTGGTTAACATAGGAACACTAAGTTAATGCTAAGAATTACTGTCACTCGATAAATGCTGAAGTAATTGCTTCTTAATATGTTTAGTGTGATTAAAATTAATTAACTTAGTCACATAATCATAAAGAAAATAACATGAACACAAGAAACACAAAGATTTAACATGGAAACCCTATTTGGGAAAAACCACCAATTGCAAATAGTTATTATTTTTCACTCTTCTGAAGTGAGCCCTATTAGGAGCCAACCCTGTAAAAGGATACAAAATACATCATTAAGTGTGACCTTATTTAAGGATTTAGTTTACCCCTTTAGGAGTGGCCTTGTTAGAGGCTTTTAGAAACTTCAATCTAGAAATGCCACCTTGCTAAACGATTTGGAAAATATTTGTTAAGCTAACTCTATTAGAATATTTGATTCAGTGCTATAATTATTAGAAAGCAACAATGATATAACATGATTACTAATACAACTATCTTTTCTAATTTTAGATCTTTGTTCTAGCTTGAATACTTGATCCTCCTTGATCGGAATGTTCTTTTTAGCTTGGTCAACTTAGATACTCTAATATACTTCCAATTTGCTTCCTTAATTTATCTTTTTAATCCCATGCTTCTTCTTTTAATTCAATCCTCAAATTGACCTTATATTTATATTTTTTACCTTGTCAATTTGGCTTGAATATAATTTCAAATAAATAAAACGCATCCCATGAGTCATTTAGAACTAACCAACAAAACTCTTGGATCAAACATACTAATATAGGAAAATCCTTTGTTTTCCAACCCAACTCAGTCAAAATTAACTCAAAAAGGACTTTCCTTTAGACTTACTTTGGTAATAAAGTGATCTTTATTAACACTCATTAATGCTTATAGTTTTTCTTTGATAACTGGGTGAACTTATTTAACATTAGTTTCATGTAGAATTTCCTTGGATGACTGAGTGAGCTTGACAGATACTCACTTTGAATTTGGTTAACATTGAAACACTCATCATACACTAGAACTTTGTTTAACTCTTGAGTGAGCTCAACATACACTAATTTCTCAAAATATACTTAATATTTGTGTAACATCAAAGATAATATACAACTGTATGATTGTATCCAACAATCTGCCTCTTTAGCATTAATAGAAACACAACATATCATGATGCATATAAATTTTAGAGAAAAATGGAAGTAATATCTTAGTTTCATTATTATTCTCATCCATGAGAACTCCCTCTATCATCAATATTTGATTGCAATGACTGCAATATCTCCTTCTGACAACAAACTCCCCATCTTTGATATAAACTCAACATTTTTGATGTGACAAATTATCTCTCTTTCACATCTCAAACATTCACAAAAATTATTCTGATATATGACAAAAAACTCTCCCTCTATGATATCTTATGTGAAATACAATAATAAATATAGTTTCCATGTACCTAATGTACAAATTCATATGCAATCTACTCAATCAATAATGCATCAAATTTATTAATCATCAACATTCTTGGTTGATGCATCACTAAAATCTAATTATTAAGCTTTAAATTGGGGAATGACCCCTAGCTTACTTCTTAGATACAAAAATGCATCCTTAGGTAATGTCTTGGTGAATATTTCTGCAATATGTTCTTTTCGTATTCATATATTCCAATCTCACCCCCTTGTCTTGAATCAATAATCTTAAGAAATGATATTTTATTGTAATGTGCTTGGTCTTTGTATGCATCACTAGATTCTTGGATACGTTAATTGCACTAGTGTTATCACTAAAGATAACAACTAAGTCCTTGATCTCCTCCTTCATAGCTGACAATGCTTGTTTGAACCACATAATATTGGAATAATTGACTATTGCAGTAATATATTCTACTTCCACTATAGAATAAGAGATACAATTCTTCTTCTTTCTTGTCCAATACACTAGCCTATTTCGAAGAAGTATTTCTTCACCACTAGTGCTCTTCTCGTCATCAACACTTCTTGCCTAATCAACATCAGTGAATGCTCTCAATTCAAAGTTGTCCCCTTTCTTATACCACAAACCATAATCTTCGGTACCTTTTAGATACCTTATGATTCTTTTTATTTTCATCATATGATTTTCTTTAGGATCAGTAGAGAATCCAACCACCATAAGAATTGCTAATGTTATATCAAGTCTTGTGTGTATTATATACTAAAGCTTTTTGATCATTGATCTATATGTAGTATGGTCTACCTCCTTGGAATCATCATTTTTGGAAAGATTATGTCTAGTAGACATAGATGTTCCAACTAGTCTAGAATCCTCCATTCCAAATTTCTTCAATATCTCCTTGATGTATTTTGATTGAGTAGTGTAGATATCATCCTTCATCTGTTGCATCTATAAACCAACAAAGAATTTAATGTCTCCAAACATTGACATTTCAAATTCCTTACTCATTTCCATAGAAAATGATTTGTACAAATCATCATTTCTAGTAAATAATATATGATTCACAAAGGTTTCTTCCAACACAATCTTTGTATTTGTTCCTTCTTTGATATATAGGCTCCTATTATCATTAGTTATTTGAAAACCAATCTTTATGAGATAATTATGTAACCTTTCTATATCATATTAAAATGGAAGAACTTCCATGTTAAGAGTGTTTAGCCTTCCAATTAAATGGTCTAGGGTCATGTCAAGTTCCTTGAATGGGTATGTGAATGGATTTGGCTATTTTCCCCCTGTTATGTCTTTCTCTCTCTCCATTTCCAGCCTATTTCTAACAACTTTCTGTATGAAATTGAGGACTTTGAATTTTTGGGTCAAGGACAACCTTTTAGGTCAAGGTTGACCTTGACCCTCACCTAGGTCAATGATGATCTCAATTGTGACCTAGGGCAAGGTGGACCTTCTCCCTAACCCCAAGAACAATTTTCAAGTTCCAAGAGTTTCAAGATATTGGGCTTCAAAAAGTTTCATTTTCCTACTTTTGGGTCAACTATTTTGTGTTTCAGAATGGTACACTATTAAATTACATTTAGTCTAGGTCCATTTCTAGGGGTTAAGGTTAATTGGGATTTAATGCTCCCATGTCATCCTTCTCTAGAAATTTGTGCCCTAAATTCTATATAAGGAAACCTTCTTCCCTCATTTTGACATCTACGATCTATGTACCAACTATGAAGTTTTGGAATTTTTGGATCCACTATCTATGAGAAAAGTTATTGTCTACTTTTCATGAGAGCATCCATTTTCATGATCAAGAATTCAAGAATTTCAAGCATTCAAGTGTTCAAGCATCCAATTCATCAAGGAGGTCCATTGTTAGCTATCAAAGGATTCAATCTCTACATAGCCCTCTTATTGAAGATTTCTCCATCCACATTCATCCAAGCCTTTTCCTATGCAAAGATTCAGTCAACATTGGTGTTGAAGATCTAATGTCATTGATTTGAGACATCCTACATTCATTTGGAGCATTTGTACTGGTGGATTCAAGCATTCAAATCCTCTACAAGGATTTCAAAATAAGCAAGGTGAATAGTTCCATTTTCTTTGGTTATACATTCTACAATTTCAATTATATTTAAAGGTTAATTCCAAACTAGGGTTTGACCAAGGCAAACCCCCTATCTAAATGAAAGATACCCTTGTTCTTGAAGATATAGGTATATGATAACAAATTAAAGTGTAGATTTGGATACCCTTTTCACCGAACTTGCAAGATCCCTGAATAGAAATTTTGTTAGAGTAGTGCATTTCAAGGTCAACTTTTTGGGGTAAAATTATGCCATAGGGCAAGATTGTGCCCCTTTATTTGGGTCAAGGTCATCCTACATTTAGAAGGACAAATTTTTTCTAAGTTTTCTCTGTCTTGACATTTCTAGTCTGAAACATGCTACAAAATTATCTGAAGCTATACACAGACATTAGAAATCAGCATTTTCTAGATTTATCCCACTTTAAGGTTAGTATTTTTCTTCTATTCATTTTAGATTTTAAGTGCTTACTTTTCCATACAAATATTATAGAATCTCCTCTTTCTCCCTATTCTCCATTGCCTGATCCATTTTTGCATTAATCAATTTCTTTTTGTTAATCAATTTGGATCATTCCTTTTGAGAACTTGGTTGAGGATAGGTCCTACTTTCTTTTCTATTCACTTTCATACCAGGCTTTGGGGGATTGTTTGAAACCATACAAAGCTTTATGTATCCTAAGAACCATGTCCATTTGATATACTTTGAATCCTTTGTGTGTTTTGTATGGGAGGAGTGTTCTAACACCTTATATTCTAGAACAAAGAGTAAAATTCTCTCCATAATCAATGCCTTCTTCTTGAGCATAACCCTTGCAAACTAACCTTTTCTTGTTTCTTGAAACTTCTCCAGTCTCATTGAACTTATTTTTGAATACCCCTTTTGTGCCAATTACATTCTTTTCCTTGGGACTATGAGAAAGAGCCCAAAGTTTGTTCCTTTCAATCTGATCAATCTCTTTATTCATTACCTCAATCCAGATTTCATTTTCTAATGGATCTTTGATAGTTCTAGGTTCAAGCTTAATAAGAAAACATGTATCTTTTAATTTTTTCCTTGTCATTGTGCCTTCTAACTAATCTCTAATGATTTTCTTGGGTGCACGATGCTTCTGACATATCCAAAAATTCTAGGCTCCTTCTTTTTTAATTCACTAGATTCATTGGGATGTTATGAATCATGTTCAGGTCCCACTATCTGTGATTCAGGTCCACCAGATGACTTGGTTTGTATTGGCTAAAACTTGGGTTCTTTAGACTATGACTCAAGTTGCACTAGCTAAAACTTAATTTTAACTAGGGATTTTAGGGTTTTGGGTGGTAAAGAGTACTGAATGACATTTTCTTGAACTTTAGGTAAAGTATCAGGCTCATAGTAAACAAAGTTTCTGTAGCTTTCATGTTCTTTTCTACTTTGTTCTTCACACTCTTCTGCAAATTCATCAATCTTTACATGTGCACTTTTTATAATTTTGTGAATAGATATATTCAAATATTTGTATGATTTTTTCTTATTAGAGTATCCCAAGAATATACCTTCATCACTTTTCCCATCAATTTTTTCTTTTCTTGAATCCTTCCTAATATAACATTTGCTTCCAAATACTTTGAAATAACAAGCATTTGGTTTATAGCCATACCAAAATTTAAAAGGTGTTTGATCTGAGTCCCTCTTCAATTGAACTTGGTTCAAGGTATGAACTATAGTATTGATTTCTTCCTTCTAGTATTTGATAGCAACATTCTCCTCTATGATCAATTTCCTTGCATAATCCATGATTGATCTATTCCTTCTCTGTACTATGCCATTCTACTAAGGTGTACCAAGTGTAGATGCCTATCTTTTGATTATTCTTTCATGGTAGAATTCATTGAACTCATTTGAGACGAATTCACCTTCTTTATTTGACCTTAAACACTTTAGTTTCTATTTCAACTCTTGCCAGAGACCATTTGAACTTTTTAAAATGTTCTAATTTATCCTTTAAATACATAATTTTCATCAACAAAAAAAATAAACTACATATCTCCAAAGTAGCTCTATATACCACTAGGTCCACAAATGTATGTATGAACCAGCTCCAATACTTCTTTAGAATAATAGTTCTTTCTTTTAAAACTTGTCTTTCCCATCTTTCCAATTTGACAATTCTTGCACATGCCTATATTAGCTTTCTTTAGGCTCAAAATTCCTCTAACCCTTATATTCTTGCTTATGTTGACTAGGTTATCAAAATTCACATGAGACAACCTTATATACCATAACCAACTTTCTTCTACTTGATTATGAAACATGAAATTTTAGTTAGATCTAGGTATAATAGATTAACTCTTGTTTAATTTTGAGTACCAACTAGATTACCATTACCATCTAGTAGCTTCACTTTCCTATTCATGGATTCTACATTGAATCCAATAGTATTAAACTATGCCACACTAAGAAGATTATGCTTTAGTAATTCAACCTAACAATCATTGTCACATCTGAGACTATTTGTTAGTGAAATACAACCTTTTTCTATCACATAACAAGGTTCATCATTTCAAAATCTAACACTCCCACCATCATTGTGTTCTAACTGCTCAAAATTGGATTTATTACCAGTCACATGGTGAGAACAACCACTATCAATAATTCATGTATCATTATTACTAACATAAGAAATGAGGGCCATCTTATCACTCTTATCATCTAACTCATCCTTAACTATAATGAAAACCATTTCATCTTCTTCACTACTCTAAGAATCTTTAGCAATGTAAGAAGATTT
Source organism: Cupressus sempervirens (assembly GCA_028749045.1). NCBI lineage: Eukaryota > Viridiplantae > Streptophyta > Pinopsida > Cupressales > Cupressaceae > Cupressus > Cupressus sempervirens. The sequence continues at coordinate 820,118,391 of CM053785.1, forward strand.
CTTACCTTTATCATTGTATTCTTCATAGCTTTTGAAATCCTTCTTTCCTTTGTACTTGTCATGCTTCTTTTCCTTCAATGTGGATCAATGTGACCAACTTGTTTACAAGAAAAGTAGATCAAACGAATTTTTCCTCTATACTTTCATTTGCCTTTGGGAAATCTTCTTGCAAGAAATGCTTCAATGACTTCAAGATCATCATCAGAATCATCTTCATCTCCACTATCAAACTTCTTTCTTTTAGACTTTATAGCTTTCTTCTTGAGTGATAGTTGGCTTGAAATGTAGACTCAAGGTTATTGGAGTTAGGAACATAATTATGAAAACTATCCAACTCAAATGTTGTCAACCTTCCTACTAGTGCATCCAAGGTTATATCATTCTTAGGATTGCTTTTCATTTCTTGAATAGTTGAAACTCTAATTGCATAAACAAGAAGAATGGTTGTAAGTACCTTGTTGACTAGTATTAAATCATCAATTTTCTTACTTGAGGCTCTGATTGCATTCACACTAGCTTTGATTCTTTCATTGTACTGTGCATTATTCTCATCTTTTTTCATCTTCATCTGATAAAACTAATCTTCGAGACTCACTACATTGGATCTCCTAACATTATCATCACCTACATAGATATCCTTCAAATTTTTCCATATTTCATGAATAGTATGAAAGTCTTTGACTTCGTCAAATTTAGCATAATTGAGAGTGGAAGAAATGTCAATCATCATTATGTTATGGTTCTTCTTTTTTGAAATTTGTTGCACATTCAAAGTTCTAGTTGGTGCTAAAAAAAAAAATTTCTCCAGATATTCCAAGGCCATGTCAACAATGGTTGCCAAATGCAGCTTCATAAGTTCCTACCATGTTGTGAAGTTATCCATGTTTAGCTCAAGAATCTCCCTTCTATAACACATCTTGATCTTTAGCTTAGGTCCTTAGAACCTTCTCTACAAGCACCCAAAGCTCTAATACCAATTGTTGGAAATATAAGAGGAGTAGTTACTAAGAGGGGAGGGGTGAATCATTTACCACAAAAAAAAATCCAAGATCCCTTAAGATGTCAATACAGTTCAAAATGAAAGTCTACTGAAACTAAAATACTATTGTAACTCTGTTAACATAGGAATACTCAGTTAACACTAAGAATTATTGTCACTAAGATAATACTGAATATTAAGATGTTTAGTGTGATTAACCTTAATTAACTTAGTTGCATAATCATAAAGAAAATAACATAAACACAAGAGACACCAAGATTTAATGTGGAAACCCAATTTGGGAAAAACCACCAATTGCAACTTGTTACTATTTTTTACTCTTCTAAAGTGAGCCATGTTAGGAGCCAACCTTGTTAAAGGTTATAAAACACACCATTAAGTGTGACCCTATTATACAATTTAGTTCACCCTTTTAGGAGTTTCCTTGTTAGAGGTCTTGAGACACTTCAATCTAGAAATGCCACCTTGTTAGGGGATTTGGCAAATAGTTATTAAGATAACTCTGTTAAGAGATTTGATTCACTGCTACAATTATTAGAGAGTAATAATGATATGACCTCAGTGCTGATACAACTACCTTTGATGATTTTAGATCTCTATTCTAGCTTGAATACTTGATCTTCCTTGATCAAAATGTTCTGTGCAGGTCAATCAAGTTGGATACTCTAATATCCTTCCAATTCGCTTTCTTGGTTTATCTTTTCAATCCTATGCTTCTTCTTTTAATTCAATCATCAATTTGACATTATATTTATATGTTTTACCTTCTCAAGTTGGCTTGAATATAATTTTTTTAAACAAATGAAATTCTTCCCATGAGTCAACTAGAACTAATCAACAAAATTGTTAGATCAAATATACTAATACAAGAAAATCCTTTGTTAGCTAACCCAAATCAGTCAACACTAACTCAAAAATGACTTTCCTTCAAACTTCCTTTGGTAACTTAGTGAGCTTAGTTAACACTCATTCCATGCCAAATTTTCTTTGGTAACCAAGTGAACTCAATTAATATCAGTTCCATGATGAATTTCCTTAGGCAACTAAGTGAGCTCAATAGACACTCAGTTTGAACTTGGTTAACATTGAAACACTCATCATACAATAGGACTTTCTTTGACTCTCGAGTGAGCTTAGCATACACTAATTTCCTGGAATATACTTTAAATTTGTGTAACATCAAAGAAACATAAAACTGAATCATTGTATCCAACAATGGAGAAACATTTTCCCCAATTTCAATATTGGAAGGAGTAAGATCATTACTTTCCTATTCTTCTTACAAAGTATTAAAGTCTATTGGATGGATGTCAAATCTACATTACTGAATAGAATAATTGAAGAAGATATCTACATTGAATAGCTAAAAGGATTTTTGGTTCCTAGTAGGAAGAACATGGTATATAAACTGTACAAAGCTCTATATGGATTAAAACAAGCTCTATAAGGAGAATCATATGAAATATTGCTTAATTATTTGGTAAATATTGGATTTGCAAGAACTCATTATAAAAACTATCCATACATGAAGATTAGAGGTAACAATGAGACATTATTATCTAGAATTTTTGTTCATTATATGATATTTGGGGGTAAGGCCATAGTAATGGTTCCCACTTTATGGCCAACTTTGACACTAAAGTAGATATTTTTAACAAAAACTTGATTTTCAAATGCATATTGCTACAAAATTGTACAGAATTTGATGATGATGCAAACTAATGACTTTTAGAATTATCTATCTAGTTTTTAAAAGAATTTTTATTGAAGTCCATTTTTTCATCTCCTTTGAGAAGTGGTTTATATGAAAATCGACATTTTCAAATAGTGATGAGTTGTTTAATCAAGATAACCTTTTTTTTTAAAAATGATAATTAAAAATTATTTCAAGGATATAATAGTAACATCAATATCTAGAAAGTTTAGTTGGTTTCATTCAATTTTATTAAAAAAAATGATTTTATTTACTGGCAAAGTGATACTAACTATAACTTAGACATAACTTGTTTTTTATCAATATAATAAAACTAAAAATTAAACATCAAGATAAACACAATACATACTAAAAATATAGTCATTGGAAAGCTTATTAAGAGTAGAAAAAAATTCTATATTTAGTTTTAGAATATTGACCTATTTAGCCCTTGTTTAAGCCATCAAAAGGGCAAAAATTGGTAGAAATTTGAGTAAGTTTGTAAAATTTCCAATTTTGGGGCCATTGAATAAAGATTGCTTCGAATGAAGGCCCCTAAGGGGTTATTTGAATGGCCCTAAGGGGGTTCGAACAAAGCCCCCTGGCCCACTATTTAGCCACTTGGTGGTCCCATGGGGTTTGGAAAAAACCACCTAGCCCACTTTTTGGCCAACTATTGGCCCTAAGGGGGTTCGAATGAACCCCCTAGCCGACTTTTTTGCCACCTAATGGACTTTGGGACTTTGTTCGAATCCCTAAGGCTTCATTAGAAGCCATTGTGGTAGTTGGCACAAGGGGCTTTGAATGAAGCCTAGGGCTTCAAATGAAGCTCTTAAGGCCATGATTTTGGATGAAGCCTTGAGAGGGGATTCATTCATTTCATAGGCTTCATTCAAAGCCCCTAGAAGATGAGTTTCCCAACAAGAACACCTATGGATATGAGACATAAGCTATCTAAGAATGGCAATTCTTCTAATCGAGACTAGATATTATATAGATCAATGATTAGGAAATTACAATATGTTATTCATGAGAGACTTGATATTGCTATTGGAATATTCAAATATGGAAAGAATACTTATGAGAGAGGGGGGGCGAATCAGAAGTATCATACTTTAACCAATAAAACTTTTAACTAAAAGTAAATTGCATGCATGTAAACACATCAAATAAACATGAAACTAATACATGCATCAACAACACATAACACTAGAATTTGGTAACCCAGAAACCCTCCAAAAATAAGAAGGTAAAACTGGGGTGGGGATGATAACCACAAAATCACTATAGCAATATTGTTCAACCACTTCTGATGGTCTGCCCTGTTAAAGGCTTTACACTGAGTCAATAGTGACCTGGTTAAAGGTTTTTCAAACACTTTACATGAAGTGTTACCCTGTTAAAGGATTTAATCACCTTTTGATAAGGATCTAAAAATAGCTGTTAAGCCAACCTATCTACATAGGGTTTCCTTTCTAATACAATGGTAAGAGAGTATTAGGTATTATAAACCTGATAGTTTGCAATCCTTGATTGCTAAATGCAGGCACTTGTTCTGGCTCTCTCTCTGATTTTGATCCTCTGAGATCTGATTTATGTTTGTCTCCTTTGTTTTGTCCTGATCAACTGAATATCGAATTGCTACTCTTACCCTCTATGTCTCGTTTCACTGAATTCCACTATGTTTTCCCCTTAACACTATTCTCCCTCTCTCATCCCTATTATAGTGAGACTTTTGTCTTCCTTAAAAAGACTTTGAAGAATTAGGGTTAGGTATGGATGTACAATCCACATTGAATCTCAATTTCTCACTCAATACTTGCCTTTTGTTGATTGGTTGCATGCCTTTCCAATTTTCCAATTGGCTGCATGCAGATTGCATAGGAAATGTAAAAGATTCATTCTTATCTCTAGATATTTTGAGATTTACCTTGTGTTGGCTGCAAAAATGGTTTACATCATAGTTTGTGCAATTACAAACTCTTATGCTGATATTCTGAGTTACTCGGCTCATGAAGCATTACTGATGCTCGGCACATATTATTTCCTAGATAGCGCGGCACCTAAACAAAACTATATCACTCGACACCTGATCACTTTGGATCACTCAGCACTTGATATTACTCGGCACTTGATAAAATCTATATCACTCAGCACTTGATATAATTGGATTGCTCGGCACATGACTGCGACTTGGCTCCTACTCTTTCCTCAGCATGTATAGTGAAAATGGTTAAGTGTATTGACACTCAGCTGTCAAAATTATTCTTTAAACCAACAATCTCCCCCTTTGACATGAGTGGCAAAAAAACTTAACTAAGATCTTGTGATCTTGACATTATTTCATGCATCCTCTTATTTGCTCAAAAATTTTAAGAACAAATAACATTATACCTTATGACTCCCTATGTGTTGATTATGCTTTGTACACTCAGTGACTTCTGTCCTATTTCTACATTCTGACCAATATGTTATATCAAAATTTTTCAAAGTTATCCCCCTTTCATCATACTTACCATTTCATTCTGTATCTCCTACTTCATTCTATATCTCCTACTTCAACTTATATCTCCCCCATACTTAATTTCTACTTAACTCCCCCATACTTAATCTCCCCCTTTTTGACACTTGTGTCAAGGGTTCGATAGGGAAATGCCATACTTGGCAAAAAATGTACTATTTACTTCAAGAAGTACCTTCAAAGTTGCATCCCAATTCGCTAGTGCAACATCCAATGACTTATATTGGATGGCAATCTCTGCTACTAGGTGTACAAGTCCATCAGATGTAGAAAGATTGGGGTCTTTCTTGAGGACTATCTCTACATAAATCTACTCCTTATGAAGTACTTCCAAATGAGGAGTGATTGAGGATTGAATTTGCATCAATTTGGCTTTGGTGGTTGCCTCCTCTATTGTTAAGACAACTAACTCTCTTTGTTTGTGAAGCGATTTGGTAAAATGCTTCTCACTCTGAGCTAGATTTGAAGGGAGTTGCATGCTAGAAATCTTTAGATTTCTCTCCAAGCTTATTATTATTTGGCTAGTGTCCTATGTGAATGTGGTAAAATCACACAACTTGTTGTACAAGGAAAATATTTTTCCAAGTACAGTTTTGACTATTTCAATTTTCTTAGCCAGCTCCACTTGTGATAGTGCTATATCACCGGATATTTTCTCATTTACCTTGCCTTGGAACTTTCTTTTTGACCATTCCAGTAATTTGGCGTCTGTATCCTGGTCTTCACTAGTCATCTAGTCAACCATATTAGATAGTTTATCTATGATTAGCCTTGACTCATCTAGAGACTTTAAGCTAAAAGCTTCAATGAATATGTCTTTGATTTTATTCATGGTATGCTTGTTCTTGTGTTCTCTTCTTAGTGCTTCTTGTTTCCTTCTTCTATCCAATGCACTCTGAATTTTATTGATCTTCTCTTCAGTGAGAGTGATGGATTCATAGTGTGGAATTTTTATTTCTTCATCAAGCTTAGGAACTCCATAGTGAAGTTTCCTAACTGCCCTTGATGAGCTTGAGCTTGGTGTCCTGATTTGTAATGGTAACCTATCAGTGCTTGGCTACTAAAGAGTCTGTGTTGGAGAACCAGATTTGGGTAACACAACCAATATTTGTATTATAGACTCCTCCTTCTTACTTGTCTCATCTTTTTCTCTAGCTTGTTTATCCTTTTGGTGATCAATAGGTGGGTTGAACTTACTGGTTGTTCAGATGTTTCTTTGACTTCCCCTACTACTGCACTCGACATCTAAAGTGTATTATTGACTACACTTGGTAGAGGTGGTGGAGGAAGGAATAGAATACCAGTAGGTTGTAAGGTCAAAGGTGGTTCTTGTGTTTTCATCTTGACTGCCTTTGTTTTAGCTACTGGATTCTGCAATTCATTAACACTGACCAATATAGGACTTGAACACAATTTCATTACTAGTGTTGATTAGTAAAGGATTTTTGCTAAATCCTCTGTAGTTAATGGATTGATGTTTGGACCAGAAGTGTCTATAACATCCTTGATTTTGACAATCTCTGCAGGTGTGATGATGGCATGAGGAGGACTAGGAGGTGATAGCTGTGTGTCTTGCACACTTTGATCTTGTTGCTCAATTGTATCTTTCTCTTCCTCTTTCTCCTCTATATGTGCCTCTTCATCTTCCTTTTCTTCTTCAACCTTCTTCTCCACTTGTTTCTTTTCTTTTTCTTCTTCAACCTTCTTCTCCTTTTTCCTAGCACTTGTCTCTGCCTTATATTCTTCATTGTAAACATCTTCTATTTTCTTGTAAACTATCCTCCACAATCTTGTGGACTTTGTAACTACATCCTCAATTTTGTTTTGCAAAATGCTAAAAGCTCTATGTTTGAGAGTGAATCTATTGTTATGCCTCTTAGCTGCATTTGTTATTTGATCCTTAGTCAAATCAGGCAACAACTTGGATAATCTTGATTCCCTTATCTCCCTTTCCATTTGCAAACAAAAATGCCATTTATCCTCTACAATTTTATACAATTCCTTAGGCATTGATTCATCTAACTCTAGAGGTGTGTGCTTATAATCAGCCATCATAGCATACACTGATTCCTCTAATTTATTTTGTTCCTCCTTGGTGAGCTTAGAAAAATTTAGGTTCTTTAAACCTTTCAAATCATCATTCTTAATCTTTGAGCATAATTTATCAATAGCAGTTTGAGGTTTGTGACTTACCACTTGAAATTGGTCGTTTTCCTCTGACTCGGTCTTCTCTTCATCTGCTTGAGGCTGGGAAACAAATTCTCTTCTCTTCTTTGGAATGACAGTAGTCTTCTTTGAAGCTTTCTTCTTCTCTTTTGCCTCCTCTTGGGCTTTTTGTGTTGTAGCCCTTATAGTAGGTCTATTTGGTGTAGGAGCAGCTACTTTCTTTGCCTTGGGTTGAGGAGTAAGAGGATTTGTGGCCTTTCTTTTTGTGACCTTGGTTCTAACTTATGCTTCCTCAGCTTCTTCTTCCTCAACACTTTCCTCTTTATCTTCTCCTAACCCTTGAGTTAGACCTTGAGGTTCATCTTCCTCATCTTCAATGTCTTCTTCTTCCTCTTCTACTATTCCTTCTCCTTCAACACCAAATTTTCTTTTGATTTGCCTTACCAATTTTTCTTTCTTCTTTACTGCTGAGTTAGTCTTCAAATCTGTTACCACCCTTGATTTGACAACATCATAAGTTCCAAAGGCTTTTGTATTCTTGTCAACTTCCTCTATAAGGAGAGTTGTTATTGCTGCAAAGACTTGATCAATATTGAGTTCATAACCTAGTGGCCTAAGCCATCTCACTCTAGGCATGACTGCCTGTATATAAGTATAAGCAATATCTACAAGAAAGCAAATGTCTTTTTCATATTTCTCAGTCAATGAGACTAGAATCCTCATTCTTTGTTTCATGGACTGTTTGAAGTCCTCAAAGTAGCTAGTCATTTGGGCATCAAAATTATCACCCATCTGTTCAATGTATGCATTGATCTATTCAACAATTGTTTTATCTGGATTCCATTTCACCTTACCCACAGAAGGGAATTCTTTCATCAGATAGAAAAACATGCACAACAAAACTGATCCAAATTTGCAATGAGCTCCCTTGCTCTTCCTTATAGCTCCCAGATTCTCATTAATCTATTGAAACATGAGCTCTACTAGATCATAGGTATGATCCTTTTTAACCAATTTGTATGCAACATCAATTGCTATACAAGGCACACTGTTTAACTTGTTGGACTGATAGAATTTGTGTGAAATGATTCTCACAGCAAAATCTAGTAGGGGTTTTGTGATTGTATCAATAGTCATTCCCCTATTGTTCCATTTAGCACCCGTGTTTCTCTCTATTACTTCCTTTTTGTAACTACGTAGGGTTTTTGGCCTATCTAGGGTTGGAATACCAATAACCCTATGAACAGTTTTCTTGGTAAATTTCACTAGCCATGTTTTTAACCAAAAGGCTCCATCATGTATTTTGCTCAAAACTATGTGTACCCATTCAACTTTGAAAACAATTGGAAACTCAAGGGTTTTGGTCAATCCATTTCTCTTGATTATTGAGAACTCATCTTTCAGTATTTTTTTCTCACATAGCTTGTCATATGCATTATAGATTTCTAGATCTCCTATGGCTCCAATTTTGCAATTATAACATCTACAAACATCTTGGACCATGAAAACTTTATCAAAAACAATGGATAATTCACCTGCAGGATCATTCTTGTATGCAACTTTTGGAATGGGCTTAAACTCCGGTTGCTTGACTTCATTACTAACCAACTATATTTCATGACTCTCCTTGCCCTTAGTGGTTCTAGACCCAAATGTCATTGTTTTCCAAACTAGGGTTTATAGTTTAAACAAGTTTATAAACACTACGTAACTCGGCACATAAGTAAAATACCTCAAATCGATGAAACTCGTGCTGAATCACTATGCAAATCCTTGCAAATGGCTTCTAAGCTGCCCTTGATCTTTTGTGCTCTTTTCGTCTTTGCTTCACATTTGAATGGTGAGAAATGATTGAAAATTGACCTATGTACCCTTCAAAATAGAGCAATTAATGCTTAGTGTGCTGACAATTGTCTACTCGACACCTGAAGGATTTCAACATGACTTGGCACCCTTTGTGTTTCACTTCACTCGGCTCCCATTGATATTTCACAACTTAGCATCAACTATCAACTTGGTCACTATTAGCATCTTGGCACCTAAAGACAACTTCAGTAGATTTTGCAAGACTTTCAATTTTGACTTAGCAGCTTTGCTTATGCTGATTTCTTCTTTGCAGTTCTTCTATGTCTTGGGACTGATGTATGATATAACTTATTATATCAGTCCCACACACCCATTCTTGCTTAATTAGATGAAGTTTGATCACTTGACCCATTAGGCGAAGTGATCTTTGCACTTGATGTGTTGCACTCATCTTTCTTCTTCCATGTCTTATTCATCTTACTTCTGATGTGTTCAACATTTATCTTTGCCTTTCCATTGTTGAACTCAGAACTTTGTGCCTTTGACCTTGTTGGGCAATTCTTGCTGATATGACCAATTTTCAAGCAACTGAAACATGTGGTTTGACTCAACCATCTTTTATAGTTCCCCCTGAAATGTGTTCTTATGCAATTCTAGGGTATATGTCCATATTCTTGACAATAGTGACAATTGTACTTGGTGATGTAATTCCAATGATAATGACTTTTATTCCCTTTTGTTTTTTCTGGCTAATTTGATGTCCACATAGGCTTTGATCTGCATTCAAATGCCCTATGTCCATATTTCTTGCAATTATGACAATGTCCATCGAATCTTTGTGTCCTTGTGATATTGGATTTGCAATCTTGTGTCATATGTCCTTGCATTTTGCACTTGTGATAGTAACTCTTGCTTTTAAGTTTGTTTGGCTAATTGATTCTCCTACTCTTGCAAAAATTAACAGTATGCCCCTTATTATTACAGTAATGACAAGTGGGTTTTGAATCCTTACCTTTGTCACTTCTTTGCTCAGCACTTTTTGATGATTCTCCAACTTCAGTGTTGTTGTATCCAAGTCCTGATGTATCATGAGTTGATCTTGGGGATTTCAGCAATTGCTCAAAATACTTGATGGCTTCATTGGGTTTGTTGAAGTTCTCTGAAATTTCCTTTTCTCTTCTCAAGTCATTCTGCAATTGTTCATTATGCATCTTCAGTGTAGAGATCTCAATGTTTTTCACATTGAGTTCATGATGAAGCTTCATCATTTGGGCAAGTGTATCCATCTGCATGTTTGAGATCCTTGTCAATTTAGTACATTTTTCTTCAAGTCTATTTGCAAGATTTCTTTTGTCATTTTCCATCATGACTTTATCACTCTGGATCACTCGACACTTGATAAACTCTATATCACTCGGCACTTGATATAACTGGATTGATCAACACATGACTGTGACTCGGCTCCTACTCTTTGCTCAGCATGTATAGTGAAAAATGGTTAAGTCTATTGACACTCAGCTGTCAAAATTATTCTTTAAATAAACAATTGCCCTAGAAGTTAGGATTATTGCAATATTTTTTGCAAAAGCTAAGGAAAATCACATGATGATAGTCAAAATGATACTGAGATATCTAAAAAAAAAAATACTATGGCTTATATTACAAGAAGAATGACAAGTTTGTCATGCCCAAACTATGGGACAAAAACACACAATTTTTTTTTTATAAAAAATTTATAATAATTATAATGCTCAAGTTTGATAAGTTTGCGATCACAGTTTAAGTAAGGTTCCTTACAACTCATCTTAAATTACATATCTTGAGAAGGAATAAATCATTAAACTAAAGATCTGGTTATTAAATAATATCAATGTTTATCTCATTTCATATTAATCTTAAAACAATAGATTTAATTTTCCTCTATAACAATATATGAAAATTATTTAAATAAAATTTTAAATGAGTTCGTTCCAAATTATTTTGAAAATATCAGATCAAGAACTCATTAAAGGAAAATATTGCATCTACCCATACACCTATATAAACTATTAAGTTATGATCAGTTATCAACCTATTAAAGTAAAACTAAATAATATTCAAAGACTAATTTATCATTGATATTAAAATTAACTAATCTTTTAACTACTCATTAAGTTATAACTTTCTAAGTTGATTAAACAACTAAATTAATCTAAAAACTAAACTATGTAAATCTAATAATAAACTAGCCATAATTCTATCATTAATTACATGATAATCAAATTTTAATGTAACTCAATAAAAATTTAAAGCAATAACTTTTAACAAATAACTATTAAACAAACATAATAAAACACAACTAATCCTAAAGATGAAACTAAAAATATAACTTTAAACTTTAAAACTTAAATAAAATTAAAACTAACTCCTAATACTATAATCCAAACTAAATTACATTTTAAACTAACTTAAATTTAAAAACTAATACTAAACTAAACTAACCCAACACCACAACTAAACATATAAAACTAACACTAAAATAATAAATCAACTAACCTAAATTACTAACTAAACCTACCTACTAACTATCCCACCCTAAGCTACCCCTACATCATGGGTAGTGCTTCTCAAGGAGTGCTTCCCGAGTGTTTTCCTTGGGATAGTGCTCTGCCCAACCTAAGCTTAGCGCAGACCAAGACAAGCAAACACATGCACAGGCCAGAGTTATGAGGGATGGCAACCAAGTTTGCCAAGAAGATTCAAACAAATATTACTCTTTTTTCATGGTCAAAAAAAATTAAGGGGAATAGAGGGTGACGTCATCTTCATGATGACCATTGCTTTGCCAAAAAACTTTCTAATAAAACTATTTTATAAAACCTTTTTTAAAAAAAACATTTTGAGAAGTGACGCCCAAGGTAAGATGGGTATGAGTTTAAGGCAAAAATTTTATTAGGTGAGAAGAGATATTAAGATATTTTTAGAAGGTATGTTAATATATTTTTATTATTATTCTTTTTAATTTTAAAAATAATTTTTCAATAAAGCAAAAGGGATTTTTAGGGAATCTTTTGATTCTTTGTTACCAAAGACCATTTAATTGTTTCTCTCGTACAAAAGACAGAGAGTTTTTACTCTCTTGAAACTCTTTTTGTTTTTTTTAACAAAAATTTTCTAAGTAAGGTTTACCAGGCAATGCATTTTTTTTTTCAAAGTGTATATTTTTGAATAGATTTAAAACATTGATAAAATAGTTTGTGTCACATTAACACCATATTTATTTGATCTCCTATACAACTTGAATTGAAATATATCAACCTTAGCCATTGTTTTCTTTCCTTAACATAATTTTCATTTTTGAACATGTAAGGAAACTTGAAAATTTTTCTTAATTAAACCATCATCATAACATCTTATTTCTGATGTGCATTCATCTAACTGAAAATTACAATTAAATCAAATGATAAACAAATATACTCAATCACCATTTTTATTGGCAAACCTGATTCAAAGGCTCAGTCGGGAAAGAACCAGGAAGAAAATCCGGCGTCATTGCCATTACAACAAAGTTTGAAATATAAATTACATAGGATTTCAATCCCGAATTACAACAATTTAATTGAATTTCCTTCATGATCCTCATCAAGGGTTCCATACCAATTTCTGCAACACATTTCTACAAATTGTGGAGGACACAGAATTTGATCAAGTGACAACAAGCATGACCAAGAGACAATCAAACATACATATTCATACAAGGTTTTCACAATAGGATTCATAATGAATCAACACTAGGGAAAGGTGGATTCTTCCAATAGGAGAAGTCAAGCACAACACTAAAATAGATGCCCAATCAGGGCTATTAACTAAGAACTTCCTTTCTTCAATTTAAACATGCCATACTCATACGAGGTTTGTGCTAACAGGTAGGGGCCCATAACACCCTACCCTCTCTCCCTCTTCTCATCCTGAGAAGAGATGCTACACTGGTTGGAGTCCAACTAAAAAGACCTTTCCCAAAATTGGCCACTTCTGCCCTATCCAAGGGTGAGTAAGACCAAAACACCCATACAAGAAAATCTCAAAATTCAAACATAAACATGAAAGGAAAACATCCAAAAAAAAATGGTTTTCAAATCTTCCCAACATACCCACAAACATACAAGCATTCAAACAATAGCAAGATAGCATAAGCATGAAACAAACATGAAAATTTGTACAAGGGAGATGAAAATTCCTACCTTCACAAAGAGGTAATGGAAAATGAACAAGTTTAAGTAGAGCTTTTCCCTTCCTTGTTTCAATCTTCCAAGACTCCTCTCTAAATATAGGGATTGGGTAACAACCTAAACTACTCCAAGAAAGGCCTCTAAATAAGCCTCAAACTCACCCACCAAAAGGAGTCATAACTTCTCCCACCCACCTACAAATCTAGAAGCTACCAACTGAACCCACACTATGGTTAACCACTAAGTGGAGGTGAGGTAAGGCAACTCATGGTAACCACTTGCAATTTTCGCACAAAGGTAAAATGAGACTTTTTAAGTGATCTCAAAAGTCAACAAAAGGTGCTTATGGGTTGGAAAAGACCCCCAACCCATACCCATACCCCTTGGGTATAATTATTTCATGTTTTAAAGCCTTAGGAATAGGTTTGGAACCAAACAAAAGCTAGGACATAAATTTAGGACCATCTATCAACTCTAAAAATGTAGATTAAGCACTAATCTGGATTAGGGATGACTAAACTCAATTAAGAAACAACTTAGCAAAAAGACACTAACTTAATCCAACTTAGGTCTGAAGGTTACACAACTAACCCTAATTAGCATGCTGAAGAACATAACAATTCACGAGTGTCGAGTGACACTATAAGAATACAATTACAAACATTAACACATATTGATCACAGAAGTAAACATATACATACATCTCACAATAAAATACTTGAATTACGAACAATAAGGTTTCCATAATGAGCACATAGGGATCAGTTTTGTTCCTCCGTCAGGTTTCTCAGCTAAATATCCTGCACACTCATTGCATACATCAGTAGCCCCATAAAATCACATGTACATATGTATATACGAATCAAAATTTCACATAAATTGAAACATACATCAATTAGGGTTTCTTTCATCCTACATATATCCTTAATCATAAAGATTCCAAAATCAATGTATTAATCCTACATTCTACTTAATTCATCAACATACATTTACATAAAACATTAAATGACAAACATCAAATATTTGGAAGTAACATCACACAGTATAAAATAATATAATATGTTCAAACCATCAGATAATGTCTCAACATCTTGAGTTGTGAGTATCAAAATAATAGTAATGTAACAACTAAGGCTATGAAGGGTCGGGGCGAGGCCTCACAAAGTTTGAATTGAAAGTGTTCACTAATTTTGATTGGGATGGTAATGTTGATGATAGAAAGAGTAAAAGTGGTGGCAATTTCTTTTTAGGCAAAAGATTAATCTCATGGACAAGAAATAAGTATAATTTTATTTCATAGTCTACATTGAAGTTGAATATGTAGCAACAATAGAAAATTGTTCTAATATTATATGTATCAAAAAATTATTGAAAGGTATGAAGGAAGATATCACTTATCTAGTTATTATCTATTGTGATAACATAGGTTCTATAAATATATCAAAAAACCCTATAACATACGGGTATGTGCAGGATCATGGTGTGCCAAAAAGTGGCGATCTGAAAAATATGTAGTTCTGAAATGCCTCAAAGAATTTCAAAATCTATTCCAACTTTTTTCCCATCCACCCTAATACTAAATGAAAACAATTAATACCTTTATAATTCCTACTATATCTTTCGATACCAATCTTATATGGTCATCTTTAAAACATCATGAAAATGTGTTTTTGGCATGTCCTTATGTGTTTTTTACTTCAAGCATGTAGCTGACGACTTTATTTTCGCCCTAAAATTTTTGTAGCACTACATTAAAATCCAAACTTTTGACCAATCAAATAATTTTTTCTCCAGTTAAGGCCTTGTAGTTTGGAAACTAGATTCAATTTCCTACAGATTATTTTCTTACAAATTTTTGATGTAAAGTCCAGTACCACTTTAAAATTATGTGTCAAGTTGACATAACCCTAATTTGCTGGTTTTTCACTGCCACTTAAGGCCATAGTTTGGTACACCATGATCTTACACATACCCATACACAAAGACCAAGTATATTGCTATCAAGTATCATTATTTGAGAGATATAGTTCAAGACAAAGAAGTGAGATTGGATTATGTGAACAACATGGAAAAAATAGCTGATATTTTTAATAAGGCTTTACCTAAGAATTCTCATGAATATATAAGAGGTAAATTAGGGGTGATTCCCCTAGCTAAGGATCCTTAAGATGAGATGGTTCTCTAATCAAATGAGTTGATTAGAATATCTTACAAGTTGGTGTAGAAAGTCATACTTTAGGAGTTTCCTAAAGTAGTGAAGAAAGAATAAGAAAATGTTATATGAGTCATAAGACCAAATGATAGATAGTGAATAAGATTTAGATGTACTAACATGAAGATATCTACCTAATGAAGATGAATGAAAAAGATGAAGTGTCTTTGGAATTATTGTCATAGAGGAAGAGTATATGTCAATTACCATGGAGTAATAAGAAAGAGAGAAAGTATATGTTAGTTACCATGGAGTAGTAAGAAAGAGGGAGAATATATGTTAGTAAGGGAGATGATATTCATGAAGGGTTAAAGATATGTTGCAAAGAAATAGAATGTATGTATAATGTTTCTAGCAATACAGAGGAAGCTGGTTAATTTGATAATCTGATATGATATAGGGAGCTTATGTGTTGCATATTCGAGCTGCATGGATGAGAATTAGAATGAAACTTAAAAGAGAGATTTTTTTAGACACAAAGATGAAAATCAACATGAAACTAAGGATATTAATAAATATTTGGCACTTAACATAGAGGGAGATGCTCAAAGTTGTACATGTTTTGAATTTCATGGTAAGTAGAAATGTTTCCATCAATGGCAAAGACATATATTGTTGGAAAATATAATTAAGCAATTATTAAATTGTCATTGATGTCAAACCTTATTGGTAAGACAACACTATCATATTTGAGTTCCATATCAAGATGATTGGTGAAGAGGATTTGAGAAGAAAAACATAACAAAAGGGCCTAGAGGAAATGTTGAGTTATGAAAGCAACTACAATGGCACTTGATTAGTTATACTTTGAGAAGATAAAGTGATTTTCTAATCATAACCTAAGAAAAGAAGATAGTTGTATTGAAGCCTAGAAGAAGTGATCAAGGAATGACCAAATGCATAGGCTTGATCGAGAAAAAGAGTAGAAGATTAAGGAACTTGAATTTTATACCAAATCATGCTACTATTAATTGAGTGACAATATAATTTGACTGAGAATTAGTATTGACTAAGCATTAGTATATGTTCTAAATAGAGAAGATAGTTGTGACTAACTAATCTAGTGATGACTGAGTGTCAAAACATAGTGTTGGCTGAGGGACAAAATTTGATAGAAGATGAGGAAATATTGATTTCCAACTAACACATTTGATTTCCTGGAAGATGCAAAGCATTTAGAAGATAAGAATAGATGAGCTAGATAATTTAATTTAAGGGAAACTTTGTTTGAGCACTCATATGCAAGAATTCAAGGAAAAGTTTGGAGAAGTTTCTAGAAGGGAATAGAGGAGACAAAATGTTGGAAGGATTCAACAAATTTGACCAAACCCTAAGATCTATGGTAGTTTGTAAGTAGAAAAAGATCATAAATACCTAGTGAAGGAGGTGTTAAGGCTAATCTAAAGAGGTTGGTTGAGGTTAGTAGAGTTGGTGAAGACCTAACAAGGTTTGAGAAATTGTTGATGATATTGATCGGTAAACTTGAGAAGGAGGTTGAGTAGAGTTTTGAATAGGTTAAGTGTGATTTCTTGAAGGAGTTCTAAGGAAATTAGAGACAAAGATGACAATGGAGGATATTTACTATATTATCATGTGAACTAAATTGTGATCTATATTTGCAAAGTGAGTTGTATTTCTAAGATCAAGATTGTTACTTTCTAACCATTGTATCATTATTGAAATCTTTTAACCAAGGTTGACCTAATAGTTATCTATAAATCCCTTAATTAAGGTTCCATTCTAATGGAATTTTCTTTAGCTCTCTAACAAGGCCACTCTTTATAGGGTGACTAAATCCTTTACCAAAGTCACATTTAACAATGTGTTTTGTACCCTTTAATAGGGTTGGCTCCTAATAAAGCTCACTTAAAAATAGTGAAAAATTGTTGACATGTTAGTGGGCATCCTTCCTAAATTGGATTTCCAATTTAAATTGTGGTGCCATACTTGTGTCAATGTCATTTGAGATCTTTTATTGTTAATGTTTTACATTCTACAAGTTTCTTAATATTAGGATAGTGGATTCCAAGTTTATGTTTTTGATTATTGGCTATAAAGACTGAGCTATTGAATTTTTAGATCTAAACTATTTGAAATAATTACAAGTTCAATTGGTACATCAAGACCTTAGGATAATTGATTCACACTCCCCCTCTCTTAATTATTCTAAATCATCATGACAATAAGATGCATGCAAAGTGGTTGATAACTAAAAGTAATAACCATGATAGCATAATCCAAAGATGCCTCATGATGAAGGGATTACTCCATATCTTTATCCAAGAGTTCATAAAAAATGGTATCAATATTAAGGTTAGAAATATCATGAATCAATAAAGGTTGACTAATGTCATCTTTGAAAGGATTACCCTTTGGGGGGGAATGAGAATCTGTGAAAGGAAAACATAAGGTGTTGTTATATGAACTAAATTTAATTTCATGAAAAATAGGAAGGAAACTTGAAAATAAATATGACAACCCCATTAAAAAGAAATAAAATGACAATAAACAAAACTAGATCTGTGATTTTTTAATATTTTCATAGTATAAATATATGAAATGCAATCTATATGAAATCAATGTAAATACAAAAGGACATCTCAAAACAACTAATTCAAATAATAGAATGCAAATTAGATCTATATATACTAAGAAGAAGCATAATTGAATATCAAACATGAAGAGAAGGTACACATTCAATACAAGGAAATAAGAGAGATCAAGAGATCTAACTCCAATGTCAAAATGAGTGATTTCAAGAGACCAAGATTTAACTCCAAGATGAAAGAAATAAGTATAATATGTTTAGTTCACCAAAATGTATAAGGGGGAAATGAATTGACTACCCTATGCAATGATTAAGGATGAAAACCAAGATTTACATCCTAATGTAGGTTAGATTAAAACAAGATGAAGTGTCAATTTATAACCTATGAAAAATGTGTGAATAACTTGGAATGACTACTCCCTCACCTCCACAAAGATAGGGTTTTTATGGTTTTAGATATGAAGTATAAATCTGAATGTAGACGAATGAAAAATGTGTATTTGAATAGACAAGGGAAGAGGACTCACCTTGGTGAATAGAAACCTATAAATACATAATTAGATGATATCAAAAATTGTAGAAACTTGGGTTTATGAACATGAAACTACAACATATAGCAAACCTAGATATCAATCATCCCTAAGATAGAGTCGACTTGCATGGACAATATCAATATAAGATGGGGTCAATTTTTAGGGATAAGGATGAAATGTGTCCATATCATTCCATACCTGACTGCATAAATAGCTGCAAATCTCTTGAGCTCAGTGAAAATGGTATTTGGATCTGAATTCTATTATTCTTTTTGAGGCCTAAACCCTGCAAGTAGAATTATTTTTTACTTTTTGATGAGGTTTTTTCCTTGATCAAACCCTAGACTAAGAATTAACCTTGAAATTGAAATAGAAAGGCTATCAAGTAGTAGAAATAAACCTAACATAAAGCATCATAAATCTATGAACATGATCTTCAATTTAGATGTGCTAAAATATGATAATGCAACAGGCTTGACTCAACATCAAAAACCCTTGGAAAGGAAATAGAAGTAAATCAAATCCTTCGTAAATAAATATTCTTTAAAATTTCCTTAGGATTGAATATAGATGTTGGAGATATGAATGTCAAATATGAAAAAAGGGATTTGAAATGTGATGGGAGACATTGAATGTTGAAAATTCTAGATCTTGTATAAAATCTTTTAGTTGTTTGGGTTCTTGAATCCTTAATCTTCAATGGCGATCTTTCTTGAACACCTAGAATGATTAAATTTTTTAATGTTATTGATTGTGTATCTTGAATGCTTGATATATGTGTGTAATGATAGGAAATGAGACAAATGAGTGTTCTTCAAAAGGAATCCAAATAATAAAATTCTCTGATTAGTAGATTAGGAAAAATAAATGATGCCTTGGATCAACCCCAACACAAGGGCCAAGAAGAGGATCCAAAATAGGTCTTGAGACAAGGAAGCACAATGTCATAGATAAAAAGATATATCATGGATGTTGCACTACTTCATGGATGATGCAATACATACTAGTCCTTAGGTTGACAAATCTTTGAGGTTCTTTGAGGATCCTAGGAAATTCGCTAAAATTTTGAGATATTATGTGTAGAAATTGATGAAATGCCTATTTTAGTATGGAAAATATATCTTTTTGATTTAAATAAGAAAAAGGATGCATGTGCATCAATCCTACCTTTATTTTTCACCATAGAATAGGAATATTGGTAGGTTTCCAACATCTATGCAATGATCCATCTAATCATGTTATTGTAAGATATTCAAATTTATATTAATTAAATATAAAGACTTCATTGAATGATACTTAAATTTAGTAGAGATAGAGATATAATTACACAAACACATATAGAGTGTGTGTGTGTGTGTGTGTGTGTGTGTGTGTGTGTGTGTGTGTGTGTTAATGTGTGACACATGCTCACACACACACACACACACACACACACACACACACACACACACACACAAAGAGAGAGAGAGAGAGAGAGAGAGAGAGAGATAATTTTATCTCCCTCCCTCTCTCCATCTTTTTATGTATTGGTACATCACTCTTATTTTTTGAGTAATGTCTTATATTCCTTACTCTTAGTTTTGTATATCTATATCACACTCTTCCTCTAAATACTCAAGTATGTCTTCCTCCTAATTTTAGAGTCTAATTAATATAGTCAAAAGATAACTCTATTAATTTAAAGAAATTGGGAAGCATTATTAATTTCTTATTTTCAAGATGTTCACTCAAAAAATCAATAAAAAAATTTGACATGAAACATATCATGTTAACTAATTTTTCATTGAAATAATATTTGACACATTAAAAATAATAATTTTACATGTTGTACATGAGATGATATGCTATAAATTTATGTTAGTAAAAAAAATTCTCACTCTCTCATTTTAAACTTAGATTTATATACATTGCTTTAAAATATGACCAATTGTATTTTGAAAGTAGAGTTGAAGAACTAGATTTTTTTCTATTGCCATGTCAAGAGTGTTTTTTTCACAACACTATATGTCTAATTTATCATCTAAGATAGTGTTTGTTAATTATTCAAAATAAAAGGATCCTACCTAAGGTCCCCTTTTGGTTCCATGTTTCTATGTACTTATGATATGCTAGGACATTTCCATTATTTATTAGGCTACATTTACGTATATTCATTCATGATTCATGTTAAAGTTAGAGTATCAAGGTATGTGCAGGATCATGATGTGCCAAAAAGAGTCGATCTAAAAAATGTGTAGTCCTAAAATGCCTCAAAGCATTTCAAAATCTATTCCAAAATTTTTTACACCCATCCTAATACTAAACAAAAAAAATTAATACCTTTATAAGGCCTACTATATGGTCAACTTTAAAAACATTTTGAAAATGTGTTTTTGGCTTGTTCTTGTGTGTTTTTTGCTTCAAACATGTAGCTGACAACTTTTTTCCACCAAAATTTGATGAAATGAAGAGGCTTTCTTGATAATGTTCTTAGCTTTCTATAAAATGTAAGGTTTATCAAATTATGAGTTCAATAAGTAATTGTTACTCATTTTCTAATGGAGTTATGTATATGTGTTGATTGACAAACTACTTGAAAAATAACTATAACTTTCAAAAGGTAGAACATTTTTGAAATCCAAAGGATGCATCACATTCTATGCTTCTTCTACTATAAGACTTTTTTTTAATAAAAATTGCAAAGTTTTGAATTAGTTAAGGTGATTAGACATGATAGTTTTTTAATTATAAAATACTAAAGTAGAAAATTAATAATGAATTATTTATTTATAATAAAAGTATACAAAAATATTTGTCACATCCAAGCATGAGTCTACTTCTTCTATCTAGAATATTATTTAAAAATATTATCATTTGCTTTTTATTAAGATGGTTAGACATGTGTCTATTTATTATTTTTGTCCTAATAATTTGGTACTATTGCATTAAAATTAAAAAGTTTGACCAATCAATTTTTTGTTCTATTTACATAAGGTCTAGTAGTTTAGAAACTAAATTCAATTTCCTAGATATTATTTTCTCTCAATTTTTTGATATAAAGTTTATAAAAAAGTAGAAAATTGGATGTCAAGTTGACATAAATCTAATTTGTTGATCTGTTATTGCTACTTACAAGCACAGTTTGGTGGACCATGATCCTGCACATGCCCGTCATTGTAAATGAAAATAATATAACTCATAATAAAACATGTTATATATGATATATAATTATTCATAGGTTTGTCCAACTAAATCTATAAAACATTAACACTCCCTCTTAGCTAGGAATGATAACCATACAATGAATATTACACTATTGGTAATATTAGGAAATCACAGCAAGAAAATATTTGATTACAAGACTTTCATTATGTAATATCATATGTGTATTGGCCTATAAGAACACCAACTACACGATATTCACCAAGTACTCAATGTGATAATGGTCTATGATAATATAAAGGAAATATATTCACCAAATACCTATCATATATCTATATAAACAACTTATAGATGTTGGAAATATTCAAGATATGATATGTTACTGAAAGGGGAGGGGTGAATCAGTAACTTTAAAACAATTCAACACTTTAACCATATATACTATTCTCAATTAATTCATCTAATCTACTGCATATATGAGAGAACAATCATTTATAACACATGTACATAGTGATTTGGTGACCCAGAAACCTTCAAAATAGAAAGTAAAACTAGGGTGGGGATGATACCCATAAAACTTCATTACTGCAGTGTGAAGTTGGCTTGTTAAGGCTTACATTGACCACTTCTATTGATTTTCCCTGTTAGGAACAAAAGGACTGCTAGGTTCACCTTGTTAGAGGATTTTCAAACATACACTGAAGTGTGCATTCTGTTAGGAGATTTATACAAAGACTATTAAGTCTACCCTGTTAAAGGATTTACAAAACTAATTCACCTGTTAGGATGAAATATTGGACCTACTTACAAACTTGATTCGCTAATTAGATCCTTGAATTGGAATGTCTTAATGGAAAGAATGCTTATGAGAGGGGGGGGTGAATCAAAAGTACTAGCTTTTAACCTATTTTTAAACCCTTAATAACATATTATTGAAATGAACATGCATGCATACAAACATTAAGAAATCATGAGAAACATACATGCATTACCACATAACACTTGAGCTTTTGGTAACCCAGAAACCCTCCAAAAATGAGAAGGTAAAATTGGGGCGGGGATGATACCCACAAAATCACTGGAGCAATAATGTTTGACCACTTTTGATGGTCTACCCTATTAAAGGCCTGCCCTATTAAAAGCTTTACACTGTGTCAATAGTGACCTGGTTAAAGGATTTACAAACAATTTACATGAAGTGTTACCCTGTTAAAGGATTTAATCACCTATTTAAAGGATCAACAAAATAGTTGTTAAGCTAACCTATCAACATAGGGTTTCCTTTCTAATACAATTTCTAGAGAGTATTAGACATAATAAACTTGATAGCTTACAATCCTTTGATTGCTGATTATAGGCACGTGTTCTGCTTACTTTGATCTTGATCCTCTGAGATCTAATACTCGTTTGTATCCCTTGCTTTTTTCTTGATCAACTGAATATTTCACTACTACTCTATTCCTCTAAGTCTTTTTACTCTTCCACTATGAACTCCACTATATTTTTTTTATATACACTTCTTTTTCCTCTACAATACAATGAGATTTTTTCTTCCTTATAAAGACATTCAAAGACTTAGGGTTAGATATGGATCTACAATCCATATTGAATCTCGGTTTCCTACTTATTCCTTGCACTTTTCTTATTGGTTGCATGCCTTCTCCATTTTTCTTATTTACTACATGTAGATTGCATAGGAAATATAAAAGATTCAATCTTATCATTTTAATCTTTCAAGATTCGTCATATGTCAGCCATGAAAATAGTTTACATCTAAATTAGTGAAGTTACAAAATCATATGTGCATTCTATGTTACTCAATACTTACTGATTCCTAATGCTCGACACCTATAACAAAATAGCTTACTTGGCTCCTGTTGCATTTTTGTTTTGCTCAGCATCATATTTGACTTGTCACTTAAATATCACTCAGCTCCTATATCATGCTCTACACTTGAATTCACTCGACACTTGTTCTTTACTTAGCACTTGAAGGCTGCTTGGCACCTAAAGATCACTCGGCACTTGTTCTTTACTCAGCACCTGAAGCCTTCTTGGCACCTGAAGATCACTCGGCACTTGTTGGATTTCCTAACTCAGCATACATAGTGTGCTCAGCTCCAATCTAGAAAGCGATTAAGTGTGTTCCAGCACTCAAATGTCAAAACCATTCTGAGACTAACACCTTGAAGTATAGATCACCTCTTGTGAATGATGAATCTTTACTACTCCTTGTAGACCTTGTTGAATATTCTTCTCTTCTACTGATTCACATAAAAACATTACATGCCTCTCTTAATACTCTCACACTCACATTGTAAATGATATAATACATTACATATATATCATTCCAATAATTACAATTGTAAGGTTGGCAAAAAACAAGTGAACAAAACATTACTAAGTCAGCCAAACAGTAGAAAACTCGAGTTCACTGAACTGACTTGGTCACCTTCTGATACTCAACATCCATTGCATTACTTAGCATCACCATGCACTCGATAGAAGTGAAGGCTTGGTCCATACTAATCACTTGACGTAGTTATGAACCTGGTAACCATTGGAGACTCAGTAGATATGGTGTCCATTGGTAAAAATTGAATCCTTTGTTTACCTTGCTTTCACTTGGTAAACACTACACTTTCATTACTCGCTAAAAACTACGCTTCCATCACTTAGTAAACACTGCACTTTCATTACTTGGTAAATAGTATGCTTCCATCACTCGATAAATACTACACTTCCATCACTCAGTACATATTGAGCTTCCATCAATCGGTAAACACTATGAAGCTTGGTGAACATAGGAATGCTCAGTGTGAACTACGAAGCTTAGTTAACACTAGAATGCTCGGTGTAAACTATAGATGCTCGATGTAAACTGTGAAGCTCGATGAGTGTAGGAAATTGAGTGTTGAGCTCGATGGTTATACTGATATAGATAAGTGTTGTCACTAATGGCAATAATAACTTAATGCCAACAATCTCCCCCTTTGGCATTAGTGACAAAACACTTATAAGCCAAAACATATGTACATTACCTGACTCAATGAATTTTGATTTTTCAAAATTGATCTTTGTAGAACTACTACATATACATTTCTATATACCTTCTTGATGACTTATAATGTATATGCAATGATACTTATGTACACATGCTAATTCTAATGAGTGCTAACTCCCCCTATCACTTATAGTGATAACTCTCCTCATTTATTATGCTAAAACTCTGAATCTCTCCCCCTTTTTGACAATAATGCCAAAGGATTTCATATATACAATTTATATGGCTACACCAAAGTGAGATAGAAATTCTTGATGTACCTTAAGGATGGTTGCAAAAGTACTATCCCAAGTCTACTGCAAAATTTGACAGGTGGAGAGAGCAATTTGAACTTCTTCTGATAATTGGATCAAGTGATCAACCACTGAGAATTTTTGATCTTGGACCAATGTTTTGCAATGAATAAGATGTTTTTGCATTGTGTCCATGATAGGAAGGATCATGTTGTGGATGTTTATGAGTGTAGACTAGATCCTAGTTTCCCCTCTCAATAGTTCTGCCTGTACATCTGCCAAATATCTAATCTTGGTGTGATGGGAGGTTGTGGAGGAGGAGTCCACCTTCAACTTGGATGCACTTGATTACATATCAATGTCAATCTTATTTAGCTTATCCTTTATTTCTTTGGTAAAACCAGAAACATCATAAAGTTTAGCAAAAAGTGATGCTGCATTATTAAAATAATTTTCAAAATTTCTCCAAAATGTTGACAATTCAACTTGCTTTATTGCTATCTGTTGAGAAATATACTCTAGCACCTTATTATCAAATTTCTTTTTAGGTTTCTCAATAAGTTTTTCTTGTTTGAAAGAATACTCATTAAATTTATGTACAACCTCTTCTAACTAAATCAAGATGTGTTGAGTAGAATCTACTTCAACACCTATGGCATCTATAATTATATTCTTGGCATTTTCAATTATTTTATATTCCTTATCCCTTTCTGATCTTAATTATTTCTACATAACTTTCATCTCTATGAGTTGACTAGCTAACCTCATCTCTTCAATGGTAGCATTGTCATAATAAATCTTTGGAATTATTATCTCTGTGTCTAAGTCAATATCTTCTACAATTTCCTTTCCAGTGATCAAAAGTGTTAATGGATGCTTTTTTTTTACTTTTGTGATTATTGGTTTGATCTTAGGAACAGACACAATAGTGGAGATAGAAGGGCTAGCAGTGAAAATTGGGATAGGAATTTGAGGATTGAATGCTAATAGAAGTATTGATCAGATCAAAAACACTTCCCAAAAATGGTATCATACTTGGTAAAGTAACCATAGTAGAATCTAAGCTGATTGGAGTGGAAGTGGATACAGATAATGATAATGGAAACAAAACTATAGAACTTACTAAAATTGATGGAGACAAAATTGTGGAACTTAATGGTACACTGACTAATGGTGAAGGAACTGAGGAGACTGGCTCGATAGCTAAAGAAGTTATAGACAGCTTGGTAGATGAAGTTCTTGGCACATCTATTTCAAATACTCGAAGCTAGGAGGTGGTCGGTGAAGATTGAGCAATTGATGTGGCAATTGTGCTCACAATCTTACTTGTAGAAGCTATCTCCATAGTGGATGTAATAGTCTTTGGTGGAGAGTGAGGAAGGGATGCAATCACTTCTGCTACAATTTTAATTGGATCCTCTTCATATTTTCCTTCCACATGTGCTTCTTCCTCCTTTTCTTCTTCCTCTTTTACTTTCATTAGTGCATGCAACTCTCCTAGAGTAACTATGATGGATGGAGTGCTATCAAAATCATCACTGTCACTGCTATCATCATCCTTGATTTCAACAAGGTCATCATTGGGCTTTTGCAGATGATAAATGTTCTTCAAAATGTTTGCTACATCATTTAAAACATGCTCAATGTCCTTAACTAAAATCAAACATGTGTGAAATCTAATCATCATTTTACCTTCATGTTTCTTTATAGCTGCCTTAATGTTTGGTCCAGTGAGACTCAGTAGAAGATTTCTCAGGGATTTCTCATATATATCTTTGTCCATTTGGGTGGCTGACTCCCATCTTGGTTGCAATCTCTTCAATAGTTATTTGGAGATTTGAGGGGCTAGCTGGTTTGGGGAGTATTTCTATTTACCCATCTTATTGAGTACCAGTTCCTCAATCTGCATTTTCTTAGCATCAGTTCTTGTTTCAAATTTCAATGCCTTGAAATTTGTGATGCTAGCTCCCTCTTCCAATTGTTTAAGCCATTCCTCAAATGTGAGTGGAGGCTTGACAAGTATAGGTTCCTTCTTGCCTTTTCTAGTTCTTCTAGAGAACATTGTAGTAGGCTTCTTCTTAGGTTTGGTAATAATTTCCTTACCTTTCTTCTTTGGCGGTTCCTCTTTAGATTCATGTTCTTTTTTTTCTTCACCTTCTTCTTCTTCATCATCTTCATCATCCTCACCTTTTCCTTTTGTAATCATAAGAGGGTCGGTAGCAGTTTTCAACTTAGCTATCTTCCTCTTGCCTTTGCTTATAGCCTAGTGTAGCTTGATTTCAAGCTCAATTCTAGCCTTTGCCTCATCATATGTTCCAAAACTTTTTTGCTTTGAGTCTACTGGATCATTCACTAGTGCTTCAATAATGTCCCTGGTCTCATCAATATTAACCTCATAAGGAAGAGGTTTCACCCATGCAACTCAGCGTCTAACTACCTCAATATATACTTTATCACAATCAACCATAAAGCATACATCATCTTTGTAGTCTTCAACCAATTTTGGTGGAATTCAAAACCTATTATTCATCCTTTCTTTGAAATCTTCAAAATAATTATCCATGATGCTATCAAAATTTTCACCTATTTATGCTACAAACTCATTAATCTGATAAAGAATGGGAATATCTTTTCTCCACACTATAGTTCCTTTAGATGGAAAGAATTTTTGAATATAGAAGAATAAACAAGTCAACAAAGAACCAAATTTATAGATATTGTTCTTTGAAGTCCTTATACTATCCATGTTCTTGTTTAATTGTTTCAATAGTAATTTTGACAGGTCAAATTCAAGGTTCTTCTTTACAATTTTGAAGGCCAAATACATAGCCTCACAAGGTACACTATTCAGTCGACTAGAGCTATAGATTTTGTGGGAAATGACATGAGTGCCAAATCTTAGTTTGACATTAGATGCAGTGCTAACTTTCAAACCTCTACCATCCCATTTAGCTAGGGTTTCCTTCTGTAACTCATCCCATCCTAGGGTTTTGGTAACCTTTACTTTGTTGAGCATAGGGAGACCCATGATTTTGTGAATCATCTTCTTTGTGATTAACATTGGCTGCTCTAACCATAGTTACCTATTGTGCACCTAACTCAAAATATATCTAATCCATTTGGTTTGGAAGTTTCTTGGCATATGCAAAATATGACTCAAGCCTTTGGTGTCAAGATGTTTATGTTCGGGTTTCAAACAGCCATCAACACTCATTTCTCCTAGGGCATTGTCCATCTCTAGGATTCCAATCTCTTGAATAGAATATTTAAAATGTATACAAATATCATTTATAAGGAGTACCTTTGGTGGAATTTGAGATTGAGCACTGTTAGGGTCAAGTGATTCTGCAATGGCTAGAACAATTTTGAAGTTGGACGCTTTCCATTCTGCACCCTTTACCAACATTTTTGAACCCTTTTTTGCCTTAGTACTGCTACTGCTCCTGAACACCATTGGTGCTTGGTAAAAGATAGAAATTTTTCAAAAATATCTTTCACTAGAAAATTACTTGGAATCTCTCAGAATTGCTTGAATTGTACTTGAAAATTTCTTAGCTCTAAAATCGCGATGAAGAATGAAATCAAATTTTGCTCTTTTGATGAGAATTTTTGTCATTAATGCTTGGTACGAAGGTAGCTGAGATGACATAGTGGTTGACAAGCTGTCATTCACTTTCTTAATAGAAGCTTACAACTCGATGATCGAACAAAACTTTTAGTTACTCCCTATAAGAAAACTCAGGTGCGGAAACAACTTCCTACACTAATCTCTTAAGAGAAGTATGGCGCAAATCCTATTAAAACTTTTACACTTATAGATTCAATATCATATAAAAAACAATATTTCAACAAATCAAGCATAAAGAAAATAGACAAAGAAAGAAACACATAACACAAATATTTTTCGGTGGGGAAAATCCTTTCGGTAAAACAACCCCAACCCTCTAGAACTTGCACAATGTATTATCTTCAACACAAGGTTACAATACACTTGCAATGCAAGTTCAACAGTGACTACAAAAGACTCTAGTAGCAACTCATAGTACCAACAATACACTTTCTTGCATCCCTCCTCTTTGCAACCCTAAAAATGCTTATAACATGTGCTTCACTTTTAGGGCTACTCCCAAAGGTAACTATATTAGGGTTTTACCATTCTCTAAGAAAATAGGAAACCTAAAAAAAAAATTGGGGTGATGCCCCGAACCCCACTATTGGGGTAGAGTGTGCAGTACTCAAATTTATCAATTACCACATGTCTTCACTTGTCATTGAATCTTCTTAACATATCTCTTACATGTCATAGGAATCCATCATAACCATTTTAGTGATGATCTCCTTATACACAATTCAAGATGCAGACATCAACATTATTTGCAAGAAATACATTTTACAAAACAAATAATGAGAATAGGAATTATCCAAGGTTGAGACACCTTATTCCTAACACTCTTGACCTAGCTTGGTAAGGTCTTCAACCGACTTTCCTTCGTAGATTCAACTCGGCAAAAGACACGCTTTCTTTGATCCTTGTGTATCTAGAATATTGATTTGATCATTTTGCTTTCTTTTATTTTGGAACTGCTTGAGATATTACTAGAAGATGCAATTCCATATTCTTATTTATGGATCTAACTGGATATGGTGGACTCACCCATTTCTTGAGTGAAATTTCCATCATTTGAACTATTTTGTTTGGTAGATTTTGGAATCCACTGTTGCCTCATCTTCTTTCGAATGTTATTAGCTTTAGTTTTCTTTTCATCTTTGACTCTTCCTATGTTCATGTAGTTTTTAGCTATATGACTCAGTTTAGTACATATAAAACACCTTACAGTAGTATCCTTCTTCCTTAGGTGATGTCTTGCATAGTCTTTTCCAATGTGTCCATATTCTCTACAATAATGACATCTGCACCAGGTATTGTAGTCCCTTCCAAATATTGCTTTAACAAGTTGTTCAGCTAGATTGAATTATTTGGATCTCCATTGGAATGCCTTGTGACCATGCTTCTTGCATTTGTGACAATTTCCTTCAAATTTTGGTTTCTCCTTGCATTCATTAGCTTTATGACCATGCTGGCTGCAATTATAGCATTTACCATTGAATTTAGCTTTTCCATTACTCCAACATTTTTTTGATGTATGACCTAACTTACCATAGTGATTGCAAGTAGGTCTTTGATTCTTTTAGGCACCTTCTTTGGAGGTTTCACCTTCTTCTTTATAACCAAGTCCAGCTTTACCTTTTTGTCTATGAAGATTCTGCTTACTTTGTTGATTTAATTGAGTCATATCTACTTGAGATTTCATCATTCTCTCATTGATTTTTTTTTAAGTGATTAAGTCATTTTCCAAACTTTCATTTATTTTTCTTTCAGGTCTCAAGTCACTTTGTAAGCTTTCATTGATTTGTCTTTCAGTGATCAGATCATTCCTTAGGCTTTCATTTTCAGATCTCAAATTCATAATTTCTTCATTTGCATTAGATAGTTGATCTACAAGATTTTCGTGCTGAAGAGATTGATTATTTCTTGCTTCTAAGTTTTTAATTTCCTTGTTTCTCTATTCCAAAACTTCACATAGCCTGATTGATTAAATTTCTTGTTCTCTTTTAAGCTTTCTTACCTCTTCCTGTAGAGAGCCATTCTTTGCTAGGAGTTCCTTGATAGCCTCATTAGCTTCATCTGCACTACTTGATGGTAAAAGGTTTTCAATCTACAATTCAACATACTGATGGGCATTAATTTGTCTTGCAATTTCCTTCCTTCTCTTTAGGGATTGAGAAAGATGCTCCTTTGCTTCTTTGAGTTGAGCCATGGCCATTTCCAAATCTAGCTTTTTATTTTCAATAGCTTTGTCAAGTCTGAATATCTCCATTGTCCTTGATCTTTACTCAAGCTATCAAACTTTATTCTGAGAACCAAAATGCTCTGATACCAATTGTTGCAAACATTCAAGATATGATATGTTACTGAGAGGGGAGGGGTGAATCAGTAACTTCAAAATAATTTTGCAATTTAACCATATATACTATTCTCAATTCATTCATCTAATCTACTATATATATGAGAGAACAAACATTTATAACACATGTATACAGTGATTTGGTGACCTACAAATCTTCCAAATATAAAGTAAAACTAGGGTGGGGATGATACCCACAAAACTTCATTACTACAGTATGAAGTTGGCTTGTTAAGGCTTACATTGACCACTTCTGGTGATCTGCCCTGTTAGGAGCGAAAGGACTACTAGGTTCACCTTATTAAAGGATTTACAAACATACACTAAAGTATACACTCTATTAGGAGATTTATACAAAGACTGCTAAGTCTACCCTGTTAAAGAATTTACAAAACTGATTCATCTGTAAGGATGAAATAGTGGATCTACTTACAAACTTGATTTTTTGATTAGATCCTTGAAGTATAGATCACCTCTTGTGACTGATGAATATTTACTACTCCTTATAGACCTTGTTGAATATTCTACTCTTCTGTTGATTCCCATAAACACATTACATGCCTCTCTTAATACTCTTACACTCACATTGTAAATGATATAATACATTACATATATATCATTCCAATAATCACAATTGCAAGGTTGACTGAAACACAAGTGAAAAAAAATTACTGAGTCAGCCAAATAGTAGAAAACTCAAGTTCACTAAACTGACTCGGTGACCTTCTGATACTTGGTGTCCACTGCATTACTCGACATCATCATGCACTCGGTAGAAGTGAAGGCTCAGTCCATACCAATCACTTGACATAGTTGTAAACTCGGTAACCATTGGAGACTTGGTAGATATGGTGTCACTTGATAAAAATTGAATCCTTTGTTTACCTTGCTTTCACTCGCTAAACACTACACTTTCATTGCTTGGTAAACATTGTGCTTCCATCACTCAGTAAACACTACACTTTCATTACTCGATAAATACTATGCTTCCATCACTCAATAAATATTGTGCCTCTGTCACTTGGTAAATATTGCACTTCCATCACTTGATAAACACTGTGAAGCTTGGTGAACACTAGAATACTCGGTGTGAACTATGAAGCTTGATTAACACTAGAATGCTTGATGTAAACTATAGATGCTTGGTGTAAATTGTGAAGCTCAGTGGGTGTAGGAAACTTAGTTCTGAGTTTGGTAGCTATAATGATATAGATAAGTGTTTTCACTAATGGCAATAATAACTCAATGCCAACAATAGATAGTCAACTTAATGACATCTAACACTTAGTTGTTGATTTAGAAGATAAATCCAATCATGATCTATTTCAATTTTTTGTCAAAATTTATATAATGATATTATAGACACCTAAATATGATTACATCACTACATAATCTTATTTAGTCATCTTCTAGGATATTATTGATTAAATATTTATAATTTAATTAATTAATCATCATCACCTAGTTAATTAAGTTATTTAATTAATTATAGTCCAATTGATAAAATCAAATGATAATCTATAATAAATTTATAAATTAAATCTCCATTCCTCTATTAAATTAAATAAATGCAAAAATCTATTTAAATTAAACCCACATGTCCATTTTATTAAATAAATCATTTTAATAAATCATCCCAAAGCCCTAAAAACATCCCTAAATCTTATAATTACCCTAATCCAACCCATTCACCCATGCTAACCTCACTTAGACAACTAACTAACCCATCCCATCAAAGCTAAGCCACTTACCTCCTAAACCCCCTCTGAATCATGTGCACAACTTTAAGCAAGGGTTAAGACTTTTTAAATCAAGCCAAAGTGAATAGTCTCTCCTATCCTCTTCCATTCAAATCCAAGAGCATTGATGGCTCTTCCATGTCATCGATGTCCTTGAATACCTCTTACATTCATCTTCCATACTCATCCTCCCTCATAAATATCCTTGACCCTCCATTTTGAATACCCAATTCCCTTGTGACACTTGTCATAAGGCTACAACTTTGAAGAAGAACAATTCATGTGAGGTCCCCTCTCCTTAAATCCTAACCCTCCATCTCATCACCCCTTAGCCTATAAATGAAACCCCCTTCATTCACAATTCATATCAACTTTTATGCAAACTTATAATGCCTCATTAACCACTACAACACAACCATTTTACATCATCACCATGTTAAAATCCATACACAAATCCATTATTTAATCCATCAGCAACCTCAATGAATGAATCCCACACTCACCATTTGAAGCTTGAAGCACTGTTGAGAATAGATCCATTTACATCCAAACACATCAAAGTCATTGAGGTTACACTTGAGGAGCTTACCATTCTTGGTCTGATTTCCTCAATAATGTCCCTTTTCCCTCTCATAAGTATTTAGTCTATTTGGTATTGTGAGAACTTTGTAGATATTAATATTCGAGCTAGAATGTGTCATCTCACTGTGTCAACACTCATATAATGTTGTCACCATAGCCATGTATGTCTATGTATGTGTTAGCCTAGCCAGGTGGTCAAGATCGATGGCGTCGATCCTATCCTTCTTTGCCAATATTAACTGCTCCTCTATGCATAGCACAACAACATGTTGCTCTCATGACACCAATGCATCCAATGAAAACTACACTAAAGCCAAAAAACACTCATATCAATTTTCTATTTCTCTTTCAATAACTATCTACCTATGTTTCATCACCCTCCCTTTCCCCATCCCCTTAGCCCTTTACTTTTTTCCTATATTCCTACAATTGCATTCCTATGAACCATCAAAATTTTCCATATTCCCACTATTATATTTTATAGTGGGATCACCCTGTAACATTTCCTAAACCTACCAAAACCCTAACTTGTGTTCCCTCTACCCCACATACACCCTCATATTTCCAGAACTCTAGATCACCACAAGAAAATTTCCTCTCCTTTGCACCACCTGGAAAATATTTTTACAGTCTCATGTTGACCCTTTCCTAAACTACCCTTCCTTGTGAGGCTACATTCCCACTAGTGAGATCCCTACCCTGCGTAAAATTCCAAGAAAATTCATGTTCTTGTCAAAACTAGTTACCAAATTTGTGTAGGATCATTGTCCCCTAATCCCTAACATGATCTTGCTAGACCTATGTCTATGGGAATGCACTTTCAAAATTGTGGAAACACTATAACATTAAATGCAATAATCATTAAAAAAAATTTTGACCCTACTACTCAGTTTGTTGTCTATCGCACCTATACTCACCATACCACATTCATTTGATACTTTGGTCATCCCTCTGCACTTTCGAAATTGTGGGAGCACTATAACATTAAATGTAATAATCATAAAAAACAAAAAAAATTGAGCCTACTGATCAATCTAGTTTCTATTGCACCTATACTCACCATACCACATTCATTTGATACTCTGATCATACAAATTAAATCTCCAAATGGTAATATCTTGATGTCAATATGAGAACAAATAACCCTTTCTAGCCCTCCTAGACCCCCTTATGGACCCTGTATGGTGCCCTATTTTCCTCTCTAACCCTCCAAAAACCCCCATTTCCTCCCACCTTGATATTTTTGCAATGTTATTACCATTTTAATAGCCATTTAGTCATTTTTCTTCCTTTTGCATCTTCCTGTTCACCTTGGCTTATTATAACTTTGCAAGAAGTCATCGAACCTCATTTTCTCTCACTGTCACCTTCTTGAGGGGGCATCACATAGTCCTTATTCTCCACTTCTACTCAAAACTGGGGCAACCATGTTACTTTAAAATTATTCTTCACGTCATTTATATATGAACTTCTTTGAAATAGTGTTGTCCCAACACTCTGTCAAAGAGGGGAAAAATAAAGACACCTAAATCTAATTATATCACTACATATTCTTATTTAGTCATCTTCTAGGACATTATTGATTAAATATTTATTATTTAATTAATTAATTATCATCCCTTGTTAATTAAAAAAATTAATTAACTATAGTCCAATTGATAAAATCAAATGATAATCCAAAATTAATTTATCAATATATCTTGATTACTCTATTAAATTAAATAAATACAATATTTTATTTTATTTAATCCTACATCTCTCTTTTATTAAATGAATCATTTAATAAATCATCTCAAACCCCTAAAAATATTTTTAAACCCTATCATTATCCTAATCCAACCAATTCACCCATACTAACCTCACTTAGCCAACTAACTAACTCATCCCATCAAAGCTAAGACACTTACCTCATAAACCCCTCCTAAGCTGAGCCTAATACCCCTCCTAATCATGTACACAACTTTAAGAAAGGGTTAAGACTTTTTAACCCAAGCCAGAGTCAATAGTCTCCCCCATCCTCTTCTAATGCAAGAACATCCTAGGTGTAAGGGCAATCTTGCATCACTCAAAAATATTTTATTTTCAGTCTTTTCTATTTCAATAAGGGCTAGTAGACAAGGTGGTTACTATTTATGGAAACTTTTTATTTTTAGTAAGTTTTTTCATATGAGCTCAAAATGTTCTCATTTTCTATAGCAAGGTTCATTTTAGAGATCTAAGCCTACGATAAAAATATCATTGCTCTAACTTAAGTATCAGAAAAATTATTGTGGATTTTTCATAGAAAAATCTTCAAGCTCATCGTTGAAGGCCTTAGAGTTCCTAGACAAGGTCTAAAAACTCAAAAAAAGGGTGCTAGAATGGTTTTGAAGTTTGTAGATTAGGAGCCAGCATTTCTAAAAAGTGTTTATAATATCTAATCAGAGCAATAGTTCGTGAGTTATGGCCTTCTGAAGTTGGGCTACCTGAAATTTCAAAAATAATTTGCAAAGATGTATTTAGTCGAATCTATATATTTTGTTAGGGTCTTTCAACCCTAGGTATTAAGTTTGAGCATTTAGAACCTTCACAGGGGACATAAAACTGTCTATTTAAGAAAGGCCCAAACATTGTCTAAGATAGCTCTAGGTGATAGTTCACAACTTGTCTTGCAAATTATTGTATTGAAGGTGACCATGTGGGTTAGCATACTGTACTTATGAATTCTATAATTTTGCATTTAGGACACAAATAAGAAGTCCATATTCTTCTTGCATTATTGTTTCTTTGTTTTTGTTATGAGTTAATGGTCATAAGGTGAGCACCTTGCATCAAGTGGTATCATAGCTAGTATTCTTGAGTGTGTGTAAAAATCACCAACTATGAGGCAGTTCACATAGGACTATGGTTTGGGCTGAGTGTATAGGTAGATCACTGATTGTGAGGTAGTTTGCACTAGGGTTTTAGCATAAATGCAAAAATGCCTCCACAAAGAGAGCATGGTAGAAGAGCTATAGGTGTTACACTTGAGGGTTTCCAATCCCTACAAAGGAAAATGTAGGCATTGGAAGAACAAATGAAAAGAGGAATGAATCTTCCTATAAGAGATAAAAATGAGGATGAGGATGAAGTAGAAGAAAATGTCAAAGTAGAGGCAGTTCTAAATCTAGTGGAAGAGAGGCATTTTAGGGTCATCTCCATGATTGGAAAAAGACCTAAGTTTGAAGTTCCCACATTTCTAGAAAATCTTGACCCAGAGGAGTTGATTGATTGGATCAATGTAGTGGAGGAGTACCTTGAGTATAAAGATATTGATTATCCTAATAGGGTCATGTTTGTGAAGGCAAAACTAAAGGGACATGTGAAGATCTGGTGGTAGGAAGTTCAGTTGGAGTGAAATAGAAAGGGAATGGACAAAATCACTAAATGGGATTAGATAAAAGATATACTAAAGTGACAATTTATTTCCATGGATTATGATTTTTATTTTTGAAGAAAATGCAAGGGTTGAAGCAAGCATGAAAATCTATTCAAGAGTATATCAAAGAGTTCTACCAAGTTCTTATTAGAATAGGCCATGCAGAAGTTAATAAGGAGAAAGTTGCCTGTTATATTAATGGGTTAAGGCCAAGCATTCAAGATGAGTCGACTCTAGTTCAAATGAATAGTATTGAGGAGGCATACTAGTTTTCCCTAAGAGTTGAGGAGAAACTGAGCAAGAATTTTGACAACAAGAATAACAGAAGGGGTCATGGTGGAAGATCTAGTGGATGATCTTATGGTGGTCATAATGATGATCAAAAGAATAAGGATGAGGCTAGAAGTAGCATTCAAAACTAGAGGGGAAATATTTTCAAATTTTTTCCATGATCATAATAATATAGATTGGGGAGGAAGAGGCAGAGGACAAGGATCTAGAAGATGAGGCTTCCATGGAAAATGTTTTCACTATGGAGAAGAAGGGCATAGAGCATTTGAATGTACCTAGCACCAAGGAAGGATAGATCAAAGAACATAAGGCTAGGCTAGAGTTTCATATGTTGATGAAGATGTTAGATCCTCACATTCTAAAGATGCTAAAAGAGGAGAAGTCCTAATTAATTGAAGAGTCTTGGTGAGTGGTGAGAATGAACCTGAATAAAGAAGGAGCTTGTTTTGACTAAGGTGAAGATGTGAAGTGTTGTGATGTGATCATTGATGGTGCTAGTACTAACAAGATGGTGTCAAAAATGATGGTCACCAAGTTGAAGCTAAAGAGGCATAAACACTCACATCCATACCATATTGCTTTGGTGCAAGATGACCATAAGGTCATGGTTAGTGAGAAGTGCTTAGTGAAGTTCAAGACTGGAAGCTACCATGATGGGGTACCATTTGATATCATACCTATGGACATATATCATATGTTGTTGGGTAGGCCATGGCAGTTTGATAGGCATGTTGTACATGATGGGTGAGCAAATATCTACACTCTAACTAAGGATGGAGTGAAACATAAGTTGAATCTGTTGAAGGATAAAGAAGAAAAGGTATGTAGTGCTGTGAAAATATGTTTTGCTGATGAAAAAGAGTTTCTTAGAGGTATGAAGCATGAACATATGTGTTTTTCTATAATTCCTAAAAATAGTAAAGAATAAGTAGAGGAGATACCTATAGAAGTTGTAGATATGTTGGGAGAGTTTTTTGATATTATATCAATTAATGTACCTGATGGATTGCCCCCAATGAGGAAGATTAGTCACTAAATGGATTTGGTTCTGGGAGCCAATTTACCAAATAAGGTAGCAAAAAGTGAAGAGTTGAATAGGCAAGTTCATGAGTTGTTGCAGAAGGGGTTGATTCGAGAGAATCTAAGTCCATGTATTGTACCAATAGTATTAGCACCAAAGAAGAATGGAGAATGTAGGATGTGCATAGATTCTCATGCCATCAACAAGATCACAATAAAGTATAGATTTTTATTGCCAAGGATGGATGATATTATGGACTATTTCAGTGGAGCTAAGCATTTCAGAAAGATAGATCTGAAGAGTGGGTACCATCAAATTTGTATCAGAGAAGGTGATGAGTGGAAGACTACTTTCAATAAAAGGGAAGGAATGTTTGAGTGGTTAGTCATGTCTTTTGGGCTAACCAATTCACTAACCACTTTTGTGAGAGTCATGAATGAGGTAATGAAGGAGTTTCTAGGTAAGTTTGTCATTGTTTACCTAGATGATATATTGAACTTTAGTAAGACATTGGAGGAGCATTTGATTCATATTCACAAGTTGTTTGATAAGTTGAGGGAAGAAAAGTTGTCGATTAACCTAAAGAAGTGTAGTTTTGTAAAGAAGGAGTTGGTGTACTTGGGATTTGTAGTCTCAAGAGAAGGTTTGAAAATGTAGCTAGAGAAAGTGAAGGCTATCCTTGAATGTCCTACTCTGAGGAGTGCGGTAGAGGTAAGATCTTTTCATGGACTAGCTACATTTCACAGAAAGTTCATTGGAAGTTTTAGTAGTATTTGTGGACCCTTGACTGAAATAATGAGAGGAGATAGGAAAGAGTTTATGTGTACCCTAGGAGCAGATAAGAGTTTCAATCTATTGAAACAGAAAGTTATTAAGCAACCTATTTTAGCACTTTGTGACTTAAGTGCTATTTTCTAATGCTCAATACACCTGTGTTGTAACTTAGGTAGAGTATCTAGTGCATGATCATAGAAATAGTCAAAACT
Source organism: Cupressus sempervirens (assembly GCA_028749045.1). NCBI lineage: Eukaryota > Viridiplantae > Streptophyta > Pinopsida > Cupressales > Cupressaceae > Cupressus > Cupressus sempervirens. Next base: position 820,157,498 of record CM053785.1, read on the forward strand.
ATTATAATATTTAGGTTCCTTGTTGCTTTATATACCATTCCTCTCTACAAACTTATCAAATTTTACATTTTGACTTTCGATTATCTTGTTAGTAGCCTTGTTCAAAAAAATTTAAGCCTTCCTCTTAGATGAATATCCTAGGAATATACCTTCAGCTGCTTTATAATATCAAGTTTAGCATTCCTAGCACCCTTATGAATATAACATCTACTTCCAAATATTTTGAAATAACTTTAATTTGGTGTATGACCATACAATAGTTCATAAGGTTTCTTTTTTTTTCCTTTATTTAATTATACTCAGTTGAGTGTGTAAAAAATAGTATTGATCACTTCTCTTCAGAATATCTTAGAGACATCCTTCTCAATTATTAGTTTCCTTGCTCCAAGATAGATCTATTTCTCCTTTGGCAATGCCATTCTATTGTGGAGTCCTCAGTGCAAATAACCTCCTTTTGGTACCATTCTCAACACAAAAGCTAGTGAATTCAGTAGACATATGTTCACAAACCTCTATAAGATTTTAAAATTTTCAAAGGTTCAATAGTTTCATTTTCAACTCATTATTTGTCCATTTAAACATGTCAAAAGCATGCGATTTCACTTTTGTGAACATTATAGTCATCATCCTTCAATAATCATCCCCAAACAATATGAAGTATCTATCACCATAATAACTATCAACTGCAATTGGACCACATAAATAAATATGCACTAATTCCATAATATCATTGGAAGTGTGTGATTTACTAAAAAATAGACTTTGTCATCTTACCAACTTGACATTCTTTGCACATAGCATAATTAGATTTTTTGATATGTGGTAAGCCTCTTACTATTTTCTTTCTATTGATTTTCACCATATTTTCAAAGTTTACATGACATGTCATTTTATTGGATAGCCACACATCCTCAATTCTAATAAATAGCATGTATCAACCATAGGATCAAGGTATAATAAGGTACCCCTTGATTTACATTCTTGTTCTAATTAGATTACCTTCATCATCAAAGATTTTGACCTTCCTTTTCTCAAATTCAAGCTTACGACCTAAATTATTCAATTGAGAAACACTCAATAGATTAAATTTGAGTTATTGAACCAATATTCATCATCATATATGATGTTATCATTCAAAATTAATGACCCTTTACCTTTCACCAAATATGGAACATCAAAGCACAAACTTGTGTCACCCTTTTGTAAAGGAAAAGGCTAACAAAAGTATAATTGTTCACCTTCAATGACATAAAATTGGTATTATTACTTTGAATTTTAAAATGAAGTAAATTAATGAAATGTGTAGAAATGGATGAAGTTTAGGATTATAATTTTTAAAAATTATTTGGAATAAGAATTGATATATGTTCTGAATTTTTATAGATAATTCTTTAGTTGCTGAAAAATGCCAAAAATTAGGGGTCTAGTTCGCACCACAATACTATATGAAAATAAACTTATTCCCCTTTGATCTAGGACTATGTTATAGATAACATATATAGGTATACCAATCAAAAATAAAAATAAGCTTTAGACCTATATTTTCTCTTTTATAATGATTCAAATTTCAACTTGCCTAAAATCGATAGTTTTCATATCCCGCCACATTTTTGAAAAAAAAATATTCTAACCTAGAGAAAAATTATACATTCTAGAAGAGGACTCTCTCCTCTAGAGCACCATATAATTTTTAAAAAAAATTGATATGATTTAATATACTTTTCTTTTCCAAACTCGACATTTTTTTTAGTGTTAAAATATGTTCTTGTAGAAATTTTTAATTAAAATATACTATATCTAATTAAAAAGCTATAAATTCTATGTGAGAATATTCTTGATTCTGAGCTCTATAAAATGGTGTTTATATGTTACTTAAAAACTATCTTAAAAAATAGTAAGAGTTATTGAAATGCTAATTTTTTGAAATAATTACATTTCTTTAGTAATTGGATGTAAACTAGTAGAAAACATGCATTTAATAGACATTTCCAATTGGAAAAGTGTAAGACTATATATAACTTAGCTAGAATGAACTTATCTAGGTCATATGTTTGGACAAAAATAATTTTTAGATAGAAATACTCAAATTTATTCATTCTTATATGTCAGCCTAAAAGGTGACCAAACTTAATAGTTCCACCATCATCAATTTCTTCAATATTTTCAAAATTACTTTGGTAAAAGTACAAATTTGTGTCACCTTTTATCTAACTTATTAGAGTGATAGAATTTGAGTATTTATATCTAAAAAATAATTTGGTTCAAACATATGATCTATAGATAAATTCATTCTAGCTAAGTTATATATGGTATCACACTTTTCCAATTGGAAATGTCTATTAAATACATGTTTTGTACTAGTTTGTATCCAGTTACTAAAAAAATAAAATTATTTTAGAAAATTGGAGTTTCAAAAAATCTTAATATTTTTTATGATAATTTTTTAATAACATATAAACACCATTTTATAGAGCTCAGATTCAAGAACATTTTCATATAGATTTTATAGCATTTTAATTAGATATAGCATATTGTAATTAAAAAATTCTACAAGCATGTATTTTAACACTCAAAAAGATGTTGACTTTGACAAAGAAAAATTCTAAATCATATAAAAAATTAAAATTTATATTATGTTCTAGAGGAGAGAGTCCTCTTCTAGAATATATAATTTTTTCCCAATTTAGAATAGATTTGTTTTGAAAAATGTGGTGGGAGATGAAAACTATCAACTTTTGGTGAGTTAGAACTTGAATCACTAAAGAGAGGAGGATTGTTTTCTCTACTAGGGTTTCATGTGAACTTTCAATATTTTTTTGTGTATGGTTGTTTGTCTAAGATTTCCATTTGTTGTCTCCACTTGTCACACTGCATTTATTGCAAGAGCTTTTAGGCTAGGTTATAATGGCTCCAACCAGTGGTGAATCAATTGTTATTGGTGTTCATGTTGATACTTCAAATTTCCATTGTACCTCTATAGAAAAAATGCCCTCACAAGTTTGTCCTGAAGGTTTTTCATGAGGGAATCCTAATATTATCCTTCCTTTACAAGAATTTGATGTTTCATGTGATTGGTTAGAACAACATACCCTGATTAGGTATTTTGTGGGTAGGACTCCTCCTAAAGTTATGCTTTGTGAATGGGTTAACAAGATTTGGACTCCTCATGGAGTCTGCCTTAATGTTATGCAAAACCTTATCAAAGGTTCATTTTATTTCGTTTCACTAACCTATCACAAGCAGAGACTGTCTTTAACAGTGGCCCTTGGTTTGTGCATTTGTCTCTACTTGTTTTACAAAAATGGTTACAAGACTTCACAATCTCTGATGAGAAAAAGCTTAGGGTTCTTGTGTGGGTTGAGTTCCCAGGTTTACCCTTGCCATATTGGCCTTTCATTGAGTCCATTCCCAAAACCCTTGGCAAAGTTGTTACTAAGGAGCAAGAGAAATTTTTTTAACACTCACCCTGAGAGACGCATTTGCATTGAGGTTGATCTTTCCAAGGATCTTAAGGATTCTATGGAAATCTAGATTGGGGCTCAAACCTTCTCTTGGAAGGTGCTCTATTTGAATCTTCCCAACACTTTTTATAGGTGCTAGTTTGCAAAACATAAGATGAAAGATTGCCTCTTGGCTACACCTAGGGTTAAGCCCACACCTAGAGAAGCTCCTGCCAAGCCAGCCGAAGGGAAAAAAGAAGAATGGATTATTTTTGGGCATAAGGGCAAGGTTACCTTGAATCACTCGGCCCCTAAATAGTCATATGTGGCAGTCATCATGGTTTCTCCTATATCAACAAGAACGTCAATTCTAGCCAATGTAGGGATGCAAGCAATTTCCACAACACCTATTCTACATGTTTCATATGTTTCAAACCATACTAGTTTGTAGAGGATTAAAGCAGCCACTAGGGCTTCTACCTCATCTATGGTGTGTACCCCTCTTGCTACTTCTTTCATAGTGCCACAAGTGACGTGGCATTCTTGCAGTCCTCTGGGATGTGTAGAGATACCAAAGGTGAAATAAGAGGTTGTAAGTCCAAAAGATTTTTCTTCTAACCTCGACCATGTTTCTACCTTCTTCTAGAATAGCTACTCCTCTCTTAGGATGAGGAAGATATGGAAGAATTTTCGTGAATCCTCTATCATGGAATTTTCAAGATCTTACAAACCTCTCTAGAAAGTACTATGTCTGGGACACCTACCATAGACTTGGTAATTTAGATTTTCTCTTTCTGCAAGAAGTTAAGATTTCTAGTTTCATGCTCTCTTCTGCATGTCACATCATTTGGTGAGATGGCATCATGTTTTCCTCTCGACACAAAGCTGGTAGATGTGGTGTAGTTACTCTCTTGTCACCTTGCCTTCATTCTACTATCAAACATTTCTAACCCCACACATAGAATTATTTGGCTTTTTATTTCCATCAAAAATCATTCTTTTGGAGTCATTAATGTTTATTCTTCCAATGATGCTATGGAAAGATCATAGATGTGGGGCTGGCTAGCTAACAACTTGCCTCCAGCTAATTGCGTTATGTATGGTGACTTCAATATGGTTGAAGTGGCCTCTGACAAGGATGACATTCTGACCTTTTGCTAGATAGTTGGGAAAAGGAAAGCTTAGTGCTATATGCACAATAAATTGGGCCTTTTTTATCCCAATATCAACTGTCACCAAAATAGTGGGGTTCGGCACACTTGGTCTAATTTTTGAGCTAGCTCTACTTGCATTTTAAAATGCCTCGATAGTGCCATGGTTACTGCACAATATTTTTTCTCCTTTTTCGAGGATCGTGATTTACTTGTCATTCCCCTACCAAATGTGACATTATTAGACCACTACTTGATTTATTTTTGTCATTTTATGGCAAACAACTATCTCAAAAGTTGTCAAGTCTCAGTTCTTCCTCAACACAACTGTATTAATGCATGCTTCTAGCATCACACATATCCTACATGTCTGGAACCTAGATCCATGACCTCATTCTTATAATGGGTGGATTCAACGGTGGAATGGTGCCATCACCAGAACTGCTCATTTTTTGCACATCTATGGGTGTTAGTTGGTAGTTTTCAGAAAGAAGCTTTATGAAACCAACACTCTCAGGCTCAAAAAAACCTCTAAGCCTCTCACCCTTAATCCATTTAATGTGGAATTGCAAATTGATTTGGCCAAACTTCACCTTGAAAAACAAGTTTCTAACAACTATGTCACTTGAGGAACCCAAATCAAAGCTCATCTCCACTGGTTAGAGGTTTGTGATAAAGCTTTGAAGGAGTTCTTCCAGGCTCTTTGAGGTTGTCCTACCAATCTTGGGATTAGAAAAATCAAACAAGGATCTAGTGTTCTTTCCAATCTCCCTGACATCCTGAAAGCATTTGTTCATCATTATGAGAACATTTTTGCTTCGCAAGGAAATTCGGTTGCTCAAGAGGAAGCTCTTAGAAAGAGTATTTCTATTACTCCAAACTGCTTAGCGATTGAGCAATGTGCTTTCTATGAGCAACTTCTTTCCCTCTGAGACCTTAAGGAGGCAGTCTACTCCATGGCTGATGACAAATCCCCTAGGTGTGATGGGTTTCCCTATGAATTTTACAAACACCTTTGGGAGCATATAGGTCCTGATCTGCACAAAGTTTATCTTGAAGCCTATCATACTAAAAGCTTCTGAGCCATTATAAATAAAGGAAATATCAAATTCATACCTAAAGCCAACAATCTAGAGGACATCTGCAATTGGAGGCCCATTACCCTTCTAAATGTGTCTTATAAGATTATTGCCAAGGCAATTTCTCTCAAAATTTGGCAACTATTGGCTTTGATTATGCACCTTGAGAAAACTGGCTTTATTAAGTCCAGATATATTCTTGACAACATTATTATTGTCTGGGAAGGAATGGAGTGGGCTTGCAAGTCCAATCAGAAGGATATTTTTCTAAAGATTGATTTTGCTAAAGCCTGTGATCACATTGAATGGCCCTTTATCTTGGCTATGCTCCAGGCTCTTGGTTTTGGTCCCAATTTTTTGTAGTTTGTGGAGATGCTCTTTAGCAATGCTAATGCTTACATTACCATCAATAAGTCCTAGTCTAAGGCTTTTGGCCTTTTTTGTTCAATCAGGAAAGGTTTCCCCTTAGCACCAGTGGTTTATGTCCTTGCTACTGAAGGATTTGGCTATTTTCTTGCTCTTTATGTGTCTTATGGGCTAGTTTGTGGCATTTCCTTGCCAGAATCATCTTCCTAGTTACTCAATACTTTGAAAATGATTCCTTTCTTACTCTTTTGGAGGATGAAGAAAACATCAACAATGCCTTAAGTTGCCTAGACACCTTATGTCAAGCCTTTGGATCTACTATTCAGTGGCATAAAATACTATACTTCTGACACTCATTTTTGCTAGCTCTTTATTGGCTTAGCTAGTTTGAATGGAAATTGGTTACTCATAGGGAGATTTTCCACTTTCTTAGCATTCCTTTTTCTTTCTATGCTTCTCTTGTTGAGCTTTGGAATGCTATGCTTACCAAGATCACCAAGAAGCTTGATTATTGGCTCATGAAACCACTCTCCCATGCTAGAAAATTCCAAATTTTCTCAAAGGTTATTGTGGCTACTCATGTCTATTATTCTTCTTGTTGGGATCCCTCCAAAGCCTCCTACTAGAAATTGGAAAGATTGCTTAGGGATTTTCTCTGGGCTTTTGGTTTCAATCATCATGGCTTTCACCGAGGTGCCTGGGATTTTTGTTGTCTCCCAAAAGAATCTGGTGGTCTTGGCCTACTTTCCACATAGAAACAAGGCCTTGCTCTTTGTGCTAAACGAATTATTCATGCCATCATTGGAGATGAAGCTTAGAATATTTTGGTTCGACATTACATATCTTCCAGCTTTCTCCTCAATAGGCTTGCTTGGAAAGGGATAGTTTTCCACACCCTACTCGTCATGCATGAGCTAGTGACCATGCAGGGTTCATTTGTTATCAAGAGCATATGGAAGGGGCCTAGGAAGCAATCAAGCCTTCGCTTCAATGGGTTGAGGATGAGTTTCACAATGGCTTCTCCTTGAATCAGCAGAACATTTGGTGGTCTCCCCTATTTGTCATTCAGGGTATTCCCCTTGCCAAGACTCAAGGTGCTAGTGGTCTACATTTTATTAAACAAGGCATCAAAACTCCCAAGGATCTCTTCTCAAGGGTTACCATGAGTTTCAAATCTTGGGAAGACATGCAAGTATAGTACTGCCTTATCTATTCAGATCGGTCAACTTTTGATCTATTACACTCTTCAATTCCACTTCACTTAATTCATAAAGTGGGTATTTAGTCTGTTCGACCTTGGTGGCATGATTGGAAGTGGTTTTCTGCCACTCCTTTCTCCAATTGCAAGCCATGTTTGGGCTATAGATGGCTTTCACCACATCTTCCAATGATGGACACACTCAATCAAAGATGGAATTTGTAATCTTCTCTTTCTCAATGGAGAAAATGCTTTGATACCATATGAAGTGTTATTACAAAACCCAAGATTGTCCATTTTCCTTGGTATTTTTCCTTTTGAGGTCTTCCCCTAGGGCCTTGCCTCAAGCACATTGGAGTTCTTGATCCTAGATGCCCTTTTTTTGGGAAACCAAAGTCTTTCGTGCATATCTTCTGGTTTTGTAGGCATGTCCAAAATTATTGGCACTGGATTCATGATTTTTTTAAGTCTTTCAGGCCTAAACCCTTTTCTTGGTACATGTCTATTCTAGGTTATTCCCTTAGAATCCCATGGAAATTCATCCAAATTTGGCATACCTTTAAGATGGAAATTTTTTTTACTCTATGGAAAGATAGGAATGTTTTTCTTTTCACAAACGATTTTATGGATATTAATACTGCCTTGTACACTAAGGCATGCATTCATAATAATGTAATTATGCATATTTATGTGTAAGCAAACAAAGTTTCCTTGGAGGTGGCTCACTTGTAGGAGCTATTGAATCACTAGGGAAATACCCCCTACACCATTACTAGAGTTCCTCCAGATGCCTCGGCTGATACATCGATGCCTTGTGGCTGCCATCAATGGCACCATTCCTCAGGTTGCCACTCACACACCCTACGCTCCTAGGCTTCCCACCACTGCTCCCATAAGGGTGGCAATGTTGGATAGAGGTGTTGCTTAGCTTGCCCACCCCATGGTGGCTTTGGCTGGTCCCCAGCTCCTCGTTTTAGTGCTTTCTAGGAAATGGCCTCACCTAGATTTGATGATTTCTCCTATGTGGCCATAGATAAAAGATGTAGAGGCTGCCACTGATCATCTTGTTGCTATTTCTAATGATGGCTAGGGTGTTCCTAGCCCACCCCCCCAATCCTAAAGATGATTGGGGCTTTCATGATTGTGATGAACCACCAACCTCGAATGGCATTGCTTTGGCCACTTGAGGTTTCTTTATATGTTTTTTTTTTTTTAATAGTGTCTGATTCTATCTACAGCAATGTGAACTTATTTGTGGGGTAATCTTGTATCCCCTAACCCTGTTTTGTGAATTGTATTCTTAGTATATTATTTTTTTAATAGAAAAGAACTATTTATGAAAAAAATTGAATCACTTTAAAAGAGAAAATATAGGTGTAAAGCCAATTTTTATTTTTGAATGTTCTAGCTAAGTATGTTATCTATAACATAGTCTGAAATCAAAGTTGAATAATTTTATTTCCATATAATTTTGTTATGGGAACTAGACCCCTAATTTTTAGTGTTTTTCAATAGCTAAAAATCATGCATAAAAATTAGGAAAATCTATCAATTCTTATTCCAAATAATTATTAAAAATTATAATCCTAAACTTTATCCATTTCTACACATTTAATTAGTTTACTTCACTTTCATATTCAAAATAATAATACCAATTTTATGTCATTTAAGGTGAATAGTTATACTTTTGTTAGCCTTTTCATTTAAAAAAGGGTGACACATGTTTGTTCTTTTACCCACTTAGATCATTAGTCCTATGATGTGAACAACCACTATATAATCCAAAAATTATTCTTTGTAATATGTGCAATAAGGGCAGTTCATTTTTTATACCTTTCACCATTTGGCTCTTCTGTGATTGCAACATAGACCATTTCAACATTTTCCTTGTCATAATCAAAACTTGTCTTAGTCTGCTCATATCTGCAAATGTAGTATGACTTATTTCCTCTATCTTTGTAATCTCATTTCTTCCTATACTTGTAGTCTTTCTTATCAATTCTATCAAACTTACCTTGATTAGGACATTTAACAATAAAGTGACCAACCTCATCACATTTGAAATAGATTAAGGGTAGTTTAACTTTGTATTTACCTTTACCTCTTAATGAACATCTCACAAGAAATGCTTCAATCTCATTTATATCATCTTCAATTTTGCACTTACTTTATTCTTTGGTTTTCTTCTCTTTCTTTGAATTGTTGATGGTTAGTGAAGACTTAAATGCATTTCAATTGTAACCATACTGTTATCATAATTTTTCAACTCAAATGCATGCATCTAACCAACTAGACCATCAAGTGTTAGATCATTACCGAGCATAGATCTTACTTCTTGAATAATAGAAACTTGGATGGCATAAATAGGAAAAAAATTCTAAATATTTTCCTTATAATTTTAGACTTCAAGTTTTATCCTCCATCAGCTCTTATTGTACTCACAACAACCTTAATTTGGTTCATATATTGTGCAATATTTTTACCTTATTTCATTCTCATGTTATCATACTTAACTCTCAACCTTTCATCTTTATCTCTTCTTAATTTTTCATCCCCTCCATAAACTAGCTTTGTTTTATCCCACATTGTTGTGTAGTGCTATAGTTCTTATCATCAAATTCAATATCAGTGAGAAAAGAGGCAATATCAATCATCATACTTTTATGATTCCTATTTTCATTCATTTCATTAGTAGTTAGAAGACTAACAAATGTGACATATTCATCCACTAACTAATGTGTGACATCATTTCTAATACTTCAAAGATATGCTTCATTCTATCTTGCAATGAGGAAAAGTTCTCCTTGTTTAACTTTGGTGGCTCTCCTTTATGCATCTTTATGTTTTTCATAAGTACCTTTAAACTTATACCTACAAGAAATCTAATGTTTGATACCAAATTGTTATATAACTGAGAGGGGGGTGACTTAATTATATCTAGTTATCTCACAGTCCCTTCAAATATTTTATCACCATCAAAGAAACATAAAAATCAACAAAATTAATTTCAATATATTCAATCACTCAGTAGATATATTCAACATAAAAATTAACTCATATGTCAACTTATTTCCAAATATTTATCAAATTTGTCTTTGCATTATGGACTATCACTAAGTTCCAGTTATTACTTAGTGATAATTTAGTTATTATCGAGTTGCAGTAAATGATAAAATATGTAAATCAACTTACAACACAAGTAACATTCACCAAAAATTTACATCAATGTTTAATGTGGAAACCCTATTAAGGGATAAATCACCTAAGGATCACAACCCAAAAATTACACTCTTATGAAGTGATGTCTATTAGAAGACTACCTTATTAAAGGTTACATAGACTTTTTTTAAATGACCTTATTAGAGGATTTCACCAAAAGATCCTCTACACCTTATCACTCCCTATCTAGGACTAAAAAGAGTGGCTTGATTTAAAGGACTTACAAACACAAGGAGTCAATGTTACCATATAGGACTTCACAAACTTGTTAGGTCAACTCGATGCTTCCAATATTTTATGCTACAATAGTTAAATAGTAATATTATAAAGTGATCTATAAGAATAAAAACTACATTTTCTTTATTAGATCTTTTTTCTTTATCTTTCTCTACCTTTTACTCACTCAAACGATTTTGTCTACCACACACTCCTTTCTCTTCTCTATATTATGTTTGGTTCACTCATCTCAACTCTTCCTTCTCTATCAACAAATTTTTTCTTCATGACATCCTTAAATGAGTTCTTCAACTCTAGCATCAACTTTGAACTAGCTCAATAGATCAAAAACCTAAACTCCCATTTTCTCCTCCTTTAATGTATTTCTCAATGCTTCTAGATCCTCTCATCTTTTTTTTCTTAAAAAAAATCATCAATCTTAGGTTTACAACAAAAAAATTTCATACAATAAATTTAGACACGTAGAGAACATAACTTTATATAGAACTTTCTGTCCATCATTATCCTTCTTCAATTTCCTTCATCAAATCCTTCTTGGTTTTTCACCATTGTTGATCTTGCAACAAACATTGACTCGCATAATAAACCTTGTCAAACTTTACAAATTTACATCAAAAGTCAGCCTCAAATTCCAATTTCTCAATCTTGTTCATTTGGCCCTCACTCAGTAAACATTACATTTACTCAAGCAAAATATAGCTCGGTTAATACTGACTCACTTGGGAAAAACTATGGTCTTCATTCCATTTTGTATTCATTCAAGAGATACTATAGTCACTCAGTAAATATAATCTCCATTTATTAACCTTCTAACTCTGTCAAGCTTATGATCTTCAATACATTGCAATAATATATGATTGTAAAATAATGAAACCAATATTACATAATCATTGTCCAACTCATTCAATTACCCGTTGAATTCCTTATGATAGTAACTCTGACTTCATCATACTTTCTTCAAATCCTCTTCATCAATCAAATGATATGGTACTTTCCTAAGTTAGAATATAATATATAGTTAATTAGGACTTTAAAAGAAATGATAACATAATAATTGATATTACTCTTTTACATACATTCATAGCATCATGAGTTACAATTTATTACAATATGAGTTGTGGCTAAGACTTTTAGATTTATATTAATTAAATATAGAAGTTATTGAATAATACTTCACATTTATGATGAATGTGTACATGTATATTTTGATTTGCCACATTAAATGGAATTAAAGTGTTACATTACAACCAATACCCATGTATCTTTATGATGACCAGAATACTCATCTATTTAAAATAATTAACACAAGAGAAAATTAACCTTACAATTTAGTAGTCTTTCTAGTGCAGTTTAAAAAATACCAAGTCCTTAACAATCAATAAGGTTAAAAAAATCTAACAAAAAAAGAAAAAAAAAGTTTACAATATGATAGATAAGATGTAAGATTATCTATTAAAAGTGTATTCTATTATAAATGAAATATCTTCAGTTTATCAAAGATTATCTTATTCATTATTTTAAGAACTATATGACTTTATACTTTTATGTTCTATTTTCTAAAACAAAACTTACTTATACACTATATTATTCTCGATATTCAATTTTTTTAATGTAAATGAATTTTGTGCAATATTATTCTATTTTGTTGATGTATTTCAAATGTTAGAAGTCTATTATTGACACATTTATCTAAAGTGTGAGAAGAGTGGAGAATTGTAACATCAAAATAAACTAAATAAAAAGGGATCTTGGTTTGGTGTGTTGATCATGCTTGGCATGTTACAAAGTTGCTAGGAGATTTTGGACTATTGAATTTCTGAATAAGCTTTTGGAAAATGTGGAGTAGAATGCTAAGAAAATATTTCTTATTGATTTAGACGACCCAAACCATACAAAGGATTCCTCTAGGAGTACTAAAAGAACCAAAGTGAGCAATATGAAAGTGAAATACAATAGGAAGGAGCTAAACAAGGAGGACATCTAGGAAGTCACTAATAAAATCAAGGCAATCAAGGAGGAGATTTTTTTTGTTTTTTGTGTTACATTTACTATGTAAGTTTGTTAGGTTTGATCCTATGTTGGTGTTGGTAATTCTTTGCTGGTTGTTTCTATGTTGGGGGTGTTGGTTGTTTCAAAACATTGTTTTTCTTTGGAACTTTATTGTCTTTTTTGTTGTAATAACTTTTGGGTTTACAAGTCCATTATAAAACATTTTTTTAACCCTTAATCTAAAAATATTTTTTTCACTAAAATGATATTTGAATTTTTTTTTATTTTTTTTTAATTACAGGTTGTACATGAGATGATATATTATAAATATTAAACAAAAAAAGAGTATTCTTTGCACTCCCATTTTACACCCTTAACTTACATTGTTTCAAAAAATAATAGTACTTTAAAAATAGATTTGATGCACTAGATTTTTCTCTCTTGACATGTCATGAGTATTATTTATCATAACACTATATTTTATTTCACATCTATGATAATTTTCTATTAATTATTTAAAAGAAAACGAGTCCACATAAGTTCCTCTCTTAGTTCTATATTTCTATATACTTATGGTATACTGCAACATTCTCATTGTTTACTAGACTATGTTCACATTCATTCATCCATGATTTGAACACCAACTCCTACCATTTTTTTATTTCCATTGGAGGGTCACTTTACAACATCTATGTAATGATCCATCTAATTTTCATATTTTAAGGCATCAGATTTATATTAATAGACTATAAAGAAATTATTGAATAATAATTTCCATTTATAATGAGCATATAGATATTTTGATTCAACACGTTAAATGGAATCAAAGTATTCATTATAATAAATATATTATATCTTCATGAAAACTAAAATACTCCTTAATTTAAACGATTTGACACATGGTAAATTGGAATTGTGTTATAATTTTCCATTAAATCTACTCTTTCACTCATCTAAGACATGCTTTAATTGATTTGTTTTTAATAATCATGTTAGATTTTTCTTGTCTCAATGCCATCTTCTTTATGAAAAAATGTAGTTATAGAAAATGGGATATTAATCCAACATATGCCTCCATCCTAATGCAACATCACCATAGGATATTTTTCATTTAGGGGGGTCTACATGATTTCTATTCTTTTCCTCTATTTTAAAAATGATTTTTTTCATACAAGGGTTTTTTTTAATTCTCATACTTTGGAGAGCATGGTAAATTTTATTTCCATGTGGTTGCCTCAATGTCAATTTTCCTATGTGGAAATATAGTTTGTGTACATCAGATATTAATCAAATTTATACCTCCATCCTAATCATTTATCAATCATCTCCTTAATACATCAATCTTCATTTAATTTTTAATATATCTCTCCAAAAATTTTATTTTTTAGTGTTCCATAGAAAATATTAGTATATATGAGACAAAGAAATAGGATGAGATATATATGGTGCATAGGATACACACACACACACACACACACACACACACACACACACACACACACACACACACACACACACACACACACACACACACACACACACACACACACACAGAGAGAGAGAGAGAGAGAGAGAGAGAGAGAGAGAGAGAGAGAGAGAGAGAGAGAGAGAGAGAGAGAGAGAGAGAGAGAGAGATCCCTCCAATTCTAATTATATCTCCTTCTCAGGTCTTGTGAGATCTCACCCCGATCCATCATAGCATTAATATTTTTACTTCCATTTTAATATTCAGGACTTTGATATTTTGACATTTATTCGAGACATAGATGGATAGTTGCCTATTTTATCTATTGATTTTGACATTTCAGTAGTATTTTGCATCTATGATATGTACTAAGAACCTGATATTGTGAATCGAATGATCAAACACATATGGGTGTCACTTTATGATAGGATAGAAATTAGATTATGATGGATGCAAAATATTAATTTGATTATGATGATTTAGGATTTGATGTGATATGCAGCTAAATGTCAATTTGACTATGATGATTTATGATATGCAGATTTTGTTATTTTTAAATTTTGAATGACTTATTGACATGGTCAGGAAAGGATAATTAATTGAACTTTATTAATATGAATTATGTAACATTTGAGATTATATGCATATATGATATATATCTTATATGACCTCCTTGGACTATTGATTCTCAAGTTTAATGTGCAAGAAGTGGAACCATAAAAATCTTTGGGGGCAACAAGTTCTAAACCTATGTGAGTAATGTTAAGCCAAAGTGAATCTTTGGAAGATTCAAAAGCCTCGTTGTGAAAGTATTTTGCTTCATAAATGTAAGTTTTCTTATATGTGGAAATTGAAATCACAAAGATGCATTAGGGACATGTCATGGTGATGTGGAATGTTTTTAATGTATCACTTGACACTTGTGGGTTTTGTGTGTAATGACATGTCATTTAGGGTTTTGGTCATGGTGGCATTTTACCTTAAAACTGATTACCTTGTTAATGAGTAAGTAAACCCACTTGACAAGGGGTAGGATGGGTCACAATCAAAGGAAATTCGAATTTAGACTTGACTAGGTTTTTGAGGTGTCATTAGGTGGTCCCTAGGTGTCTTTTATGTGAAAATGAGTTACCCATATGATAGTAAAACATGTTAGGGACCTAATTTTGACCATGATAGTGGCTAGATAGCCTAGGGGGGCTTTTTTACCAATGCCTTCTTCCACCAATTCGAAAATGGAGTTGTCACATGTGTTCTCTTCCATGTTTCCACTAAGTCAAATATAGCAAATTTAGAGGGAGAGAATTTTGTAAGGGTAAGTGGCTTGGTGTTTTTGCTAAATAGTTAGTGGGAAAGCCTTTTTAGAGAGTCTTGGAAAAACTAGTGGGTTGTTCACCTACTCTCTAAGTTTAGAGATAGTTAGGGTTTTGGAGGAAGACTAAGGGTGCTCTACAAAAACTATCATTGCCTATAGCTTGGACCAAGGTTAGTTTTCATGTCATGGCCCTTTCCTTTCTTTTAGCTTTATATAATGAATCTACCAACATGGAGTAGTTGTTATGGGAGCATGCATTGTGTTGTGAATCTTTGTATTGTAAATTTTGGTATTGTGTTGTAATGTTGTGAAGGTGTATTGTATTTATGTAATTTTCTTGTCTTTCTTTCTTGATTTTCTTTTTTTTATTTTTTTATTTATTTGAATGTCAAGTTTTAATGGGTGTGAAGGCTTCACTCACCCTTGGGAGGGAAGAGAAGTCTTGGGTGAAGGGGTTAGTTGGGCTCAACATTGCAATTGAGAAAATTTACCTCATGATGAGGAGTTGTTCTTTATTTCATGGAGTATGGGCTCCATTGAAGCCATATGCATTTGTTGTTTTTGGATATACAAAGAGTTTTGTATGTAAGGACGAGGTCTTTATGATAGCCTTGAGAGGTAGAATACAATTGCAATATCATGTTTGTATTATGGATATGGCATCTCCTCTTTGAAGAGTCTACCTTCACCCAATGATTTTATGATTTCAATGGTGAATCAATGTGCAAGCCATGGGAGAGATTTCTTTGTGTTATGTGATGTGTTTCATGCATTGACAAGTGATGTGTGTGTGTGTCCCAGTTGGACTTTGTTTTCCCTACTTGGTGGGTGGCTTCAAAAAAACCTAAGATGGGAGGTAAGCCTCCATGGTTCCAAGTTTTGTGTTGGTTGCAAGTTTTGAGAAGATGGTTCCTATGAAGAGATTAGGGTTTCCCTCTTGGAAATGTTAAAAATTGTGTGTAGAGAGAAAAATCTTACCATTTTATCTCAAAATGTTGTGATCTTAAGTCTCCATTTTTGTTTCAATGTGATGCAAAAATAAATTTTCTTATTATTGCATATTGTTGAAATTGTGACGTTGAGAAATTGAACAAAGTGGCCTCTCTAAGGAAATATTCATTGTGAGTTTCACACTATGTGATTTGATATATTATGGAAAAGTTATGTCATGAAACCGTTCTTCTTATGTTGATTGTAAATCATTTGGTAGAAATACTTCATAGTTGTTGTGTGGAAGATAATTATTGATATGTTTGAATCAATTCAAAACATAGGTGGTTGATTTATAGAATCATATGTTATGAAATGGAAGAAAGTTATCATATTTTGATAGTTCATTTTATGTGTATGAAATTTTTTCATTTGGATTTCTAATTCTAACAAATTCCTAGGTTAGATAACACCATCACATCATCAAACATGTTCAATAAAATTCCATGGTAGGATTAAAATAAAATTAGCTTGAGAAAAAATCCATAGTCCAAATCTATGAGAAAGGAAATAAACATGAGCTATAGGTGCACATTCTTCTCTAGAAATTGTATGAGGAAATTTAAAATGTGTTGAAACTTATTACAAATCAATATGTTATTCAAGAGGCATATACCTAGAATCTTTTTATAAAGATACAATTTAAAAACTACTTTAGAGAAAAAGAAAACAAAATAATAATATACTAACCTAAGGACCTACCTAGGTACCTAAACTATGTTTTCTCACCTTGGGATTTTATGAAAAAACTCCACCTCTAAGTGTGGTCACGTGAGTAGAGGGGTGTTCACATTTAAATTTGAACCAAGTAAAAGAAAATATAAATCCAAAACACTTGAACCAAAGCAAAATAAAGAATAATATATATACACCAAACTTAAATATTGATGGATCTATATTACCTAGGCGTCACCTTTAAAGAGTGAAAGATGCCATGTTCAAACAAAAAAATTACCATGGAAAAAGGGGGTAGTTGTCTCCACTAGGTGGGCATACTTTAGCCACACCTTGGACTTAGGTTAAAGGCAATGATAATGACCTTTTGTTCTAACACATGTCAGCAACCTTCTCCTAGGCACCTACCTTCTTCTTTGGAAATGTGAGTAAGTATAAGTCTTACGCTACACCCAACCATATCATGCCTAAGGAGGAGAAACTAAAGTTTAGGAAGTGGTCCATGTCTAATTTGATATCTTAAGTCACCTCACATTAGGATCCATGCTGGCCACTTGACATGTTGTCTCCTAGGTGTCCAAGGGAAGGATGGGACCCTTGTCACCCCACCTTGGGAAGAGAAAAAGAGGCACATGAGACTAGGGCTTAGAAATTTGCATGTGAGGATGTGAGCTTAGATAGGGGTATGTTATGTGTTGGGGTAGGAATTAGTGTTTGCGGTTATATTATAGTATAGTAATGATATGTTATGGGTAAGTATTAATGTTTTATTTTTGGGGATTACATTTGTTGGAAATATTCAAGATATGACAAGTTACTGAGAGGGGAGGGGTGAATCAGTAACTTTTAAAATTCCAAACAATAAAACTACATACTGATATATTCACCATTCATCCAAGTAACCTACTGTAAGCATGAAACAAAATCATTTGCAACACTTGAACACACAGATTTGGTGACCTAGAAACCTTCCAAATAGAAAGTAAAACTGGGGTGGGGATGAAACCCACAAAGCTTCATTACTACAGTATGAAGTTGGCCGGTTAAGGCTTACAATGACCACTTCTGGTGATCTGCCCTGTTAGGAGCACAAAAGATTGCTAGATCCACCTTGTTAGAGGATTTACAAACATACAATAAAGTGTGCACTCTGTTAGGAGATTTACAAAAGACTGTTAAGTCTACCTTGTTAAAGGATTTACAAAAACTGATTCACCTGTTAGAATGAAATAGTGGATCTGATTACAACTGATTGCTGATAAGATCCGCTATGCTCTGATTCACCTTGATGTGATAGATAAAACTTTTCTGCTCCAAAACTTGACCTTGCTGAATACCTTCACAACTCAGCACACATACTTTCGGACGCATGTATTTCTTTCACACTTTCACATTTTCATTCATTACCATTACATTTGAATGATACAATACATTGCATATATATACCATCCAAATAAACAATACATGCAAGGTCAGCCAAAACAACAAGTGCAAATCTCTATACAAAGTCGGCCCAAGGTAAAAACTCGGCTTCACTGAACTGACTCGGTGTCCTTCTGATACTCGGCGTCCACTGCATTACTCGGCATCGTCATGCACTCGGTAGAAGTGAAGGCACGGTTCATACTAAACACTTCGAGTAGTTCTGAACTCGGTAACCACTGGAGACTCGGTAGAAGAGATGTCACTCGGTGAACACTTCTATCTGAACTATAGCTCGGTGATCAAAGGAAACACTCGATAGAACCTTGTGACTCGGTGATAGTTAGTTTCCTTGATAACCATCTGAGCTCGATAAAATTAATTTCCTTGATAACCTCAGGAGATCGGTTATCACGAAGTTCTCGGTCAATACTAAGTACATCTTCACTTGGTCAAAACTGATTCCTTTCTTTACCTCGAACACTCGGTAAACACTGGCTGCTTTGTTCACCTTGATCACTCGGTAAACACTGACTTCTTTGTTCACCTCGATCACTTGGTAAACACTGAGAACTAGGTAAAGCTTGGCTTACAAAGGAATGTCCGGTGAGAGCTCGGTAAGCATTCAGAATCTAATAAGTGTTGTAACTAATGACAAAAATGTATCATAATGCCAACAACATTATTGTATAGGGTGATGAGTTAGTAGATAGGGGGGTTATGCTAATTGTTTTATAGGGTTGTTAGTAATGTTTTTTTGTAAATCAATATAGTAGATAAAGGCATGTGTTAGTAGAGCAAGTTAGGATGAGTATTAGGGTTGGATGATTTAGGAATATATGATAGCTTTTATCTAAATTCAATTATACATAATTAATTAATAAAATAATTTTAAAATAATAATAATGATGATGAATAATTAAAAATAAATAAATAAAGAGGGGTATGTATAAAAATTACATTTGGAATAAATTATTCTAATAAATCATCTATATAATGTCAATGTGACATACAAGTACCTAACATATGAAAGGATGTAATTTTTAAAAAAAGACACAATCAAGGGTTTTCATTAATTGAGATCACTAATACTGTAATGATGTGTTTCCTATTCTAATAATGCAGGGAACCCTAATTATTTATCAAACTTATGCGGAATGGTAGTTAGAGTACATGATTTTACATTGTATTAGTTTTAAGAAAATCTAGTTGGTAGCACCTAGTCATGAGACATCAAAAGTCAAAGATAATAAACAATAAAATGTAAGAAATTTATTAAAACAATTGTACCCTCATAATAATAAAAGAGAAAAATGGGACATAGAACTTAACATGTTAAGGTTATGGACATATATGGTAAGACAACCTAAATTCAAAAAATCTAGGACAATTATATAACACTTTCACATTCATATACAAAATATCTTAATTTTAAAGATAGGGTGTGAAAACTCGAAATGATACATCATCTACCTCTTGTGTTTTCAATGATTGTTAGAAACTAACTGGTCTCCCTAGAAAACTTGAGATACAGTAATTGGACTAAACAAGATTCTCTCACAGCAACAAATAAATTAATTCTCCCCAATTCAATGACTGATTAAAGTAACCTTCCTATATTCTCAAGGCATACGAGATGTTTATCCCAGGCACCTATACTTTGATAGAACATTCATAGCTAAATGTAGGTCTACACATATTACCTTTAGTTCAACTTTCAAAAAAAAATTGGGTTGAGTTTTGCCTTGTATAATTTAGGGCATGACAGGTGTCCAACCTTTTATATAATGGCATATCACTCTTCCTTTCTTAATCTTATTTTATATTCCTTGCTCTCAATTTTATTTATCTATATTGCACTCATCCTCTAAATATTGAAGTATATCTCCCTCCTAATTTTTAGTCTAAATATTATACCTTAAAAAGATAATTATTTATAAATTTAATAGCTAGGAGAGTATTATTGTTTTCCATATTTCAAGATGTAAACTTAGAAAATCAATAAATTCTTTTGACATGAAAGATGTGGTGCTAACTAATTGTTTACTAAAATTATATTTTAAATATAAAAAATATAATATTATAAGTTTTATGTGAGATGATATGCTATAAATTTAAAGTACAAAAATAACATTTCAATTTAGACCCTTAACATAGATTTTTTTTTTTAAAATGCTAGTACTTTGAAAGTAGATTTGGAGAACTATAATAGTTTCTATTGCCATATCTTGAGTAATTTTATCATTAATTATATTTAATTTCTTATCTAAACTCATTCGTTGTTATTTATTCAAAATAAAAAGAGCTTATCTAAGATCCCTCTCTTGTTCAATATTTACATGCTCTAATGATACCCTTGGATATCTAGGTTGCATTCACATACATTCATTCATGATTCCTATATTCCATGTCCTTTTGTCTGGACCGTCGTGCTATAATATTCAAGACCAAATTCACATTGATTATATCTAACACTAAAATTGAATTTTGACACATAAACACACAAACTCTTACAATTTTTTGTTACCATTGGTAGGTTACTTTGCAATGTCTATGCAATGATCCATCTAACTATGGCATTTTAAGACATCGAGGTTTAAATTAATTGACTTTAAAGCAGTTGTTGACCAATAATTCATATTTGTAATTAACATTAGAATATTTTTATTTGACACATTAAACAGAATTAAAATATTGCATTACAATCAATACCCACATATCTTTATGGCGAGTAGACACCTATTTTTCTTTTTAGAAGAGTTCACACTAGAGAATGTGGACCTTACAATTTAGTTGTCTTTCTAAAATATTTCTACAAACTCGAGTCTTTGACAATCAATAATATTCAATTTAACAAATCAAAGGAAAAAGAGTTTACAATATTATAAATAAGATGTAGGATTATATATTAGAAATATATGCTATTAAACCATTATAAATCAACCTAAATCCAATTTTTAAAAAATCATATTAAAAACATATTAAACAATAGTACATAAATGAAATATGTACACTTAGTCAAGATTATCTCAATCAATACTTCAAGAACAATATGATTTTTTGTTTGTACCTTTTATTCACGCATGATTTCACTATTCTCAGCTTTCCATTTTTTTCAATGTAAATGAATTTGTGCAACATGAACTGAATTTATTGATATATTTGAAATTTGGGAGGTGTATTATTCAGTCATTTCTCTGAAGTGATGAGAGAATCTCGACGTCGAAAGGAGGCAAAATAAGTGAGAAGCTTAAATTGAGTCATGTGGTGACGATGGTTGGGAAGCTAGAGAGTTAGAACACCCGCATTAGCAGTGATGGAAGGCACAAAGGAGGAAGGCCTTGCCTCTATGCTCGAAGCTTTGGCATAGTTTGACATCCCCGTGGCTCCCGATTCTTTGAAGAATGCCCCATTTAACATCATATCTCCCTCTGATTTCCAATTCCCCATTGAATCTTCCCGGTGTGTCACCTGCACATTTATATACTTATATTAGTCCATTTCTACGTCTGAATACCTGCATTAGATTATAACTAGTCACACGAACACGTGATCTTTCTAGTCTAATTACCTCCTTGTGGGAGTCAGAAGCAAGGAATCTGTTCCCCTGGCTGTAGATGGTGGGCTTTGCACTTCCACCAATTGCGTACATCTCCCACTTTGTGTAATCATTGTTCACCACATGAAAATACCCATGTCGGCATCTGCATCACAATATGAATACCACACTCAGATGGATAAAAAGCCCCTCATCTAGTTTAACGAAGATCATTTTGTTCAAACCTGGGCATGCGCTGAACAAGCCCTTCTCCAAAGTGGTTGAATGCAACTGTCACTTGCATTTTGACGTCTTGGGTATACTCGTCGCTGTGTCCAAGGAGAATCGCCTGGAAAAGAAACCGATCTATATATTTAACTTTGAGATTGGTATAGCTCGTTATTGACACAGCTTAATATATACAGTATGTACAAGTGTTACAAGTGTCAAAGAAATTAAAGAAAATGATCTCTTGCAGCAGCACCTTGTCATGTTGAGTGAACAAGTTGTTTCAAATGGTGATAGCAGTGGACCCCATGACTGCATCGATCAGCCCATCTGCGCAGCTTGACAACGAACAGTGATCCACCCAGATTGATCTTGACGCAAAGATGTTAATCCCATCTCCATCAGCCATAGTTCTAAACCCATAATGTGTGGGTGAGCTCCTCACATTTGCATTTCCCGTAGGTTTGCAGTTGTGGATATGGATTCCATGAATGATGATGTTATTCACATTCTGTATTGTAATGCAAGCTCCGTTGGCAATATGGACTTTGGCTCCTCTACCGTCAATAGTCTTGTAGCTGTTCGTGATCAGCTCCTGCTTCAGCTGAATATTCATATCTTTCTCGAAAATGATCCAGAGAGGCTCCGTCTGGATGACAGCATGGCGCAGAGTGCCGGGTCGAGGATTGACTGGGTCGTCGTTATCGGGATCAGTAACTCTGTAAATCTTGCCATTCTTACCTCCAATGGCGTTTCTGCCAAATCCGATGGCACACTCAGCAAGCCTCTTTCTGTTCTTAGCCCACTCAGAATCACAACGCCAACAGTCGTCAATGGGGTTCCCGGCTCCGCACGACCCCACCTTTGATCCATTCAAACTCCTGCTTATATTGAAGTTAAATCATTAAGACGCTCTGCACCAATATATATATATGGTAGATATATAAAAGGAGATAAAAAATTCTAGAACATGCTCACCTTTCTAACATTTGAACTACGTGCTCTGCCTTCTCCATACCATTTCCAGACTCATGCGTTACATTAATTAGCACATGAGAATTCCCGACTGATCTCGCCAGTACTATTTCGGACTCCAAGGAAAATAAATACATTATTAACACGAGGGAGAGCTGTAAAGCTTGAGTAGCGGCCATCTTGATCTTCATCGGTGAGAGGAAAACTTCTGATGGTTACATCCCATGCTATGACTTTGAGCTCCCTTATATAGATATTAGATAGCCAGCCCTCTCTAAATTCAGGTGATATATTATTCATGTGCGAATATTAAGGTGATGGGATCTAGGTAGGGTTATCATTTGGCGGTTGATCTGCACCACTGATTAATTGTAGCCATTCGTATCGATGTGATACAAATAATATCAGCTACCTTACAATAAAAACTGAAAAGATCGGCCTCTAACTGTAAACGAGATTCTTTACATGCTAAACCCGCCGATTCGTCGATCCCACAAGGGAACAAACATGCACCCAGAGGGAATTTCTCCAAATCTCGCGGAGAAGCATACATTTACAGAATTCTAGCAGCCGTTCCATAGTGCAATCTGTAATCTTGTCTAGAAATTTGCCATTGTGTTTCATGATCTTTAGTACCGCTGCAAGTGTTCGGGATCTCAACAAGTGTAAGAACTTGAAAACCGTGCATTAGAAAACACATCAGTTAGGTTTCCCTTGAGATTTCACATTATAAGGCTGGGTCCTATTTCCTTCAAAATAGAGCGGGCGGTTCTAGATTTATACAAAATATTTAATGGTAAGAGTTTCTATGAATTTTTAAATTTATTTCAGCTTAAAATATTAGATCTTAAATTTAAGTGAAAATAGCATGAGATTTTAAATTTATTAATTAGTTTTGATAGAAAAATAATAGAATTAATAGTAGTTGTTTCATAATGCAATCTATATTCTTAATTTTTAAATTTATTTAAGATAAAAAAAAATAGATCCTAAATTTAAGTAAGGTTTTAGAGTGAAAATAACATGAGATTTAAAATTTATTAATTAGTTTAGATAGAAAAATAATAGAATTAATTATAGTTGTTTCATAGTGCAATCTATAATCTTGTCTTGAAATTCTCCACCATGTTTCATGATCTTTAGTACCACTGCAAGTGTTCGAGATCTCAACAAGTCTAAGAAAACATATATCAGTTAGGTTTCCATAATAAAAGTGAATAGAGCCCACAAATGATTAGGGACATTAGCTGATTTTGACTTCACATTATAAGTCGAGAATAAGATGGTAGCTATTTAGTTGTATAGTTATTTAAACATATAAAACTCTTTAAAAATTAATCTGTTAAGTTGCTAAATATATGGTTTAGCATTATGTATAATATTTTCACAATTTAAAGGTTATAAACCTCTCGTTCTAATTTTCTCACAAATAATATATGAAATTTAAGAGTGTATATAATTTGTTTAAATATATAACATGATTATGATTAGGAGGGGTCTAATTGTTAGTAAGAATGTTTGTTTTCTATTATATATTCACAGATAATAAACAATATTTAAGAGTTATCTTTTTTGTTAATAATATTTATCCTAGATATTAATATTTTATCTAAATAGATATAAAAGAAATTAAGATATAGATATCTATCATGATTAGGGGGAGGGGTCTAAATGTTACTAACAATAATTGTTCTCTAATATATACAATAGTTAGGAAAAGGTTTAGTAATTAACAAAATTGTTGATTTTTAGTGATACTATTATCTACTTGGATATTCAATTAAATTTTTTAATAAACCTTAGATTTTTTTTAACTAATTTTGTGGTGGTCAAAACAAATGATTAAGAGGGCAATAGAAATTAATGTATTGAACATCCACTAGAAATCTTGATATTTCTACTCTTTAGCATGTAATAAACTTCATTATATTTGTTATAACTATTAAAAAATTAAAAACTATAAGCACTCAAATGATATATAAAGGGAAAAATAGATACACTAAAATATAATTTTCAATAGAAATCCCTTCCCTCCTCTGAAAAAACATCCCCAACTATATATGGTAGCTCCTCCTTGCTCCTCTTATCACAATAGATTAATATCTCCCCAAGAAAATGCGAGGGCTTGTCTAAATCCTACCAATGTGGCAACGACTCGAAGAAATACTTCTGATGATTACAATCCTACTTCTTAATCTTATAGAAATTATAAAAGTAATGACCCACATCATGCCAAACATTGAGAAAGTAACCAATAGTGACTAGATTCTAGCTGAAAAATGGGGTCTTTTAGATTTTATTTTTAAATATGATAATACCAATTTTTTTGCTAGATAGAATGTCAAATGGAAGTCCCCCCCCCCACCTTCTAGGTTAAACTTAATTTTCATGGTTCAACACGGAGATTCTTTTTTGTTGCTACTGGAATAATTTATGACAAAAAAGGTAGACTC
The DNA here is from genome assembly GCA_028749045.1 of Cupressus sempervirens. Taxonomy (NCBI): domain Eukaryota; kingdom Viridiplantae; phylum Streptophyta; class Pinopsida; order Cupressales; family Cupressaceae; genus Cupressus; species Cupressus sempervirens. The sequence goes on from CM053785.1 coordinate 820,183,238, forward strand.
ATTGTGGCCTATGCTAATAATTGTGAATGAAATACCAATAATGTTGTGGAGGCCATGTGTCTATAATGGGGAGTTAAGGTTGCCAACTCAATAGGGTCTCCCCTTTTTATTGTTGAGGGTGACTCACAACTCATAATTGAGGTGGTTAAAATACAAAGTAAAATAAATTGGAAACTCACCTTGATTATCAGTGAGGCCTAGGTCTTTATCTTAAAATTTTGGGAAATGACCATCTATAACAATATCATCTACAAACTATTCATGAAAGTAGGTCAAACTATGAGAAGAAGGTTTCAATGCCTTTAGAAAAATGAAAGCAACACCATATTTCTAGACATGACCAAGAGATTCAACCATTAAAATGAAAAGAATCGAAGAAATAGGATCTCCCTGTCTTAATCCCCTAACAAGCTTTAAAAAATGTTAAGAAGAATCATTCACAAGAATTGCTACTAAAGAGGTCAAAATAAGATAAAACATAAGCTAAACAAAATGATCAAAGAATTCAAAAGAATTCAAAATTTTGAGCAGAAAATTTTAGCCCGCACAGTCATATGCCGTAGAGAAATCTAGATTTAGAAGGAAACCAATAGTTTTGGATCATTCAATAGAATGGATAAACTCATGCACTTTGACAATGGAATCTAGGATTTAATGACTTGGCACAAAAACCTTTTTCTTTAGAGATATCAATGAGGAAAGAAAAACCAAAAGATGTGAAGTCAACACTTTATAGAACACTTTATAAATAAGGTTGCATAAGCTAATAAGTCTAAAGTCATACCAAAGAGGCTCCACCTTTATTCAGAATCAATGCAATAAAAGTAGAACTGATTTCCTTAAGGAGGAGTCTAGAGCGAAGGAATTCCTTGACCACATTACAAAGGTCCTGCCTAACAATTTCCTTAAAAAATGAAAAAAAAAAAAAAACAATAGGAACCCATCAAGACCAAGAGATTTGTCCCCTTTAGGGAGAAAACAACATCCTTGATTTTCCCAATTGTCGAAATAACCACAAGAGACTTGTTTTTCTCCTCATCTAGAATGGTAGGAAATTTCTCTAATATTTTTTCTTGGTTTTCTAGGACTAGAGAATTGTCTTTCAAGATAAAAGAAGAAGAAACCCTAATGAATTCTTTAGAGATTTCTTTATTAGAATTTTTAACTCCAAAAAATGAGATAATTTTTTCATATTCAATTAGATACTTTATGTTTTGAAGTAGTGATGTGGAAAAATCTTGAGTTCCTATCTCCTAATTTAAGCCAAGGATCCCTAGATATTTGCCTCTAGAATTTCTCCTCTATAGTTATGATATCATGGTATTTAGTTAAAATAACTTTTTCCTTGTCCCTTACTCAAAGGAAATACATAGAATCTTGGATTGATTTTTGGATCCTATTAAGCTTAAATTTTATATCATTTCTTTGTTGGGAAATGTCCTCTAAGACCTCATTATTCCAAAATTTCACCATTTCTTTAATAAAATTCAATTTCTTAGTCATCTTAAACATTGCAGACCCTTGAATCTTGAAGTTCCACCATTCCTAAATTCTAAGTGCTAGTAAGATCGAGATGTTCCAACCACTTTTTTAAAATTTGAAGGGAGGGTTTCTTTTAATGGTTGAGGGTTTAGCAACCAAGGAGATTGAAAAGTGGTCAAAACTAACTTTAAGAAGGGAAACCATAGAGTAATAGAAAAGATTAAGTGAATCAACCAAAATAAGAGCCTTGTCTAGTTTAATTTGAATCAAGTCATTCCCAAATCTATGATTGGACCAAGTAAAACTCTGGTCTTGGAGATCCACATCATTTAAGACCTGAGAGGACCAATAAATATCATCAAATCCAACCTTCCATCAGAGTGTCTTTGGTAACAAATTCCACCAACCTTTTTAGAATAATGTAGAGAAGTATTGATATCATCCATGATAAGCCATGAATCCTGAATAAAAGAGGTTCTGAGAGCAAACAATCTATACCAAAACACTAGCCTTCCTGCATTGGATTTGGAAGGATAATTGGATAATAACCACGAGAATTTATTTCCAATTGGAAAAAAAGAATACACAGAAGGCTACTTTTAGACAAGATCAACTCACCTTTAAGTATGGCCTCATTGACGCTCCCTAAGAATGTTACATCACAACACATTACTATTTTTGAACAAGGAGATCATTTCAAAATTTTCTCTTTTCATTTTAGTTTCTTGGACAAAAAAAATATGGTTTATGGTCTCGAACGGCATTTCTAAGAATTTCTTGCTTATTAGGAGCATGCATTTCTCTTATGTTCAGAGACACGATCTTCATTTGGAACCTTTTGAGCAACTCTCATGGATTTTTAGTTATTTACCATCTAAAATATCCTCTTAACTAGCTATTTCTCCTGAATCTCAATTATTCTTCCTATACTAACTAGGTTTCTTACCACCCACATCTGTCTTTGTTTTATGCTTTGAAACCATATTGAAGAATTGATTAGAATCTAGGTGTTTCTTTTTTCTCCATTTAACCTTAACCCATTGACTTTGGGATCAATCATTTGACTTCCTTTTTTCAGAACTTGATATAAATTGAGTTTTTAAGATAATAGAAGGAAGAGACTCCATGATTTTGGAAGAAACCACCTTTGTGGAAAGGCCTTGACTTCTAGACCCAGCAATCCATCCTATCCTAAGTCTTCCAAACTAGCAAACACCACTTGTAAAGAATGATGACCAACCTTAAACCCTATCCATCTAAACTCACCATTTTCAAGGTCTTTTATAAAGACTTCCTCCCATCTTAAATCTTTTGAAACCCATTCCACAATAGGATCCATCCCTTCCAATGAGGCTACCAAAATAGGACCTTGTAGATCAAAATCTCGTAGGTCCTTTTTCCCTACTGCTAGGCTCAAACTTGGAGATTTCATCTTGAACTGCTAGAAAGGAGCCATATTTCCACCTTGCTTCTTGGTGTCAACCAAAGCTTGAATATTTTCCATTTTTCCTACTGATAGCTTCTTTGTGCAATATTATTTAAAGAGAAAAATAGACGAATGGAGGTCCAAGGAGGAAAGGGCTCCGTGATGAAAAGCTTTATTCTTCTTATTTGGTCAATTTTTTTCCTAGTGGCCTTTTTTATTATAGAAAATAATGAGAATAGGAGAGATTCAAACTCCACTTCCTACTTCAGAATACCTTGTTTCGAGTTAATCACTATAACTGAGGGGAGATTCTCAAGTTTACCTACATTCACACAAACCCTACCAAAGAGGAGTCTAGATTTTGTTGAGGTACTCAGGTCAACATAAATGTAATCCTTAAAGAAACTGACTAAACCTTGAAGAACTTTGAAGTCTCAAAATTCTAGGGGGGTCCAAGAAACCTAACCTAGACTAGGAACACCAAGAAGAAAGATTCATCATAATTACATTTTAGTAACCACTTATTAAAGAATAAGGCCATCTTTCCAAACATCTAGGGTCCTCAACAAAGGACATAATCATAGTCAGCTTTGTTAGTAAAATCAAAAGGAAAAAAATCCATAAGAAGGGCTAGAATTGTTAGAAATGCTTTAGAATAATTGAGAGGGGGGGTGAATCAGTTATTCAAGGTCCAAATGTCCAATTCAAACTTTTCATCAAGTAAAGTGAGCCTATTAAACTAATTATTTATCCAAGCTTAATCTTTTCTACTTAACAAGTAACCGTAATTCAACATGCAACCATAACACATGAAGAATCAACACATAAAACAATGATTTACGTGGAAACCCAATTTGGAAAAAACTACCAGTAACATGCTACTCAATTCTCACTCTTCTAAAGTGATGCCCTATGAGAGGCCTGCCCTGTTAAAGGCTACAACACACTATTAAATGTGACCTAGTTAAACGATTTAACCACCTTGTTAGAAGTGGGCCTAATTAGAGGACTTTAGAACATTCACTTGGAATGCCACCCTATTAAAGGATTAAACCAACCTAAGTCCATAGGATTTTCATCCTAACTGATACGATTGTTAAAGAGTAACAATAAGGGGTTTTGATCTGACTATAGTTCACAACTTATCTTGTACATTTCAAATCACTTCTTCAGCTCATCATGTTGCTTGGCTTTTAGTCTTTGCAACTCTTGATAGCTTGCCCTATTTTCAAGGTTTGTCTCCTTGAGTCTTCATGCTCAATGTACCAGTGCAATTCTCTCTTTCTGACCACTTACCGAAGTAGAGTCTCTGTGCTCTATTCTTCCTTCTCCTTGATGTCTTCTCTTTGACACCCTTCAACCACTTTGCAATTTGGCACACCAGCAACTCTAGCTTCTTGGCCTATGAGTCCTTAAATATAAGTCTAGAATTGCTTTTCCCACTAGATTCTTCCCTCTTTTAATTTTAGTTTGAATGGATTAGGTAGGATTCATTGAATATACCCCATATTTTGTTTCTTCTAGAAACGTCTTGAAGAATCCTCTTGAATTTGCTCAAAAATGATTTACATAAAATTTTGTGCCACCAGCTCATAGTCCTTATCCTCCAACTAGTTCAAAAAATTCAAGGTAACAACTTTGTCAGCTCAGATTTGGTGAATCTTTGACTTTTCCAATAATGTTGTAGCTCAACACTATTGAAATTTTGGTGCTTAGCACATAATGTTTTACTCAGCATCAACTACATCTTACTGATGCTTAACATCTACTATTCATTCACTTGACATCCACAATGTTTTTTACTGATGCTCGGAACCTATTACTTTTCTCAACACCTACACATGCTTGGCTCCTTCTGTATCACTTGGCACACACTAGATTTTCCATTTTCTTAGCTCTAACTAAAAATTTGCTTGACTCCAACTAGTTTGCTTGACACCCACTAATGAACTTAGTTAAGCTTTGCAATCAACTTTATTGCAACTTATTCCTCCAATGCTTCTAAGTTTGGCCAACCTTTATATCTTCAAGTATGTTATCAATACATCATTCAACCATTGTCTTAATTAATCCTTGCACTTCATTACAAAACCATAACTCAACCTTTCCCTTAGGTGCTTTTGTTACATCTTGTTGATTAAATCCTCTTCATCAATCAACTAAGTGATAGTACTTGGATCTTATAAGCAATTGTCATTCCAACAAGTAGCATCTTTGAAATCAATGACAAAACAAGGATTGAAAACATTTTTTATCAGCAACCTTCAACAATCTCCCTCTTTAGTAGTGATATTTTCAATCAAATTTCCAACAATCTCTCTCTCTTTCTCATTGATGGAAAACCAAATTGATCAACCAAGTTAACAAAATGCTAACCAGGTTAAAATAGTAAATCAAATGCCAAAAAGAAAACTCTGAATTCTTTGCTGATAAATTTTCTTCCTCTGATTGTTTCTTGTCTATACTGATTTTCTCCCCCTGAGCTACTATTTCCTTTTTCATATCTGAACATTCTTTTTCTTTCTACTACAATTGACTTTCTTCTATCTTTATTTCTCCCTCTGTATACATTGATTACCTTCTACTATTTTGGTATCTAACTTCTTCTCTCTCTCTCTCTATCCAGAAATCTGATCAGTTTCCTCATTCTTCTCCCTCAATAGTTGATTAGTTTCTTCATTCTTCTCCCTCTTTGACAGCAATGCCAAAGACATATTATTTTAGCATCTTAGTATGCAAGCGTAGCATTTGCAAGTACTCCAATTTCTCCCTCTGTCACCTTGCTTGTGACTGATTTGGAATTTCAGTACTTTGATTAGTTCAGGCATGATCCTAATGTAAATATCCTTTGCATCAATGTGCAATATGGAAATAATTAACTCATTTGATGCAGGGTAGTCTTGTTTCTTCCTCAATTAGCCTTTGCTAGGGGTATCACCCCTAACTTACCTCTAAGATACTCAAAAGCATCTTTATGTAGTGCTTTAGTAAAGATGTCAGCAATCTATTCCTTTGAACTGACATATTCCATCCTTGCTTATCTTCCACTAATTCTCTTACATAGTGATACTTGATTGCAATATGCTTTGTTTTGGCATGCATTATAGGATTCTTTGATATGTTGATGGCACTTGTATTATCACAATAAAGTACCACAACTTCATTTACTTCTTCCTTCATACCTTGTAGCAAATGTTTGATCCACACAATATTAGTGCATTTTATAGTAGCTACAACATATTAGGCTTCTATTGTGGACTGTAAGGTACAACTTTCTTTTTTTTGGTCCAAGTAATTAGTCTTTTCCCTAAGAAAAGTGCTCCTCCACTGGTGCTCTTTCTGTTATCAATATTACCTCCCCAATTTGCATTAGTGTAGACTCTCAATTCAAACTTTTTACTTTTCTTGTAGTATAAGCCAAAGTCATTAGTCCCTTTTAGCTACCTCATTATTCTCTTCATTTCCATCAGATGATTTTCTCTTGGGTTACAAGAAAATCTTGCCACTATTCCAACTGCTAATGTAATGTCTGGTCTACTATGTAGAACATATTATAACTTTCTAATCATTGATCTATAAATTGTCTGATTTACTTCAATTGGCTCATCATTCTTAGATAACTTATGTCCTAATACTATTGGTGTACTAACTAGTTCTAATTCTTCTAATCCAAATATTTTGAGTATCTCCTTGATGTATTTTGATTGGGTGACAAATATGTCATGCTTCAGTTGATGCACTTGCAATCCAACAAAGACTTTGATTTCTCCAAACATTGACATTTCAAACTCATGTTTCATTTGATTAGCAAAATCTTAGCATAAGCTATCTTTTCCTCCAAATATTATATCATCAACAAATATTTTAGATATCAAAATGTCTTTACTTTTTTCTACCTTGATATACAGGTTGTTGTCATCTATTCTCTCAAATCTTATCTTCACAAGGTATTTGTGCAATCCCTCAAACCATTCTCTAGGTTCTTTCTTTAAGCCATAGAGTGCTTTATGGAATTTGCAAACCATATCCTTTTTGTTGTCATCAACAAATCCCTTTGGTTGTTCTATGTAGACTTCCTCTTCCAGTATACCATTTAGAAAAGCAAACTTCACATCCATCTGATAGACCTTGAAACCTTTATAGGTAGCATATGAAACTAATGTTCTTACTCCTTCTATTCTTTCAATAGGGGAAAATGATTCCCCATAATCCAATCCTTCTTCTTGTACATAGCCTTTGCATACTAGTTTGTCCTTGTTTCTTGTTATCTCACTATTCTCATCAAGTTTATTCCTAAAGACCCATTTTCTACCAATTACATTTTTATTAGCTAATCTTGGAACTAGGGTCCAGGTTTTGTTCTACTCAATTTGGTCTATCTCCTCTTCCATAGCTTTATGCCAATTGTCATCTTGTAGTTTCACTGTTTTAGGCTCAATCTTGCTCAGCAGACATGATTCATTGCTTAGTCTATTCCTTATCATTGGTCCAACATCTTTGTCACCAATGATTTATTTTGCAAGATGACGTCTTCTCACATACTTGGCAAATCTTGGTTCTATCCTTCTTTCCATGTTTGGTTCTTCAGCTTCAGAGTAACTTTGTACATCAATATCTGGTATTTCATCATCTCTTTCATGTGCACTATTTTTAGATTTAGAATGTGCATTTTCTTCATTGTACAACTCAGCTTCTAAATGTAGCTCAGCATTCACTAGTTATGACTCAGCTAATATTGATATTTGTTGCTAATTTCCAACTTGATTGGTAGCTTCATCTTCAGTAGACATTCCTTCATAGAAATATGCAAAAGATCTATAATGTTCTAGTTTCCTAGATTCATTAACTTGGACTTCTGCATGCTTATCAAAATTTACATTTGCACTCTCCACAATCTTGTTAGTGTTAGTATTCAAACACTTATATGCCTTTCTTCTAGTGGAGTAACCAAAGAATATGCCTTTATCATTCTTTGCATCAAACTTGTCATTTCCACTATCCTTAAGAATATAACATTTACAACCAAATACTTTGAAATGTTTAACATTAGGTGAGTGACCATACCATAATTCAAAAGGTGTTGCATTTGTACCTTTCTTGACTTAAACTCGATTTAGAGTGTAAACAATAGTACTTACAGCTTCTCTCTAGTATTTCAGAGCAACATTTTTTTCCATTAATGTTCTGGCACAGTCTATTACTGATCTATTCCTTCTTTCTGAAATTTCATTCTGAGGTGGAGTTCTTGGTGTTGACATTTGTCTCTTAATTCCTTTATCATTGCAAAATGTCTCAAATTCTTTTGATGTAAACTCTTCTCCTCTGTCTAATCTCAACCACTTCAAACTCTTTCCTATTTCTTCCTCAACTTTGGCCAAATATCACTTAAACATTCCAAATGTATTAAATTTTTTCTTCAAGAACATGGTTGTAATCATCCTAGAGTATTCATCCACAAATAGCATTATGTATTTGTCTCCTTGGTAGCTTTTTACTTCTATTGGACCGCATAAGTTTGTATGGACTAGGTCTAGTACTTCTCTGGAAGTGTAGGTTTTGCTTTTGAAACTAGACTTAGTCATCTTTCCTAGTTGACATTATTTGCACATTGTATTTTTAGGCTTCTTTAACTTAGGCAAACCTCTGAATTTCTTCTTTTTGTTGATGCTAATCAGATTGTCAAAGTTAACATGGCATAGCCTTTTATGCCATAACCACACATCATCAAGTTTGTTCACCATTTCCTATCAAATTTCTATTAGTGTCATAGATTGTGGCATTTTTGTTTCCAAATTCTACTTTGGAACCTATATTGCCTAACAGTGATACACTTAGCAAATTGTAGTTCAATCCTTCAACATAGTATGCATTATCACATGAAATCTTCTCTATAAGTTTAATAGAACCTTTTCCCTTGATTTGACATGGAGCATCATTTCCAAATCTAACACTATTTTCATCATACTAGTAATGTAATAAACTTACTTTTGTCTCCTGTCATTTGATGTGAGCATCCACTATCTATGATCCACTTGTCATTCTTGTTCACACAAGTAACCAGTGATGTTGCTTCATCTTCATCTAATTCATCCTTCATGACTACATACTCTACTTCATCATCATTCTCATCAAAATCCTCTTCAACAATGTGGCATCTTTTGCCTTTGTCCTTGTAATCATTGTTATCATCTTCTCTTTTGTTCTTGTACTTGTTTCCTTCTTTGTAGTTCTTCTTTCGTGTACACCTTGCAGTAATATTTCCTACTTGATTGCAATTAAAGAAAAATGACAAGGAGCTTACCTTTGAATTTACTTTTGCCTATGTGGAATCTTCTAGCTAGTAGTGCTTCCAACTATTCCACATCTTCTTCATTTGTGTTGTTGTCACTAGATGCATGCTTTCCTTTTCTACAATTCCTTCTTGATTTCACCCCCTTAGCGTCTTTCAATGTCAGCTTGGCTTTGAAAGTAGATTCAAGGTTCTCTAGTCTATAGTTATCAAAGTTGGACAACTCAAAAGTAGTGATTCTTCCCACTATACTCTCAAAAGTTAGTGTGTTTCCTGGTATACACCTTAACTCTTGGATGGCTGAAACTCTAATAGCATAGATGGAGAGAAAGGTTTTTAAGTATTTTCTATTGAGAGTATCATCTTCCAAATGACCACCTAGACTTCTTATTACACTTACCACTTCTTTCATTCTGGAGGCATAATGAGTAGCATTCTCACCTTCCTCCATTTTCATGTCATCAAACTTTCCTCTAAGGCTTTCTCTATTTGCTCTTTGAACATTCTAATATCCTCCATACATATCTGATAGGGCTTTCCACATCTTGAATGAAGTGTCACATTCTTTGATGTCATCAAATTTAGCATATCTGAGTGAAGGGGTAATCTTCAACATTGTTTGATTGTGCTTCTTCCTTTTGTTCAAATCATCTATAAAGAGGGGTCCAGTTGGATCTACATGTTCTACTCCGATTGAGGTTTTTGCATAATCACCTATTGATCCAAGGTGTAGCTTCATCAAACTTTTCCATATAGTGAAATTATCTTTGTTGAGCTTGGAAACTTCTCTCTTGAACATCTTGAGCTTCCTACTTCTAGTACCTTTAAACTAAATCAGTAGATGGCTTTGATACCAATTGTTAGAAATTATTTGCAATAACTAAGAGGACGGGGGGGTGAATCAGTTATTCAAGGTCCAAATGTCCAATTCAAACTTTTCATCAAGTAAAGTGAGCCTATTAAATTGTTCATTCATCCAAGCTTAAACATTTCTACTTAACAAGTTACTGTAATTCAACATGCAAGCATAACACATGAAGAATCAAAACATAAAACAATGATTTACATAGAAATCTAATTTGGGAAAAACTACTAGTAACATGCTACTCAATTCTCACTTTTCTGAAGTGATGCCCTGTGAAAGACTTGCCCTGTTAAAGGCTACACCACACTATTAAATGTTACTAGGTTAAAGGATTTAACCACCCTATTAGAAGTGGAATTGATTAGAGGACTTTATAATTGTTGGTGTAAATAAGTATTCACTTATTACACTTACTTAAGTTTACTTAGGTTAATGCATTATTTAATTATTTTGCATTAGTTTATTATTTTTATTTGTGACACTTAGGAGTTTGGACACCTTGTGATTTTTCATGTTGACAACACAAGAGTATGCACCTCTATTTGAGCACATGGTGTCTACAACACTGATTTGCATGTCCCACCCTTGTAGACTTATCCTCTCATCACCGCACTTACTTCTGTGCTTAATGGAGGATAATCCATATCTGGTGGACATGTGCTTGGTTGTGTGACACTTCATGATGCTAACTTCTATGCATTCTAGAAGCTCTCCTGTAGCCTTTATAATCAGGCACTCCTAGTGTACTCTAAGCATCAAGTATTGAATACATTGTTATTCTGATCATACTCTCTCCATTTTTGCTCTACAGTTGTGCTTGTGTTTGAGTTCTTAGTTCTTGGGTGAATTTCTCCCTTAGGCTAATTCTTACATGGTATCTGAGCTTGGAGACTTTCTCATCACATAGCCATTCGAGACCTCTTGCTTGCTTCTCACCTCAGCTCGAATCTGGAGTGCTGCTAAAATTGGGAGCGTCTAGCACCAGATCTAACCTCTCCGTTACGTCCGAAACACTGAACCGGTGAAAATCGACTATAAGTACACCTACCTTGGCCCATAGTAGACCGTGAGGAAATTTTTTTTTTGTAAACTAGCACCCAAAGGCACCAATTTTCAAATTTGGTACGAGCTGTCAGATCCCGTACTGCACATTAGGAGGTATTTTAATTCGCAAGTTTTATTTCACCAAATCTACGGGCTTCTTAGTCAAGCCAGGCCCCGACCACCTGTAAATCTCACAATATTTTTTGCAAAATTTTGGCAATGAAATCCGGCGGTTATCAACACCGGCACCAACCACTGGCAGAATACATATCAACCGGTGGGAGTCAACACATCAACGGGGTCTCTGATCGCCGCTGCCCACCGTAGACTTCAACCAACGTGTTGCGGCATTCTGTTTATCAACACCGCTCGAAACACATACCCAGCGAATGTGGGATTAATCCCACATAAATCCGGTAGTCTGCGCATTTTTTCGGCGTTGAACAAACCGCAGGCATCTTGCAATTTTTGACCTGCATCTCAGATCTAACGTTGCTGCTACCCTCCCGACATCGTAGACAGTGGGAATATTCCATTGGCATTTACAAACTCTGGCATTCGACTTGCAATTTTTGGTAGTGGTTTGAAGGTTTTCGATGGCAATTTTTAGATTTTTCGCCACTGTATTTCAAACACCTGCCCGACGCCTATTTTCAAACCCTGCCACGCAAACAGCCCTGTGTACACTTCGACATGTCAGCACCCGCTGACAATAGCTTGCCAACTCAGCAGACACAGTAAGCCCAGACTGCCACGTCGCCTATGGAACTAGCTTTTTTTTGCCATGTCATTGTACGAATCACCACCTGTATGTCTGTATAGTACTGATGTGACTCATCTGCCACGTCAGCCCCAAGAGAAATTTTTTTTGCTAATGTCATCATTTCTTTGGGCTAAATTTGATGCCCATCTAGACATCACCCCAGGGTGTTTTAGAACTACTTTGATGCCCATTTCACCATCAAATTTAACTTTGTAGTTCCTGCTCCAAACCCCTCTCCATATTGCTTTTCAGTTTGGTAGCTTGACTTTGCGAGCTCATAACTTAGACATCCAGACTCTGATTCAGGTGTAATTTTTTTTGAAATCAGGTAAAATTTCCTACACTTTTCAGTGGTGGTGTTGTTTTCTAGTTTTGGTGCACAGATTTTGTAGAATTTGCATATTTTGGCGACTATACCTGCATAATCCTACCTTTTGCAACTTCAGAAGCTTCGTACGGGCACATCTGGTCACTTTTTCATGTTCCATTTTTTTGAACATGCGTATTTTTTTTTCTACTTTCCAAATCTGAATTCAGATTCTAGGGTTGTGTGGAAAAATTTCTCACTTTTAGAATTAGGCCTTCTTAGGCATTGTATAGCTTTGATTCTTTTCAGAATTGTTGTAAAAGTAAGCTACAGTTCTTAAGTGATAGATTTTAACCTCATAAGGCTGTTATAAAAGCCAAATCAGCAAGTCCACTTTGTTCATTTTGACAAGTGGCTCATTGTAAACGCATTACTTATAAAGTGCCAAGCATCTTTTTTGGGGGGGTCTTTTGATTGAGTGAAAAGGGGGGGGGGGGTGTGTACTATGTTCTTGTGTCTCTATTTTGTGCTCTTTCATTTGCATCATGGGTTTTAAATGTCCTCCTTTAACTTCACGCAACTATTCTACTTGGAAAGATATTGCATGGAGTAGATTAATGAAAAAAGGATATAGTTTATATGTTGATGGTACAATCACTAAACCTACTGATGCTAAATAACTCATTGATTGGACAAGTCAAGATCGACAAGATTTAGGTGTAATTAGAAGTTGTGTACATAGTGATCTTCTCTTCCACATTAAAAATTGTTTAGAATCTAAGGAAGCTTGGGATAAACTTGAATAGTTGTATGGTAAAGTGGATGAAGAAAAGGGATTTCAGATTGAGGATGATCTACTTCTCTTAGATCCTAAGAATTATGACACAATTCAGAATTATATCATCAAAGTCAATGAGTATAGGGCACTTCTAAAAGATTGTGAAAATCCCATGAAGGATGATAGGTTGATACATCACATCCCGAAGCGGCTACCTTCTAAGTATGCCAACTTTGTTTCGAGCTTTAATACTCACAAGTTGACCATGGGATCTGCTTACTAGAAACCTTCCTTTGATGGATTTGTAGACATGTTGATTGTTGAACAATCTCACTTGGTGGATTTTGATCTTCTCAAGTCATCCAAGACCAAAGCCTTGGTGGCTAGTGATGCTCAAAAATCTAGTCAAGGGGGAAAAAGCAACAACAAGAAGAAGCAGTGGAAGCAAAAAACACAATTTGAGACACAACATGACTCCTCTCAACAAGGCGGTTCTTCTTCAAATAAGAAAGGAAGTAATGAAAAGAAGGACAAACTCTTTTGTGCATATTGCAAAAAGCCAAATCATGATGAGCATCATTGCAAAACAAAAAGAATCGATGAGTTAGAAAATCTACTCAAGAAGAATAAGATTCAAGTGCCAGGTACTTCCAAGGATTCTACTCCTAACTCTTCAAAGGGTAAAGGTCAAGCACTTATGGCAAACACAAGTTCTTCTTCGGAATGGATACTTGACTCAGGTGCCTCTTACCACATGGGTTCTTCAAAGAAAGATTTTTCTTCATTGAAGCAGTCAAAGGTACCACACATCTTCGTAGGAGATGATGCTAAGATGGAAGTTGAAGGGAAAGGACATGTTGAAATGGAAGATGGGGAGGTCAAAGACATTCTCTATGTTTCAAATCTAAGTTCCAATCTACTATCAGTTTACCAAATCACTCACCTTGGAGATGGTCATAATGTTGAGTTCCTTCTCGATTTAGTGATGGTGCGAAGTCTCAAAGATGATTCATTGGTAGCAGTTGGGAAAGTCAATGATGATAGGAGGCTTTATTCCTTCTCACATTTTGTGCCTAAGAGTTCTTCTCAAGCCTTGTCAACTCACTCTCATTCAAACATCAACTCATGGCATGAGCGGTTTGGTCACCTTGACTTTCACTCTCTTCAGCAACTTTGATCAAAACACATGGTCAAAGGTCTACCCAACATCAACTTTTCTAAGGGGGAGTGTTCATCTTGTTCAGTGAATATGCATCTCAAGGAGAAGTATGATAAAGGGAAGTCTTCTCGAGCTCCAGTTGTTCTTCAGCTAGTTCACATGGTATTAGTAGGACTGTTTGCAGCGACTTCAGTCAGCCAAGGCTGCTACAAACTTGCATTTGTTGATGACTTTTCCAGATTCACTAGGGTCTTTTTCTTTCATCATAAGAATGAAGTAGTTCATAAGCTTCAAGACTTTGAGACTCATGTTGAACACAAGTCAAGGAAAGCCATCAAATTATTAAGAGTGGACAATGAGAACAAATATGTTGACAGGAGACTTAAGAACTTTTGCAAAATTGAGGGCATTGATCTTCAAAACTCACCAGCATTCAATGCGCACAAGATAGATGTTGCAGCAATGAGGATTAGGACTCTCAAGACCATGGCAAGTTGCATGATTAAGGCCAAGTCTCTTGATCCTACACTTGAAGTTGAAGCCATTAGCAGTGCTACTCACATACTTAATAGGTCTCCTCATCCAGCCTTAGATGGAAAGACTCCTTTTGAGGTTTGGTGCGGCAAAAAACCATTTGTGAGTCACCTTAGAGTCTTCAATTGTCCAGCATGAGAAAACCTATCTTCCAGGAGTTGCAAGGCACCGACACCTAGGCCTTGTACCTTTATTGGTTATGAAGACAATGTGAAGGCTTACAGACTTATGGATCCAGAGACACATGAGATTTTTGTGGAGAAGGATGTTCACTTTGAGGAAAGTTCACCAATCTTGTCCTCTACTCCTCTCCACACTTCATACAAAGTGGAAATTGATAGTGACACTAGCAATAGTCCTTCAACAGCTTCAGATATGTGGGGTTCTATCGACAGTTGCAGTGAGAGGTCACATTAGTCCAGTCCACGTGCTTATATTGCCACAGTGAAAGGTCCATCTCAGCATAGTAGATCTCATCTTCCAGCTCCAGCTTCACTTGACTTGGGAGACAGACTTGAGGACATACATCTTCTCATTGATGATGATTCTTCTATAGTTGTTGCGAGGGCTCACTCTAACCCTCATTCCCAGTCTCTACATGATCAATTTGAATAGGTTGGTGTGATTGTGGATCCTTATGAAAAAAAATTAGTGGAGGACTCTTTGTCAGTAGAGGAGACAGATGGTTCAGTGAAACAGGTTTAGCAAACATCCTTGGCAGATCTGCACTCATTCTTTTCAGTACAGTTGGAAGGGGTGAACTTCAACATTAGTACAGGGATACTTGAGCAGGTTTTCGGACCATCACACATCTTCAAGACTATACCTTGGGCATTGTTTCTTCCTAAGGGGAGGAACACCATTCTGCATTCTTGGACCAGCTTCTTCATCGGAGCAACCTTCACTTGTTGGCATTCTTCTTTTGGGGGGGGAGCCTATTCTGTCTCTCTTCCTTCTCTTATTCTCTTATGTATATACTGGATGTATGTCATAATGGGGGGGTCTTGATTACTCCATCCATCAATGCATCCTCCTTTATCTCTCTTTTTGGGGGAGAGTTTTATCCATGAGGTTTTCCTTCTTTACTTGCTTTATGGGAGATTGCATTTTCATTATGTACATGGGTACCTAACATGGCCTAGTAGCTGGGACCCATTATGCATCTTCATCCTAGTTCGTAAGCTTAAGGGCATTCCCCTAACTTGCACTTAAGGGGGGGTGTTGGTGTAAATAAGTATTCACTTATTACACTTACTTAAGTTTACTTAGGTTAATGCATTATTTAATTATTTTGCATTATTTTATTATTTTTATTTGTGAGACACTTAGGAGTTTGCACACCTTGTGATTTGTCATGTTGACAACACAGGAGTATGCACCTTTATTTGAGCAGATGGTGTCTACAACACTGATTTGTGTGTCCCACCCTTGTAGACTTATCCTCTCATCACTGCAGTTACTTCCGTGCTTAATGGAGGATAATCCATATCTTGTGGACATGTGCTTGGTTGTGTGATACTTCATGATGCTAACTTCTATGCATTCTAGAAGCTCTGCTATAGCCTTTATATTCAGGTACTTCTAGTGTACTCTAAGCATCAAGTATTGAATACATTATTATTCTGATCATACTCTCTCCATTTTTGGTCTACAGTTGTGCTTGTGTTTGAGTTCTTAGTTCTTGGGTGAATTTTGCCCTTAGGAAAATTCTTACAATAACATTCACTTGGAATGCCACCCTATTAAAGGATTTACAAATGGCTATTAAACCAACCTAAGTCCATAGGAGTTTTACTTTAACTAATACAATTTTTAGAGAGTAACAATAAGGGGTTTTGACCTGATTACAGTTCACAAGTTATCTTGCAAATTTCATATCACTTCTTTAGCTCATCAGATTGCTTGACTATCAGTCTTTGCAACTCTTGACACCTTGCCCTCTTTTCAAACTTTGTCTCCTTGAGTCTTCATGCTCAATGTACCAGTGTAACTATTTCTTTCTAACCACTTATCAAAGTAGAGTCTCTGTTCTCTATTCTTCCTTCTCCATCATGTCTTCTCTTTAACACCCTTCAACCACTTTTCAATTTGGCACACCAACAACTCTAGCTTCTTGGCCTATGACTCCTTAAATAGAAGTCTAGAATTGCTTTTCCCACTCGATTCTCCCCTCCTTTAATTTTGGTTCAAATGGATTAGGTAGGATTCATTGAATCTACCCCATATTTTGTTTCTTCTAGAAACATCTTGAGGAATCCTCTTGAATTCACTCAAAAATAGTTTACATAGAATTCTATGCCACTAGCTCATCATCCTTATCCTCCAACTGGTTCACAAAATTCAAGGTAACAACTTTGTTGGCTCAGATTTGGTGAATCTTTGACTTTTTCATTAATGCAATAGCTCGACACTATTGAAATTCTAGTGCTTGGCACATATTGTGTTACTCGGCATCAACTACATTTTGTTGATGCTCGGCACCTACTGTTGATTCACATGGCATCCACTAAGTTTTTTTCTGATGCTCGACACTTGTTACTTTGTTCAGCACCTGAACATGCTCAGCTCCTTCTGTATCACTCAGCACACACTAGATTTTCCATTTGCTTGGCTCTAACTAAAAATCTACTCTACTCCAACTAGCTTTCTCTACACTCACTAATGAAATTAGTTAAGCTTTGTAGTCAACCTTGTTGCAACTTATCCCTCAAATGTTTCTAAGTGTGGCCAACCTCTATATCTTCAAGTATGTTATCAATACATCATTTAACCATTGTCTTAACTGATCCTTCCACTTCATTTCAAAACCATAACTCAACCTTTCCCTTAGGTACTTTTGTTACATCTTGTTGATTAAATCCTCTTCATCAATCAACTAAGTGATAGTACATGGATCTTATAAGCAATTGTCATTCCAGCAAGTAGCATGTTTGACATCAATGACAAAATAATGATTGAAAACATTCTTTATCAACAACCTTTGACAATCTCCCTCTTTGGTAGTGATCTTTTCAATCAGATTTCCAACAACAATATCTATATGACCTTTTAGATGCCACTTTTTCTTAACAAGGCTACAAATAGCTTCAATATCTGAGCGAGAATTGAGAAACTTCCCAATTAGGGTCAAATCCATTAAAGGTATTGTGTTACCAAGGATAGGGCTGGGGGAAAAAATACTAAATTCTCCATCATGACACCCCACCCTGATCAAATCCTTAGAAGGAGGAGAACGGGACATGCCTTTTGGATCCGCAAACAAGCCTGGCAACTTCTTTCAAATGTCAACCACCACATTTAGAACATTAGGAATCACTTCTTGTCCACCTTTTTCCTTCTAAGAACCAAGAGGTTCCTAAATAGAGGGAGAACCATCTAGTATAGATGTTGTAAGAGCAATCTCCAGTTAAGAGAGGATATAATCCACCTTTTCCCTAGGTTGTGCCAATGGTCCCCCAACTGGGTTCCCAAAAAACTAGTTGGAAACCCCTGATCGCTATTCCTACCTACCTTTGAAGCTTTCAAAATTGAAAATTTACCCCCATAGAGCTTAGCATTAACAAATAGAAAATATAGCTTTTGACATGTTGTGTAGATCTCAAATATGTAAATTTTAGGTGTTGAGTGACATTTAAAAGAAAACAGTAAAGTGGATCCAAGTCCTTATTTCTTAAGGATATTGAGTTCATGTTTACATTTGGTAGAAAAGTGTTAAAAGATTAGTTGCACAAGGTTTCTAGGTGTAAGATAATTAATAGGTGTTATTTTAGCTAGCTTCCCCTGCTCAAAAATCATATAGTCCACTTAATTTAAAGAGTCTTCTCTTAGTGGAAAAGAAGTGGTAGATATATTTTTTGCATTCTACTAAAATGCATGCCAAAATATAAAATATTAAGACATAATCCAAAGCATTACTAAGTTCTTCTTGAAAAGAACTTAGATAAATTAGAGCATTTAGTTTACATAATATCTAGATCCACTATTTATGTATCAGTTAAATCAATCAATCCATCATATTATTTTGCTAAAGAGAAGTTGACTTGGTTTATAAATTTCTTTGCTTAATTTTTTAAGAAAGAAGCATTATAAACTTCATGGATCACTTTCTTTAAAATGATGTGCATTTTTTTAGCAACACAATTAAATATTTTATTTTAATAAATCAACCCAAATGATTGAACAATGCAAAGAAATATTTTGATAAGAACCTCTCCATGTGACAATGGTCTAATAGATATGTGTTTATGCATGTGGGGAAAATTTAGAAATTTATATTTATACAGAAATATTTGATAGAGAAAATGAGTGCACTTATACCAAAAAAATTCTAATAAAAAGGTTGATAAATAATAGTAGCCCTTGCTAGTTATACATGTGATAAAGTATCCAAATAGTGGAAGAACTATGAAGATGGAAAAAAATAGAATACCTTGAATTCAAACTTGAAGTTTTTTGCCTTCAGTTCTGTTGTTTTCTTAGGATCAATTGTACATGTAGTTAAATACTTTTCAAATGCATCAATCTCCTCTTATGGGTATTGCAAATGACACATGAAGAGACATGTCCATCCATTATAATTAATAAAATAATAAATGTATATAATATCTCATATGTTAAATATCTATATTATTATACATATACATATATACACACATATATATTTATACTAGTCTCATAGGTTTAATCAACTAAAGCTACCAAACATTAACACTCTATCTTAGCTAGGGAGGATAAAAAATAATTTGAGTAACATATTACCTCATTGTAAAAAATGGTTTCTAGAATGTCAACTCATTTGACATTTCAAAGCCAAATCATTTGACTTTGAATATCAACCGATTTGATATTAGAATGCCAACTCTTTTGACATTTGTGAATGGCAACTCATTTGACATTCACTAGGTGTTTTTGAGTAATGGCCTCTTGAATGACAAGGTGCAAGATATTCGCCAAGTTTTGTGAGTAATTTCCTCCTAAACATCAATTTCCATACCATTCACCATATACTCAAAGTGTTTATAAGGTATGTGCACTCACATTCTCATAATGTATACCATGTAAACATCTACCATGCAAAGTATAATCTATTATGATGTGCATAAACATCATAAGACATCCATCATAATAGAAAATGAAGTTATTGTAAGATCACCACCTTTCAAAAACTTCTGCAAATACAAGTGATGATCATTTGGAAGTCGTCACTTCCTCATGATGTACACAGGGGGTAGGCCCATTAAATCATGCAATCACACATGATACCAAAAGTTTACATGAAGTCAAAACTCCCTTTGATTATGATATGATCAAGATCTTCAAAGATCAATATATCATTTATCTGCTTCTTTAAATGAATGTGCCAGACTCCCTTTGGATCTGCTATCAATCATCCTTCCTACAAGAACATTCTCCAAAAAGATCAAGGAAAATAACACTTATAGTAATAAAAAACCATTTTTAATATTTATTTGTGATAATGATTGAAACTAATTCCATTTTGAACTTAATGTTATGATTTTGGAAAATTAATTACAGTCAATAATTATTTGATTACTATCGCATCACATTTGGAAACCAATCTCATTTATTTATTAATGTTCATATCCTACTCAAAATATTATAATGTATTCATAAGGAAATAAAATATATTTAAGCATTCTTACCTTGCCTTGATAGTGACATGGCTCCAATGTCATTATCATGCTACTCATAGTAAAAACGTATATCAATTGAGATTTTGGTTTGTAGAGGTGATGAAATCTCACATTGATTCACTATGTTGGGCTTATAGTAACTTTATAACCTTAGATTCTTTCTAGTTACATGGTCCTAGAGCTTGTATTGGTCTCATATATGACATGTACCTGATTTTTTGTTTCAGACTTCTATTGGTTCGTAACAAAATCCTTAATCTTATCTCCATGGTCAATAGTCAATAAACAATCTTTATGCATGTCTCTGGCTTAGTTGACTCTTCTTGAATTGACCCTTATAGGTGATTGATTTTTCATAATTTGGTCATCACCAAGTGCCCATTCTTTTCTTCCCCACTTGGACCACTAACATTAATGAAACCTTGACAATGACCTCGACCTCCAAGAGAATCATTTCCATTAAATCACCTCTACAATGTTTTGAATTCAATGAGAGAGATAATAATCACCAATGTCATGAAAATCACTATGCTTATATTCATCACATATGCCTAGCATACTCAAAAATATTGTTCCTCATCTTCAACAGGGTGCTTTACTTGATCAAATGAATTTTGATAACATGGAGATGATGTATCAAGTTTCTCTTGGACAAAGTAACTAGTTTTGTGAAAATATGCTTCATTAGTTTCAAAGAAAATAGAAAATATAATAAAAAATTTATTTTGTTTGGAGGCAAAGGGTTGAAGGATTTTTTGGGGGGTTGTTGAATTCAATAGGAATGATAAGTTTGACTTCTTAGTCTAGTTCACTCATAATTGGAAAGCCTTCACCTAGATAAGAGGTACTAGTTTCTTCTATAGAAGGGGCAACATGACTTATCTAGAACATTGCACCTCTTCAATTCTAGTTTCATGATCACTGACAGTGAAACAAAAACTTTAATTTTCCCTGACATTTTGGAATGTTAGAATATTCTAATGGAATTCATGGGCTTAAACAATGGGTTGAGCTAACATGGAGATGATGTATCAAGTTTCTCTGGAGATCATTTCAACATTTTGTCTTTTCATTTTAGTTTCTTGGACCAGAAAAATATATGGTTTATGATCTTGAATGACATTTCTGAAAATGTCTTGCTTATTAGGAGCATGCATTCCTCTTATGTTCCAAGACATTATCTTCATTTGGAACCTTTTGAGCAACTCTCTTGGATGGTCAGTCATTTACCATCCACAATTTCTCCTTAACTAGCTATTTCTCTTAAATCTTAATTATTCTTCCTACACTAATCTAGTTTCTTACCACCCACATCTGTCTTTGGTTTATGCTTTGAAACCATGTTCAAGAACTGATTATAAGTTAGGTGTTTCTTTTTCCTCCTTTTAACCTTAACCCATTAACTTTGGGATCCATCATCCAACTTCCTTTTTCCAGAACTTGATATAAATTGAGTTTCTAAGATAATAGAAGAAAGAGACTCCATGATTTTTAAAGAAACCACCTTTGAATCCTTTGAAAAGGCCTTGACTGCTAGACCCAACAATCCATCCTGCCCTAAGTCTTCCAAGCTAGAAAACACCACTTGTAAAGAATGATGACCAACCTTAAACCCTATCCATCTAACGTCACCATTTTCAAGGTCTTTTATGAAGACTTCCTCAATCTTTTGAAACCCCTTCCACAATAGGATCCATCCCTTCCAATGAGGCTACCAAAATAGGACCTTGTAGATCAAAATCTCCCAGATCCTTTTTCCTTGCTACTAGGCTCAAACTTGGAGATTCCATCTTGAAATGTTGAAAAGGAGGGCTACAATATCTACATGACCTTTCAGATGCCACTTTCTCTTAACAAAGCTACAAATAGCTTCAATATTTGAGTGAGAACTGAGAAAATTCCCAATTAGGGTCAACACCATTGATGGTATTATGTTATCAAGGATAGGGCTAGGGTAAAAAAATACTAAATTCTCCATCATGACACCCCACCTTGATTGGATCCTTGGAAGGAGCAGAATGGGACATGCCTTTTGGATCCCCAAACAAGCCTGACCACTTCTTTAGAATGTCAGCCACCATGTTTAGAACATTAGGAATTGCTTCTTATCCACCTTTTTCCTTCTAAGAACCAAGAGTTTCTTCAATAGAGGGAGAACCATCTAATATAGATGTTGTAAGAGTGATCTCCAGTTAAGAGAGGATATAATCCACCTTTTCCTTGGGCTATGCCAATGGTCTCTCAATTGGGTCCCCCAAAAACTAGTTGGGAACCCCTGATTGCTATTCCCACCTATCTTTGAAGCTTTCAAAATTGAATTCTTTTTCCCCCATAGATCTCACCATTAAAAAATAGAAAATACACTTTTACATGTGCACATGTCAAATATGTAAATTTTAGGTGTTGAGTGACATTTAAAAGAAAATAGGAAAATTGATCCAAGTCTTTATTTCTTAAGGATATTGATTTCATGTTTACACTTGGTAGAAAAGTGTTGAAAGATTAGTTGCACAAGGTTCCTAGGTGTAAGATAATTAATAGGTTTTATTTTAGGTAGCTTCCCTACTCAAAAATCATATAATCCACCCAATTTAAAGAGTGTTCTCTAGGTGTAAAAGAAGTGGTAGATTTATTTTTTGCATTCTACTGAAATGCATGCCAAAATATAAAATATTAAGACATAATCCAAATATTTACTAAGTTCTTCTTGAGAGGAACTTAGATAAATTAGAGCATTTAGTTTACATAATATCTAGATCCACTATTTATGTATCAGTTAAGTTAATCAATCCATCTAGATATTATTTTGCTAAGAGAAGTTGACTTGGTTTATTCTTTGCTTAATTTTTTAAGAAAGAAGCACTATAAACTTCATGGATCCCTTTCTTTAAAATGGTGTGCATTTTTTTAGCAACACAATTAAATATTTTATTTTAATAAACCAACCCAAATGTTTTAAAAACACAAAGAAATATTTTGATAAGAACCTCTCCATGTGAAAATGGTCTCATAGATATGTGTTTGTGCGTGTGGGGAATATTTAGAAATTTAAATTTATAAGAAATATTCGAAAGATAAAATAAGTGCACTTATACAAAAATATTTTTTTCCAATAAAAAATTTGATAAATAATAGTAGCCCTTGCTAGCTATCCATGGCATAAAATATCCAAATAGTGGAAGAACTATGAAGATGGAAAAGAATAGAATACCTTGAATTCAAACTTGAAGTTTTTTGCCTTCAATTTTGTTGTTTTCTTAGGATTGATTGCAGATTTAGTTATATACTTTTCAAATTCATCAATCTCCTCTTATATGTATTGCAAATGACACATGGAGAGACATGTATATCCATTATAATTAATAAAATAATAAATGTATGTAATATCTCATATATTAAATATCTATATTAATATACATATACATATACATACACACACACACACACACACACACACACACACACACATTCATAATAGTCTCATAGGTTTAACCAACTGAAGCTACCAAACATTAACAGTCTCTCTTAGCTAGGGAGGATAAACAATAATTTGAATAACATATTACCTCATTGTAAAAAATGGCTTCTAGAATGTCAACTCATTTGGCTTCCCAGTTTATTGAGTGCCAACTCTTTTGACATTTGTGAATGTCAACTCGTTTGACATTCACCAGGTGCTTTTGAGTAACGACCTCTTGAATGTCAAGTTGCAAGATATTTACCTAGTGCTATGAGTAATGGCTTGTTGAACATCAATTTGCATACCATTCACCATGTACTCAAAGTGTTTATAAGGTATGTCCACTCACATTCTCATAATGTCTACCATGTAAACATCCACCATGAAAAGTATAATCTATCATGATCTGCATAAACATCATAAGGTATCAATCATAATAGAAAATGAAGTTATTGTAAGATCATCACCTTTCAAAAAAAATTGCAAATACAAGTGATGATCATTTGGAAGTCATCACTTCCTCATGGTGTACACAAGGGATAGGCCCATTAAATCATGTAATCACACATGATATTGAAATTTTACACAAAGTCAAAACTCTCTTTGATTATGATATGATCAAGATCTTCAAAGATCAACATATCATTTATCTACTCCTTCAGACGAATGTGCCAAACTCCCTCTAGATTGAATATCAATCATCCTTCCTAAAAGAACATTCTCAAAAAAGATCAAGGCAAATAACTCTTACAGTAATGAAAACCACATTTAATAATTCATTGTGATAATTGTTGGAACTAATTACATTTTTAACTCAATGTTAGGATTTTGAAAACTTAATTATAGTCAATAATTATTTGATTACTATCCCATCACATTTGGAAAACAATCTCATTTAATTATTAATGTTCCTATCCTACTCAAAATATTATAATGTATTCATAAGGAAATATAATATATTCATGCATACTTACCTTGCCTCAACAGTGATGTGGCTCTAATGTCATTTTCGTGCTACTCATATTACAAACATATATCAATTGTGATTGTGGTTTGTAGAGGTGATGAAAAATCACATTGATTTGATATGTTGGGCTTATAGTAACTTTATAACCTTATATTCTTTTTGGTTACATGGTCCTAGAGCTTGTATTGGTCTCATATATGACATGTACATGATTCTTTGTCTCAAAATTGTATCAGTTCCGAACAAAATTCTTCAACTTATCTTCATGGTCAATAGTCAATAAACAATCTTGATGCATGTCTCTAGCTTACTTAACTCTTCTTGAATTGACCCTCATAGGTGATTGATTTTTCATAATTTGGTAATCACCAAGTGCCCATCATTTTCTTCCCCACTTGAGCCATTGACATTAATGATACCTTGATGATGACCTCGACCTCCAAGAGAATCGTTTCCATTAAATCACCTCTACAATGTTTTGAATTCAATGAGGGAGATAATCATCACCAATGTCATGAAAATCACTATGCTTATTGTCATCACATATGCCTGGCATACTTGAAAATATTGTCCCTCATCTTCAATAGGGAGCTTAACCTAATCAAATGACTTTTGATAACATGGAGATGATGTATCAAGTTTCTCTGGGACAATGTAATTGGTGTTGTGAAAACATGCTTCATTATTTCCAAAGTTAATAGAAAATATAATAATTTTTTTATTTAGTTTGGAGGCAAAGGGTTGAAGGCTTTCTTGGGGAGTTGTGGAATTCAATAGGAATGATAAGTTTGACTTATTGATCTAGTTCGCTCCTAACTGGAAAGCCTATACCTAGATAAGAGGTACTAGTTTCTTCTATAGAAGGGTCAACATGACTTATCTAGAACATTGCACCTCTTCAATTCTAGTTTCATGATCACTGACAGTGAAACACAAACTTTAATTTTCCCCAACATTTTGGAATGTTGGGATATTCTAATGGAATTCAAGGGCTCAAACAATGGGTTGAGCTAAACTTATTGTAACATTTTAGTCATAGATAAATCCATCAAGTTAAAAAATCTGTGTACCCATCTTGTAAATTTATACACAATACAAATATTGGTTTCTAAAAAGGGCCTCTAAACAATTAATAGAAACATAGAAACCAAAATCCAAAATTTATTATATCAAGTTAGCAGAGGTAGAAAATTTGGCAGGAAGTCACCATTAACATTCCAATGTCATGGACATATGTGCAACCCACAGCACAAATTTTGGGAAAGAAGCCAAGGAAATTGAAAAATGTAGTAGGAAAAATTCAAAAACTTCTCTAGCAAGAAGAAAGGAGATGTTATGAAAAAAGACTAGCATAAAAAATTCAAAAACCAAACAAAGAAATTGCAGGGGTATAACTTAGTTTTCTACCTTTAATTCCTTTGTGTTACATGACTATGTATGGTGTAGTGAAGATTAAGACCGCCGACATAGGGTAGATTACATGAGGCTGAAATAATTTTATAACTTCTATAGGTTCTAGGAAAATCCTTGTTCTAGAAAAGTGAATCTTGGGTAATGGTAGAAAAGAGACCAAGATAGAGAAACAAACACAAGATATATTAATATGTCAACAAAAAATCCTCAGGAACCCAAAGACAAATGGAAAGATCATTTTCATCACAACTTGTATGTTAAGATAATTTTTAGATCGATGACAGATAAAACTAGTGAATGAGGATGATAATAAGTTGAAGTTGGCTATGTGAATATTTTAACTTGAAGTTAAGTCACTCTCATTTTCTTGAATCTCTTTATTTATTAACACTTTGTTACCCCTCATGAAGCAATTGACTAGTATGTTAAATGCAGATGACTTAAACATCGCATACTAAGGTTTGATTTCTAGGCTACAAATGTTAAATAATCAAAGTTGACTTATCTTTCCAAGCTTAATTTTCCATTAGTATGTGATGTTTAAGGGTAAATGCAACATTGATAGAGACATTAAATAATTTGCATCCCTCATATCCTCTCCACAACGTGTCCAACAACAACAACAACACCAACAATAATAACATTAATAATAATAAGACTCTTCCCAACATCTTATGCATCACACATTTCATGCACTCTGCATAAAAAAAGATATTAGAAAATATCTTTAAAAAAAAAAAAAAAATTGTTCTCAATTTACTATCAACTTTTGTTCTAATTTATTAAAACCACCAGCAAAAAATAATATTGACTAATGACCCACAAGAAAAAAAACAAACAATAAAAATGAAATTTTAGAAATAGAAGATAACAAACTATACAATAAACTGTTTAATTATTGCGCACAAATTTAGGTTTAATTAGGACATATGTATGGGGCATTAGAATTCCGTAGGCTATAGCATTCGATGAGAATTTGGAAGAGAAAAAATAAATAAATATTTCGAATCAATCTTGTTGGTAGTGTATCCCAAAACTCCAAGATTGGTGAACGTTAAACCAAAAACAAACTGATTGATGAGCGTGCTCGGTAGAGACAATTGTAGTTAGGAAACTCGTGGAATCTCTTGACCTGACTCTGATAGCAGGTCAAATTTTTATTTAATGTTTTTCCATTTCTACATGACTTTTGGCTATCATTTCTTACGTTGTCAACACGGATAGTTTTGTCCTTTATAATAGCAAAATGTACTCCACATCTTGACTGGTTGATGGACTTAAAACTATCCGGCCCATCAACACATCTGCTCACGGTTAAGTGAAATATAGAATTGAGAAAAAGTCTCCCAATGCTGCCCGCTTTCGGAAAGAAGTTCAAATTTGTTTGGCAGAAAAGAAAACGATGTTTGTAAGCAAATAAAGTTGTGGGGATTGATTTAAGCTTTAACGGAACAAATTGCGCTTTGTTGAACGGTAAAGTTGATGGATTGGTTAACTTATGCAGAAGATCATTTTGACTAAACAATCACACATGCGTTCGACTTGAACAGCATTATCTTAATCTAGATGAAGTTTACATAATGGGGGGTTATTCATGTATTCAACGCCTTTGATAGCGGATATCATGCAATTGAAAGCGTTTTTCTTTCCAATTGTCTTTCTTTCCCTTCCTCCTTAAGCTTCGACATGACAACATGTCAATTATTCAAGTTTGTGTTGAAATTGGGAGCATAAAAGAAGTTGAGGATGTGATATGAGTTGTTTGACATCATTTAACACATCCAAGGAATACCAAGGCGATTAATATAAATATTGCCTAAGATGAATGTCAAAGACATCTTCCAAACTTTACTAAGGAACTTGCAAAGATTGGTAGAGAAGTAGTTCGATGTGAGATCATGTGTCAATTCAGCGGTAGGTCGGTCGGTCGTAAAACAGTAGAAGTATGGGAATGTTAAAAGCCAAAGGTGAGTTAGGATCATGGTGTAGCCACAGTTTAAATTCCTACCTGCCATGCATGTTCATTATCAATGCTCGTATGGCATGATATTAAGGATGGCACTAGGCTATTGCGTTATTATTATTTTAATTAGAATAGGATAGTTGTTTTTAAAATATTGTATGGATTTTTTAAAAAGAAAGTTGTTGGAGTGCACATTTTCGAAATTTATATATATATATATAGAAGAAAATCATTTCAAAATAAAACATGTAATAGTTAATTATTAATAATTATCATTATTCTTATTTAAGTCGATATGAAGAAGTTCGTGATTATTTATTGTTTTATTTAAATTTACATATGGATAAAACTTATTTTTTATTTTAAGTAGAAAATATAAGCATGTGAGCTCAATTAGCACCTAACTTGATAGTAGTGGATTTTCAAAAAATATAATACATCTGTGGTCAATGTATGCTTGTGAGTTTCTCTTTAGCCACTTGTAGATATTTAGAAGAACTTCTATGTGATAAATTATGAACATGTATTATTATATGACTTCTTTATATCTTATCATAATTTAAATTCAATAAGATTTTGATTTATTTTAAAAGTATTTTGAGCTATCAAAAAATATATTTGTACCGATCTCTTTTTTACTACATGTGGACTTACAAAGTTTGGAGAGATGTAAATAAGTATATTTAATTTTTTGATATCAATCTCTATTATTGTTTCAGTATGTTCATTATCTTGATAAATTATGACCCTATAATCCCAGGAACAACATGACCTTAGAAAATTTTTATCCACCATAGAATAAATATGAAAAAATCCTTGATAGATAATTTAGGGATAGGTTAGTAGTTTATTCAAGCAGGTCATTTTTTAGATTTTGATAAAGAAGGTAGGGAGAGGGCATTGAACCCAAAGTTACAAATACAAGAAAGAAAAGCCCAAGGCCATTAAAGCAAAGAAGCTTGCCAAGACATCTTGAACCAGCAAACAAAGCACTCCCACAAAATAATAAAAAAGACTAACCAAAATCTACTAGAGCTAAGGATACACATCATGAAAACAACAATAAATCTAATCAAGGTAGCATCGAACTAAACCTACTAAACAACATGCATACACAAAGAACAATCCAAAAGTTAGGAATCAATATAAACTTTATGTATATAACATAGCTATAATAGTTTAAAAGCTTAAAACAACATAAGAACTTGTTAACCAAAACCATAGTAAACCTAGAGTTAGGTAAGTTAAGAATATCTTAAAACACCTTAAACTACTTAATACTACTAAAAGTTTTAACACCTCTACAAGAGGTGATCAAAGATTCAAAAGACAAAATCTGTAAAAACATCTAAAATTTCTTAATATTATTCAAGTCTTTGACTATATGGGAGTGACATCTTTAGCCTCTTGTTCATGTTCCTTAGCCTTCTCAGTCATGTCCACTTCCTTAATCTTCTACAAAAATCTTTTACCAGTAACCACACCTAGGACATTTTTCTCATTATTTCCCTTTGGACTTTATAGAGAGTCTCAACAAAGACCCCCAATTCTAGGTTAGTGATGGTCTCTTTATATTTTTTATCTAGGGACTCCATTTTGGTCTATATAGCATCCACTCTTCTAGATAGCTCATCTTCTAGCTCCTTAATCTTGTTTAAAAAGGGAATCCCTTTCCATGCTTCTATGCTTCTCTTCCTTAGTATGGCTCTGATCTCCCTAGTTTAACTTATTGACCTCTTTTGGTTTAGTCTAGTCTTAGTAACTCCTCCCAAATCAACCTCAATTATGGCCTCTTATTCAAGCATTCCCACATCCTCATCCTCCCCATCATAGCTAACATCCTCTTCCTCAATATAATCAACATCTTTTGTGTCCTCATTCTCAGTTCCATCCTCTGCTTCATATTTAGCTTCAAGGAATTTGTATTCCTCCATACCAAAAGAATTGTGCTTCTCCTCATTCTTCTTCTATTTTTGTGTTTTTCTTTTTCTTTCAAATCCTTTCTGACCTTCTCTTCATCAAGGCCGCCTCTTGATGAACACTCATCCCCATTGTAGCCCAATCTTTTCCTTCCTCATCCTCACTTCCCTATTTGTCAACATCAATGATGCCATTTTAGGGGTAGGGTTGTGGCTTCTTTCAAGGGAATTCATTCTTTTAGAAGGGGTTTCAAGCAACAAGGATTCCTCAAGGGAATTTTTAGGGCTATTAGATGGGCTCAATGACCCATCATTGGTCTTATTCTGGGTCTCGAGATTAGGATTTTTTGGTCATTTTTTAGTTATTAAGAGAGGGTGAAACATATTCAATTCAAGATAGGAATATCTTCATAGACTGGGCTAATTTGAAAATGAAGAAACAATCAACTATATTTAGTGGTTAGATATAAAGATAATAAGAAAATCATCCGTATCAATTTTCATACATTTTGAGCTTATTTCTTTACTCCTAAAAGACAAGCAATCTTTTAGGGATAAAATTATATACAACATTAAGTGAGCGAAATTTTCACTACAAATGCTAAAGTTATGAAACTTGTGTATGTTGGAATGTAGACCATAATCAGAAGTTCAACCTCATTATGCTTCATATGCTTTCCTACATACAACTTTGATATCTAATTACTCAATTAATTCAAGTGATATGATTCTCGTGCACTTTAAAGTGGGAGATAAATGTAGTAGTGAAATTAGCACATACCCATATCAAATCTTCTTAAGTTTACAAATATTTTTCAGATTGTCTAATGATAGAATTACACTATACCCTTTTGTACTCTTTCATACAATGTTTAATTACTTTCCAACTAGCATCTATCCTCTTGTGGTCTCATTTGTATACATAAATATATATCCATCATTAGATTAAAAGAATCTCAACATTTTTCTAATCAAATTTTCATACATTTTTACATACTATATTCTACAACTCTAAGTTTGAGTCTTTTCCATAGCATCCAAGACCAATCTTCCATAGCTTGAAGCAAACCCAGATATCTAATTTTGGTATTCAAAATTACCATCTCCTATTCCTTCCTCATAGCTCTGGGGAGTTGAATTTGTAAAATGTGTGATGAACTATCAGATCTTGTTATTTAAAGAAAATCATTGTGAAATATATTTATCATTAAAGAACCATTAAAGAATTGTTTACATTCACAAAGATCTTGGAATTTTTTATATATGGAGGTTTGAAGGGAATGCACTAATCAACTTTTGTACATCTTTGTTAGAACTAGAATTTTTATAAGAAAATTGATATAGAAGAATGTGAATTCTTATGATTAGTGATTTTTCTATTGTATTTAGAATATCTTATAATCTTAATAATTGACAACGAATACAAAAGTGATAAATTTGAAAAGAAAAGAATACATTACTACAAAAGATTATTATTATTAGTTAGTTATGTATAGTACAAAACTAATCCTCATCATAAAATTAACCTAAAAATTACAATTTTGTATTAGTATATTAAACAAGGAACATATTCAGATTATTTATTATTTAATATACAAATGAACGACAAATATGCAACATGAAAATTCGTGAAAATTATCTTAATTGTTATTTTAGAGGATTAAATAACTGATCGGGCAATCAAATTGAAGAGGTCAACGTACGTCACGCGGAAGTGAATTTAGTTCGAATTGTCGTATGTAATGATATCACGCGTTTTAGTATTTCAAAAACTATTCAGATAGGTTTACTGTTTTACAATTTTTTCGAGAAATGCTCAGAATATCATTTCCAGAAAAAACAAGATAACAATAAAGCCATTGGCTTGACATTCCACGGGTAGCTTCAAACTTGAGAGTAATATTAGTGATTTATTTCTCTTAGCAAGAGATGCCTGGAGAATCTCGACATACAAAACTAGAATAACAAAGGACCCTCATTCACTGAGCTCATGCTTAGAAAGCTACAGAGTTGAGGGATTCATAGTTGTTTGTTTATAATGTACGTATTTTGGCTAACAGCTTGAGCCTTTTCGGCAGGTGAGAACACCCGAAGCTGCAGTGATTGAGCCCACAATAGATGAAGGCCTTGCTGCCATACTGGAAGCTTTTGCATAGCTTGAAGACGCTCCTGCCCCTGATGCTGTAAAGAATGCTCCATTCAACATCAGATCTCCCGCTGATCTCCAATGCCCTTTTGTTGAATCTTCGTGCTTTGTAACCTGCTCATTACAGCCCATACCATAATTAGCATTCCACATCCATTGAGTCCCAAAGAATATACAAAAGATATGATTTTCATACGACTTTTACCTCCTTGCGGAATCGATTATCAGGGGCAAGGAATCTGTTTCCCTGGCTGTTAATGGTGGGGTTTGCACTTCCCCCGATTGCGTACATCTC
Organism: Cupressus sempervirens; assembly: GCA_028749045.1. NCBI lineage: Eukaryota > Viridiplantae > Streptophyta > Pinopsida > Cupressales > Cupressaceae > Cupressus > Cupressus sempervirens. The sequence goes on from CM053785.1 coordinate 820,215,702, forward strand.
CCAGTGGGTATAATCATTGTTCACCACATGAAAATACCCATGTCGGCATCTGCATCACAACATTATTATATTTAACTTAAGAATAAATAAATTTGGTCTTTGTGCAAGAAATGTAGAGAAGCTATTAAAGTTTATACATACCTAGGCATACGCTGAACAAGCCCTTCTCCAAAGTGATTGAATGCTATTGTTACTCGCATTTTAACGTCTTGGGTATAGGCGTCGTTGTGTCCTAGGAGCATCACCTGCAAAATGAAACCATTAAATAATTGATCCGAGAAATAGCATTTTATTGGCAACTTAATATACATTTGCAAAATTATATCTACAGAAATATGAATTTATTACAGACAAGCATTTGAGTACCTTGTCGTGGTGAGTGAAAAAGCTATTTGAAATGGTGATTGCAGTGGACCCCATGATTGCATCGATCAGTCCATCTGCGCAGCTTGACAATGAACAGTGATCTACCCAAATTGCGCTTGACCCAAATATGTTAATCCCATCTCCATCACTCATAGTTCTATACCCGTAATGGGTGGGTGAGCTCCTCACATTTGTATTCCCTGTAGGCTTACAGTCGTGGATATGAATTCCATGAATGATGATATTATTGACATATTGTATTGTAATACATGCTCCATTTGCTATATGAACATTGGCGCCTCTGCCATCAATAGTCTTGTAACTATTCATGATAAGCTCTTCCTTGAGCTGAATAACCATGTCTCTTTTGAATATAATCCAGAGAGGCTCGGTTTGAATAACAGCATGGCGCAGAGTGCCGGGTCGAGGGTTGACTGGATCATCGTCATTGGGATCAGTAACGATATAAAATCTGCCATTCTTACCTCCAATGGCGTTTTTGCCAAATCCAATTGCACAGTCAGCAAGTCTCTTCCTGTTGTTAACCCAATCGGAATCACAACGCCAACAGTCGTCAATGGGATTCCCCGTTCCGCACGAGCTCAACTTTCTTTTGGAATTATTTAAACTCCTGCATGGTATTTCGTGAAATTCATAAATTATAAGATCAAATGGCATAGCTATATGGTAGCTATAAAACAATACTAGAAGATTGCTGCTTTGCTCACTAAACTGACCTCAACATATATTCTTCCATTTCACAAAGACAAATATAAACAATACAATGCTACTATTTTATAGGAAATAGAAATTCGGTCTGTAAAAGCAGCCTGCTTTACTACATTAAATCCAAGATATTATAGAAACTGCAGTAAATAGATTAGCGAGCAATGCCATAAGAATAGCTAGGAGAGTGATTTATAATTTTATTTTCATACTACACTATTTGAAAGTCCCAAAATGTTAAAATCGTCTGAAAGGCGACATAGTTACCTTTCTACCATTTCAGCTACAAGCTCTGGCTCCTCATTGTCCTCAACATGATATGTAACGCCATTGTCAGGATTCGACATATTTACAGAAGTTGTGACTGGTTTCCCAACTGCCGAGTTGAAGAAAACGAATGCAAGTAAAAGAAGCACTCGTTTTAAGGCTTGAGAGGAGGCCATTTTGAATGAGAGAAAACCTGCAATGGTTATATTGCATTCCATGTCTTTGAGGCTTCTTATATAGACAATCAGCCTCTGTAAAATCCGTAGCAAGCGGCGAATGTCGACCCCACCAGTTGACAATATAGGTGTATGCACGTTATTGCAGATTGAGGTTGTAATGCACATGAATGGCATCAATAATAGTTATACAAAAACCTCAATCTCCGTACAATTAAAATTAAGAGGTTAGTTTCTAACTTCATTCCACAATAGAGCATTCTGAAACGTTTCTTACTATGTTCAGCCCAACGTTTTACTAACTGATGACGAAAAATTAATTCGAGCAATTATATTTCCGTTTTTAGTATTAAAGATAGCAATTATATTTCTTGACAACTTTAATCTTGATTCGTTTTCACTCTTTACAGTACCACGTGTTTAAAATTTTCAACGGAAGCTTGACAGAAAATCAATTTCCATCTCCGCGATCGAAGGGCGTAGAGTCCACTTATTGCAACTTCAGCTAATTTTCGTTTCACATTATAAATGGAGAATCTATTGGAAAAAATGATACGGCCCGTAACTTTTTTGTTTGGTTGTAAACGACTTTCCGCTTGCATTGTTTTCCACGGGATTGTCGACAAGCTTTCGAATCATGCCGTCACATCTGATCTTAATTTCTCGCCAATGGACAAATTTTTCGTTCACATGGTTCCCAATTTTTTTTTCCTAATAGTTATATTTGCCTCTAAATATAAAATCGGAACAGAAAAATATAATTACTAGTATTATTATAAATAATTTAAATGTATCTATTTTATATAAGAGGATATATGAATTTAGAAGCATTGATTGAAAATAATATTTTCTTAAAAAATATTTTAGAATTGATTTTTCAAAGGGATATTTTAAAGTGAAATCTATGATAAATGTTGTTGAATTTTTAGATTCAATTCTATCTATGTAAATTAAAATCTAGAAATTTTAGTCTAATTTTCATTTCATTTTTCTTTTGATTTCTTATAAATATTATATTAATAAATAACTTAACATTTTATATTAATAAATAATTTAACATTTTATCTATTGAATCATGTAGAAATTTCTAAGTTCATAATGATAATATAGCTAAATTTTTATAAAAATATATTAAATAGTAAATTAAAATTTCACACATTAAACTTAAACCTAAAAAATGTAGTTGTATTTTTTTTCTTTTGATTTGTTAAAAATATGATAAATATGCCAATTACAAATAAGTGGTTATTTTGTTAATGAAATATATGAAATGTATTTAAAAAATAATATAATTTTAATTTTTCTTTAATTAATATCCATGAGTTAGAAAATAAAATTAAACAATCGAAATTGTATTAAAATTATTTATACATATTTAATTTTATCTTTATTTCATCACACATTTTTTATTGAGTATAGCTAAATATAAATATTGGTAATATTTTTTTCTATATCATTCATATTTTTAAAGGCACAAAGGTTTTCCTAAAGAGTAGTAGCCATTCAATCATTTTAATTATTTTTATATTTCATTATACTATTTAAATTTTGAAAGATAAAATTCATTTAATTAATAATTTCAGCTTAGATATTCAAGTAGATTGATTTAAAGGTATTTTAGAAAATCATTGTTTATAAAGAAATTTACTTGATATTAATAATTTAAATTTTATTAAATGATATTAATTGTAAAATAACTGATTAAGGTTGAAAATATAATATGAAAATATTTTAATTGAATTTAATATAATGTAAATATTTAATATTTAATTTTTAATTATGATTAATAGAAAATTAATATAAATATAATAACACGAAAAAACGCATCTATTTAATTTAAGCTGGCTGGAAAAAATTCACGAAATCAATGTTTGAATGATAGATTGTTAAGTTAGGTAATCGTAGATCACCACGATGGGTAGATGTGGGTAAGTAAACAATTTAACTCAAAAGGAAATAACGAAAGTACGAAATCCACAAAACTGTCCCCACATGAGAAATCTTGACCTAAGCACGACAGCAGGTCAAATTTTCTTTTAATGTTTTCCCATCCTGCAGAACTTTATACCTCGTCAACACGGATATTTTTGTCCTTTATAATAACAAAATTGACTTCGTATCTTAACTAGTGGATGAACATGAAACCATGCAGCCCATCAACTCATCTTAGGAATTAAAGTCTTCCACCGCTTTTCCACTCTCAAATTGAAAACCCAATTTCCTACTTAGGAAACAACGAGAGTTGGAAAATAAAGTTGTGGGGCATAATTTCGAGCTTTAATAATAAGCGAATAAATTACGCCTCTTTGAACGGCAGGATGGATGAATATGAATTGGTTAACCTATAATATAAGATCAGATTCATCCTGACTTGACAAGCTCCCACTGTCTTAAAAAAAACATTGCGCCCCATCATACATGGGATCAAACTGACCAGCATTATCTCATCTCAATCGAACAAGTCCACATAATGATGTCTCATGCATGAATTCAACGCCTTTGATAGCGGGTATATAGTCTAAAAGAGGCTCTGCCTTTTAATTTTTATTCACTCCGTCACCTTATTGCTTGGACGCGGCAATCTCTAAATATTTCCAACTTGAATTGATACTGGGGTAGAACTACTTTATATATATTATACTTTATATATATTCTATAATATATATAGGATGTCTAGAGTTATCAAAGTTTTAATTTTTTTATATATAGTTTATTTTATCAATTTAATATGAAAGAATAAAATATTGTTGGTATTTCATGACAAACAATTTATTTCTTATTCATTATTTTTAAAAAAAAATTATTATACAATGTGGTGGTATTATTGTGCCAACTAGGATTCAAATCCTAAATAAATTATTGTTATCTTTTACATCAAGATTTTTTTATAATTTTAATTATTCTATTTTTAAAATTTATATTAAATATTAAAAATTAAAATGATTGAAAAGTAATGTATTATGAACACTATATTATTCAATATAGTATAACTAATTTACTTATAGAGAAAATACATATATTTATATTACTATTTTTTTGAAAGAGGTGTAAACGCTTTGACCTAGAGCTATGAACTAGTGAGGCCACAAACAGGGGACCTCATCCCCATGAGATTTGAACCTTGATGGCAAAGATAACAACTCAACAACGTAACCATCACAACATGCCACTATTGGCATATATTTTATATTTTATATTTATATTACTTCATAAAATATGATTTAAAATAATTTAATTTAATAAATTTTAATAATTCAAAGCCAATCAATATAATATTGCAATTAGAATTAAAAAATTTGGACACCAATTTATTTTCTAATGTCCATTGGATTTATCAATGGTATTTAATTTGTTTTTGTGCTATTATTTAATTTAGTTTCATGTTTGGATTTATTTTCATTTAGTATCATTGTTAGAAATTAATCTTGAAATTAATTTTGTTTCATTACTCATGTAAATTATCTATAAGATGGGGGGTTGAACTTAATATCTAGTGTTTCATTATATTTGGGATTGCAGTTAAATATTGTTTTCTAGTAGGGAAAATAGTATTTTTGGGCTTCTCACTAATAGCAGATTCATTCTAACATATTCTTTTGGTTAGAGTTTAGTTTGGTTTGATGCTCAAATATATTCAAGATTGATTTGTTCTACATAAAGTATAAAATTTTCTTAATTGTTAGAGTTAGGTTGTAATCTTTAATGTAGGATTATGTTTAATTTTTAATTTAGTGGTATATCTTAATTTAATTTAGTTTAGCCAACATTTAGGTCTATGTAGTCTCTCTCTCTCTCTCTCTCTCTCTCTCTCTCTCTCTCTCTCTGCCCTAATTATCCTCTTTATTTGTCTAGCTTAGACCTTTGTGCTACATTTCTCTCTACCTCATCTCCCCCTTACTCTTCTTTCCTTCTTGTACCTCCCTCCCTCTATAGTCATCTCTTCCCACTAATTACTATCTATTACTCCCTGATACCATCAGCTCTCTCTCTCTCTCTCTCTCTCTCTCTCTCTCTCTCTCTCTCTCTCTCTCTCTCTCTCTCTCAAGCCTTAGTTATCCTCTTCCCCAAGCTCTATATCATCTATCTTCTCATCCCTCTTCTTTCGCTAACTCATTTCTCCACATTCTCTTTCCATCTTCCTCCATTTCTCTCCTATCTTCCCCTCACTCTCTCTCTAAATATCTATCTATTCTATGCCCTAATTATCCTCTTTAGTTGTGTAGCTTAGACCTTTGCGCTACATTTCTCTCTTTACCTCATCTCTCCCTTACTCTTCTCTCCTTCTTGTATCTCTCCCCCTATAGTCATCTCTTCCCACTAACTACTATCCATTACTACTTGATAGCATCACATCACCCCCCCCCCCCCTCTCTCTCTCTCTCTCTCTCTCTCTCTCTCTCTCTCTCTCTCTCTCCTTAGTTATCCTCTTCCCCAAGCTCTATATCATCAATCTTCTCATCCCTCTTCTTTCCCTGCCTCATTTCTCCACATACTCTTTCCCTCTTCCTCCATTTCTCTCCCATCTTGCCCCCCCCCCCCCCCCCCCCCCCCCCCCCCCCCCTCTCAGTGGCCTTAGTTGTCCTCTTCCCCAAGCTCTATATCATCTATCTTCTCATCCTTCTTCTTTCCCTACCTCAATTCTCCACATTCTCTTTCCATCTTCCCCCAATCCTCTCCCAACTTGTCCCCTACTCTCTCTCTCTCTCTCTTTGAAGCATAATTATTTACTTATACATTTTTTGTTTGATACATATATACAATTTTATTGAATTGTAAAATTAGATATAAGTATATAATTATTTTTTAAATTTTTCTATACATAATTTTACATAATAAATTTTTAGAAATAAAACCTTTTTTTTTTAATAAAAAGTTCATTGAATTGTCTAAGAGATATTTTATTTACATTGTTTTTATTATATAAGTAAGTTTTTTTTAAATTTTGTAATGATAGACAAGATGAGTTGTAATGATGTTAAGATTTACTAATGGAAACATTGATATAATTATATGAAATAATGTTAAGCATAGTCCCAAATATAATCCTTACAAAAAAAACTTGGAGCTAAAATTTGGTTCTAATACTGATAAACCTTAAATAATTTAGAACTATATTTCAAAATTAAATAAAACATTATCAATAATCAAATATCCAAGTGAAATAATAGTTAATATATCCATATTAAAAGAATTCAAACATTGATTGTTTCAATAATATGAAAACTTCATTATTCTAATTGGATAGATTTTATAGAGTTGATAATTATTTTAAAATAATAAATGAATTAAATATTAATATTTTATTTCTAATATTTGTAATCATTTTTTAAAATTTCCAAAATGATATTAACCTTTCTATTTTAAATAATTTTTCTGAGCTTCATATTTACTTTTGAATTTTTAGGTTATATTAAATTGATTGTCCCATAATTTTATATAATCTTATTTATTTAAATAAAATAACTACTTTTCAAACAAAAAAATTAATAGTTCAATTTTATTAAAACCATATAAAAATATTTTAATGATATAATTGTAAATAGTATCATTATTTTTTAAATCATAATTATTAACTTGCCAAAAAATTAAAATGCCTGAAAGAAATTCTTACCCTCTTCTATATATTATTCTAATGAAATCTTAATAGTTCAAATTAATTTGACTAATTATAGAGTTATCTTTTTTTAATTGTTAATACATAAAAATAAAATAAAATAACCTAATGTAGAAAATTCTTTCATAAATTATTTAAAGTAAACTATACATTAAAAAATTTGTCATAACCAATTATTCCATAATTTCAGTAAAGATAAAACTTTCCCTACCATTGGAAAAAGTCATGTACTTCATCAACAAATATTTAAAGTTTATTATTTTTATTTTTATCTCTATCTCATTTGATTGGCTATCTTATTTGAGTAGCAACTAATTTTTCTAAAATAAAAGATTGAAATCATTAGAAATGATATAAGAAATTTTTTTAATATAATTTGATGAATTAATAATATTGATTTGACTTAGTTGACCCATATCATAAAGATTGATTGAATTATTGTGTGCAATGGGTGACAATTTATTCCAAAGCAGCGAGCACCCAAGATATGTTGAAATTGAGGAGTTAAATCAAAATTTGGATCAAGAAGGAACTTGCCATAGTTTGTAAAAATTTAAAAAAAAAACATTATCTCAATGCTCCTACTAAACCCTAATAAAAGTGTCTCAAAATATACAACAACCAAAAAAATTTACAATATCAACCACGACCATGGCAGAATAATAATTATAGGGGTTTTTCAAAACATCACAACAAAGTTGGCACTACAATTACTATAACAAAGTTATGTAGATGAAATCGATGAAAAATAAAAGAAAATTTACTTTCTTAGAGTCAAGGAGACAACATTAATTCATAACCATTGACATCCCCATAATTTGTGGATTGCAAACAATCACTGATAGAATACATAAATTTAAACAAAAAAAACTTATACTACACAGAGGAGATTGGATGACATTTCCTATCTAGTCCACAATGTTCTCCTTTTGAGCCTTTTCCTATGATTTTCTCCCTTTTTTACAACTCTCTTGTTGTAGAGAGAAGATTTTTTATCCTTCCTATTGTGGTCCCTTTGTTAGTTTTAGGTAGCTTGGATAGCTATTCATCCATATATGATTAATTGGGAAATAATTATTAGAGTTACAACAAATATTTGTTAATTAATTGACACCTTCTAGAAGCAACTAGTAACCTATTGGTTAGGTTATTTTAATCAAGAAGCAACTAGAAACTTCTTGGTTAGGTTGTCTTGATCAAGAAGTAACTAGAAACCTCTTGGTTAGGTAGTATAAAAGGAGGTCAAGGGAGGCATTTGGAGAAAAAAAAAAAACATAACAAAATAGAACAATACAGAGGAACACAAGTTGTAGAAGCATTTGCAGTGTTAGCAAGAGCACAATGATAGCATTGGGGATAACAATGGGGAATATTAGCAGGAGAGATTAGGAGGTTGTCTGAATTCTACCAATGAGAGGTATGGAATTTTGTATCTCTTAATAATTTGTTGAAGTTAATATATTTTCCATCTACAGAATTGGTTTTCCCTTCGGGGTTTTTCCAGAGATGATTTGTCCAAAAATATTGTGTTCTTTGTGTTGTGAATTTCTTTCCATATTTTATTGGTGAAGTTACAGTTGTGTTATTTTTTTGCTAGTAGCTGTGAATTTTTTTCAACAGTTTAATAATCATTCATGATAGCAGATTAATAATCATTGACTGCAATAGTGTTAATTTTCACATGGCATTAGAGTAGTGTTGAGGGTAGAAGAGTTTTTCCCTAGGAAAGAAACTAAGGGTTTATATAACCTAGATTGATCTCTTTAGGTTTATTATTTCTTTAAGCCCTTGAGATGGCTTTAGCTAGTTTGGGAGATCAGGATAGATTGGATGGTGCCTCAAATTTTGGTGTCTAGAAGGCCATAATTTCTTTATTATTGGAAGAGAATGGTGTCAAGGATTATGTTACCAGTGTTGTAGTTGTACCAATAGATGTGACATGGCTTGCAACATATAAGGATGATGCTAAGGTGACAAGGATTATCCTTGATGGTGTCAAGGATCATATATGTTCCACATATCTCAAAGCTAGATACGATGAAGAAGATGTGAGATGCCATTTTGAATCTATACCAGAATGCTACCAAAAATATGAAGATGATTCGTAGAGAGAAGCTGAAGAATACCTAGATGAACTAGGGTGAAGATGTTACAAGTTACCTCACCAGGTTTAGACTTGTCAAGGATGAGTTAGGAGCTATCAGAGATAGTCCCAATGATGATGAGTTAGTGAGAATTTTCTAAACAATAGAGTGTCTTAGTTCAATTTTTTAGTGGATGAGATACCTTACCAAGTTGGGATTGAGTATGGACTAATTTAACTCAAGAGGAGTTTAGACTAAGTCTTGTTAATGGGGCCAACAAGAGTTAGAGAGCATTTCTCCAATTATAAGGAGGAGAACACCAATATCCATATTTCTATGAGAAACTTGTCCAAACTCAATCCAGTTGGGAAAGGGACTATTAAGTTTTAGAGGGAGAATCTAAAGATAGTTCCAGTTCATGATGTAATGCATGTGCTAGGATTAGGTATGAATTTGATTTCTGTATCTGTTCTTCAAGATAGGGGGTATAATGTACTCTTTAGATGGACCCATGTGTTGATTAAGCACAAGGATTAGAAATCACCCATAATTATTGGAGTTAGGAGTGGTCACCTTTACAAGTTGCAGTTTGATACTCCTAAGGCACTCATGAGCATTTGTAATCCTAGAGATTTTGGAGAGCTATGGCATATGAGGATGGGCAATATTCATCATGGAGCACTCAAACTTCTTTGTGAGACAATGATGAGGATTATAGAGGTGAGCACAGATAATGATGACGTATGTAAGGGATGCACGTTGGGGAAATTTGCAAAAGAATCTTTTCCAAGGAGTGACACCAGATCTAAAGGTGTTCTTGATCTAGTACATTTAGATGTATGTAGACTGATGTCAACAAAGTCTCTTAGAGGATATGAGTACTATGTTACTTTTATCAATGATTTCTCCGGGAAGACCTAAATATACTTCTTGAAGACCAAGGATGAGGTTTTCAATGGATTACAAGAGTTCAATGCTCTTATGGAGAACTTGATAGGAAAGAAGATAAAGGTTCTTTGGTCAAATAATGGAGACGAGTACAAATGAAATAACTTCGAGGAGTTATGTACCAGAGAAGGAATCAAGAGAGAGTGGATTGTTCCTTACAATCCATAGTAGAATGGAGTTGCTAAGAGGAAGAACCATTCTATATCAGAGGTGGCAAGAGCTATATGACATGACCAGGATATGCCCCACTACTTATGGGTATAAGCATGTAGTATAGTAGTCTACATTAGAACAGGGTTCCACACAAGGTACTAAGGAGGATGACACCAGAGGAAGATTTCACAGAAAGAAGCTTGATGTTAGTTACTTCAGAATATTTGGGAGTTTAGCATATTGTCATATTCTAGGTGATAATGTAACAAGTTAGATCATATTAAAAAGAGGGGTTACTTTATTGGGTATAGTGAAACCTCAAAGGCATATAGGATTTTTATCCCCAAGACCAAAAAAATTATTATTAGACGTGATGTTAAGTTCATGGAGGACAACACATTTAGAAGGTCCATATATTTTCTAGCAGATGATCAGAGTGAGTAGTGAACACAAGCTCCAAGGCCTAGTAAAGGGCAACAAAGAATAAGTACAATTACCAATACACATGTAGGCTTAGGTGGTGAAGATTCACAGAGCATGGAGCAAAAAGTGGAACAAGAAATGTATCTAGAAGACTTAGAGGTTGACATTTCATCCTCTATAGTTAGTAGTAGGAAACACAAGGTTCAAGAGACACTAAGGGATACTCAGAATTTTGTGGGAGCTCCTAGGAAAAGTACTAGACAACGGAGACAACCAACCAAGTTCAATGACTATGTGGCATTAGTTAGTTAGTTGGTAGATAGTGATGTTGGAAATACAAATGGGAAATGTATACTTCTGAAGGGTGGGGGGGGGGGGGGGGGGGGGGTGGTGAATCAGAAGTACTAATCTTTAATCAATAACACTTTTAACTTAAAACAATACATGCATGAACATATTGAAATAACATGTAAAGTAAATGCATCCACATAAACACTTGACACCAGATATGATTACCCAGAAACCCTGAGAAGGTAAAATTGGGGAGGGGATGACACCTACAATTCTTCACTACTACAGCAATAAAATTCAACTATTAAGGTTACATAATTTGACCATTCTCATGATCTGCACTATGAAAGGCATGCCTAGTTAAAGGCTTGCAAAGGATTGTTAGATCCCATCCTATTAAAGGATTTTAACACCCTACTAAAAGTGTGCCTAGCTAAAGGACTTTAGAACACTCACTTGGAATGTCACCTTGTTAAAGGATTTTTACAATGATTGTTAAATCAACCTTAGTTCAAGTGATTTCACCCTATTGGTACAGTTATTAGAAAGTAACAATAGAATGTTTGATCTGATACACTTACAACTTTTTCCTTCCTGATTTCAGATCGCAATTCTATCCACCTTGATCCTCTTGATCTATTGTAACAATGTTATATAGTTTCTCCTCTGTTTTGCAAATTGATTCTACAATTCTTCCACACTTCTCAGTCACCTTGAATGTATACTTGATCAATTCACCCCTTTCATTTCCTTTAGATCTTCACTAGCATGACCTCCTCACATACATTCATTCCCACACTCTCTCACTCTTAATTATGGGGCTTCATATCCCTTTAAAAGGACATTGGTGGCTTAGGGTTAGGTAAGAATCTACGATTGAGATTCATTCATTTCTCCTGCTCAATTCCTTCCATTTTTCTGATTGGGTGTATGTTGATCACATAGGGAATCCAAATAGATTCGGTCTTTTCTTCAAAGCTTCAAGATCTATCCATACGTCAACTCAAAAATGACTTACATAGTTGCTTGTGTCGTCACAAAAAACTAGATCCATTCTATGTTACTCGACACTAACTATAATTCTATCTTGCTTGGCATCAACTGTTCACTTGGCACTTGAACTGCTCAACACATGAGTGACTCAACACTCATTGCAACTTGGCATCTATACATATTATACTCAACATATGTTACTAGATCAGTATGAACTTAGTAAATATCTTAAGTGTGTTAAACTCAATTTTCAAAACCAATTTGAGATCAACAATCTCCACCTTTGACATAAGTGGCAAAAACACTTAACTGTATATAAGAAATCTAATTTCCTCGAGTATAATATACATATAGTTCAGCATATGTACAAAAAGTCAAAATTTTCAAAACTTTGTAATAGACTTATATACCTCAAAATTTTGTAACTCCCCCTGAGTTCATGTGCCCATTTTGTATCCAAACTTTCTTCTCTTCTCTTTGAGTCAATTTTCTTTATGTTGATACTCTTTTTCTTCAAAATTTCTAACCCTTTGTTTCTATCTAATATACTCTATTTTTGCTGGTTGCTCCCCCTTTGCTTTCTCTCTCCCTTTTAGTGTTTCTCCCCCTTTCATATTTTTCTTCCCCATTTTGACACTAATGTCAAAGGGGTTATACACTGATTATGTATTTGTCCAAGAAGTTCTTGTGGACTTCCATTATGATCTTCAAAGTAGCATCTCAGTTGTCTAATGCAACATCTAAAGATTTGATCTAGATGGATGTCTCTGTTGCAAGATGAACTAAATCATCGAATGTTAAAAGATTGGGGTCTTTCTTGAACACTACTTCTGCATAGGCTAGTTCTTTCTAAAGTATTTCCATATGGGGGATAGAGGAGGCTTTTATATTAATCAAATTGTGCTCTAATATTAGCCTCTTCTACTATTAACACAACTAGTTGATTTTGTGTATGAAGCACTAAATGAAAGTGCTTCTCACCTTCAGTTAGATTTTGAGACATTTGCATACTTGAAACCTTCAAATTTCTTTCCAGACTCAAAGTCCTATGACTTGTCTCTTTTGTGAAGAGTGTGGGATCACACAATTTTGTGTACAATGAGAATATTTTCTCAAGTACCTTCTTCACTTTCTCAATTCTATTAGCTAGTTTAACTTGTGATAGTTTTTCTCCACTAGATATCTTCTCATTGACCTTTCTTTGAAATTTCCTTTCAGACCATTCCATGAGATTAACATTGGTTTCCTGGTCTTCATTTGTCACCTGTTCAACAATTTTTGATAATTGTTCTAATATGGGCTTTGATTCATCAAGTGTTTGCAAGCTAAAGGCATATAAAAAGATGTATTTGATCTCCTAAAGTGCTTGCCTTTGTTTATACTCCTTCCTGAGTATCTCTTGATTCTTCTTTCTTTCCAGTGCCTCTTGCATACTATTAATCTTCTCTAACTTCATGGTTGCATAATCATATTTTGGTATCACTATTTATTCATCTAACAGTGCATCGCCATAGTGGAATACCTTAGCAACCTTTGTTGTCTTGGAGCTCGGTGCTGAAATTTGCAATGTTATTACATCAATGCTAAATCTCTGAAGGACTTTAGTAGGAGTTCCAATTGTTGGTAAGTTTACCAAAGTCTAAATGGCTTCTTGCTCCTTCTCTTTAGTTATGTCCTTCTCTTCATCAGATTTTCCTTGATCAATTGTGGTGCACCTTGTGTTTGTGTAGTAGGTACAAAGGCGTCTTTCTATCTTGCTTGTTATTTTGTTGGCTCCTTTTCTTTTGCAGTCTGATCTTCATCAACTTTTTTAGCAGTGTCAACCTTTGTGGATTTATCCTCTATTTGTGTCAATGGTTGAGCACTGGTAGCTATAGGAATGGAAATAGATGGTTCTTGTGCAGTCACCTTTTCCCTTGTTATGTTAGCTACAACCTTTTGTAATTCATCCACACTGACCAATATAGGATTTTTACATAGTTTTGCCTATAGTGTGGATTGGTCAAGTATTTTGTTCAAATCCTCTGCAATTAATGGATTGATGTTTTGAGGTGATTTTTCAAGAACATCTTTCATTGTAATAGTCTCTGCAGTTGTATTTGTGTCATATGGAGGGCTCATGGTTGGCAATTGTGTGTCTTCAACACTCTGTTCTACTTGCTGCTCATTAGTTGTTGCCACCTCATCTTTCTTTGGTTTTGTTTCCTCCACAATATTATCTTCTTTCTCTCTTTTTTTGTCTCTTCCTCTTTGTCCTCAACTTCTTCTTCATTGTTTCTTCCCTCAAAGGGGTCTACTTCTCCTTCCTTTATAGTTGTCAATCCATATATTAATCTCCACATTTGTGTGGACTTCTTCACAACATTTTCAATTTTATTTTGTAAAATGTTAAATGCCCTATACTTTGGTGCAAATCTACTACCATATTTCTTATTAGCTTTGATTATTTATCCTTTTGACAATTCTAGCATCATTCTAACAATGTAGATTATCTTATTTCTTTCTCCATATTTAGGCAATAGTGCCATTTATTGTCAACAATTGTATATAAATATTTCAGCATTGTGTTATCAAATTCAAGAGGGGTATTCTTTAATTTTTCCATCATGGCATATATAGACTCTTCAACCATATTCTTTTCTTCTCTGCTCAATTTACCAAAAATCAATGTTTTTCAAACCAATCAAATTTTCATTATCTCTAACATTATCACAAATCTTTTGAAGATTAGATTTGGGAGCATGACTTACCATTCTGAATTGGCTTGTGTCCTCTGACTCCGTCTTTTCATCATCCGATTTTGGTTGTGCCACATATTTTCTTCTCATTTTCTTCTGGACATGATCAATCTGCTTAGTTGCCTTGGTTTTCTCTTTGGCTTACTCCTTTTCCTTTTGAGTAGTAGCCTTTGTAGTGGCTTTGGTTGCTAGAGCTACAGGATTTGTTGCACTAGGCTTTGCAATCTTCTTTGCCTTAGGTTGTGCAACTAGTTGTGTCTTTTCTTTTCTTTTCTTTGCTTGAGGCTTGGCTAGTGCTTCCTTGGCATCATCTCCCTCACCACCTTCTTCTTCCCGATCCTCATCCATTCCTTGGGTCAAGGAAATATGTTCTTGACCTTGTTCCTCTTCTTCCTCTCCTTCTTCTTCTTCATCATCTTCTCCATCGTTGCCTTCTCCAAACTTGGCTTTGAGTTTCTTCACCATTTTATCTTTCTTCATCAAGGTTGATGTTGTTTTTAGTTTCATTTCAACCTTTTATTTAACAACATCATAGTTGCCAAAAAATTTAGTAGTCTTGTCAACTTCTTTTGCAAGTAGTGCAGTGATAGCGGCTAAAGCTTCATCAATGTTTATTTCATAACCTAGAGGCCTTAACCATCTCACTCTAGATACTACAACCTAGATGAAAGTGTAGTCAATATCCACAAGAAAAAAAATATCATTGTAATATTTCTCTACTAAGGAAACAAGAATTCTCAACCTCTATTTCATGGATTGCTTAAAATCTTCAAAATAACTAGTCATTACTGACTCAAAATTCTCTCCCATTTGTTCAATGTACTCATTTATTTGCATAGTAACTAACCTATTGGTCTTCCATCCTACTCTACCAAAAGATGGGAATTCATTTTGAACATAGGAAAATATGCATATTAGTATAGAACCAAATTTACATTGAGCACTTTTAGATTTCCTTATTGCTCCTAGGTTCTCCATTATTTGATGCAATTGTAGTTGTGCAAGATCATAAGTATGATCTTTCTTGACTATCTTGTAGCCTATATCAACTGGTGTACATGGAACACTATTTATTTGGCTTGACTGATAGAATTTGTGTGATATAACTCTAACTAAAAATTCAAGAAGTGGATCTTTGATAGTGTCAATAGTCATTACTCCCTTGTTCCATTCCGCTCTTGTATTTCACTCAATCACCTCTTTAGAATCACCCCTTAATGTTTTAGGCTAATCTAGGGTTGGGTATCTAGTAACCCTATGTACAATCCTCTTTGAAAGTTTGATGGGTCCACTTTCCAGCCATAGATAACCATCATGTATTTTGTTTAGGAGAATCTTGATCCACTCAATTTTGAAGATAGTTGGAAAATCTAGGGCACTGTTTAAACCCTTCTTCTCTACAATTTTGAATTTCTCTTTCAACACTCCACTTTCACATAACCTATCATATGCTTGTTAAATTTCCATGTCTCCAATACCTCCTACTTTGCAATTATAACACTTCCTCACATCTTGAACCATAACAACCTTAGGTGGAATAACTAATAACACACACATTGTATCATTCTTGTATGCAACTTTTGGTATGACCCTAAAATTTGGATGTTTGACCTCATTGCTAACTAATTGAACTTCAAATGGTTCCTTATCCTTTGGATTCTTAGAACTCAAGGCCATTATGCAAGATAGGGTTTTACAAATATGAAACTACATAGCTCAGTAGGTGAAGAATACCTTAAAATTTGATGAACTAAAGCTCAATCTTCACTGTAATATGTGCAAATGCTTTGTTCTTTTCTTGTCAATCGCTTCTTCACTCTACTCATTCTTGCTCTGTGATTGAAATGACAAAAAAATATGTAGAATTTTCCCTTATACCCTTTCAAAATATAGCATTTATTGCATGGTACATGTATAACTGTAAACTTGGCTTCAATACAATTTCTATTTCACTCGGTATCCATTGGTTTTCCCATCACTTAGTAGCTATAAGAATTACTCTTACTTGGCTTCTATTCAAATTTTATTCACTCGACAGGTACTACTGACTCAGCTTCAATTAGCTTTGGCTGACAGCTTAGCTCATACTAGGATTTTACTTGATAATTGAAGAGGACTTTTCACACTCAGCAATAATGTGAAAACTTAAAGATTTAACCATGGAATTTACTTATTATCTTGCACCTTTCTTCATGCTAATACATCTATTTCAGTACTATATTCTTTTGGAACTAATGTATGATAAAACATTTAAAAGTATCAGTCCCACATACCTCCTTTTGCTTAGTTTGATGAGATATGATCACTTGACCTATTAGGTGAACTGATCCCTTCATTTGATGTACTACATCCATCTTTCTTCCTCCATGTTTTTTTCATCTCTCCTTTGATGTGTTCAACATCTACCTTATCTTTTCCTTTGTTGAACTCTAAGTTAGGTGCCTTTGTCCTTGTTGGGCAATGCTTGCCGATATGACTAGTCTTTAAATAGCTAAAGCATGTAGTTTGACTCAACCATCTATCATAGTTACCACTGAAGCATGTTCTTATGCAATTCTCAGGGATATGTCCATATTCTTGACAATAATGACAATTATGTCTTGTATTGTATTTCCAGTTATAGAAATTTTCATAGCTTCTTCCCTTTATTGACTTGTTTGATGACCATGTGGACTTGGATCTACACTCAAAGGCTTTGTGTCAAACTTCTGGCAAATGTAGCAATGTCCTTCAAATTTTGGTGCATGCATGGTTCTAGTTTTGCATTCATGTGCTTGATGACCTTTTTTGTTGCACTTGTGATAATGAGTCATGTTCTTACACTTAGCATTTTTCCTAGCATTCTTGTTCCTACAAACATCAGCAGTATGTCCTTTCTTTCCACAATGATGAGAAGTAGGTTTAGAATTCTTAACTTTATTGTATCTTTCCTTAGCAACTTTGGATGATTCTCCTCCTTCAATGCTTATGTAGCCCAATCTTGATGTGTCTTTACTAGATCTAGGGGATTTCAGTAGTTTCTCAAAGTACTTGATAGCTTCATTTGTCTCATTGAAAATTTTAACAAAATCCTTTTCTCTTTTCATTTCATTCTGCAGTTGATCATTCTACAACTTCAATGTAGTTATCTCAATGTCCTTGACATTCAACTCATGATGGGCATTCATCATTTGGGTTAGGGTGTCCAATTGCATATTTGAGATCCTAGATAGCTCTACTAATTTTTCTTCCAATCTATTTGCCAAAATTATTTTGCCTTCTTCAATCATGGCCTTGTCTTCTATAGCTTTCTTCTTTTTCTTAGTCATCTCACATAGCAATATAACTTGTGATTCTTGTTCCAACTTGAGATTTTTGATCTCCTTAGCTTGTTCTCTATTCTTTTCCATGAGATTTACAATTGCTACATCAAATTCACATGAGTTACCATCTATAAATAACTTTGTGGTGTCAATCTCCTTGTATTGTGTTTCATTTTCAGCCATATTAATCTCTTTCCTTCTCTTTAGTGAACTTCGCAAAGCATCTCTGCTTCGTTTAGTTGTTATAGTAAGAGATGTATCTCAATCTTCTAATTTTCAATGGTCTTTCCCAACTTGTAAACCTTCATTTCAAGATCATTTCTCCACGTTGTAAGGCTTATCCTGATTAGAACTCAACTTTGATACCAATTGTTGGAAATACAAATGGGGAATGTATACTTCTGAGGGTGGGGTAGGGGGTGAATTAGAAGTAATAATCTTTAACCAATAAAACTTTTAAGTTAAAAAAATACATGCATGAACATATTGAAATACCATATAAAGTAAATGCATCCACATAAACACTTGACACCAGATATGATTACCTAGAAACCCTCCAATGAGAAGGTAAAATTAGGGTGGGGATGACACCCACAATTCTTCACTATTGCAACAATAAAGTTCACCTATTAAGGTTACATAGTTTGACCATTCTCATGATCTACCCTATGAAAGGCTTTCCCTATTAAAGGCTTACAAAGGATTGTTAGATCCCACCCTATTAAAGGATTTTAACACCCTACTAAAAGTGTGCCTGGCTAAAGGACTTTAGAAAACTCACTTGGAATGTCACCCTATTAAAGGAGTTTTACAATGACTATTAAATCAACCTTAGTGTAAAGGACTTCACCCTGTTGATACAATTGTTAGAAAGTAACAGTAGAATGTTTGACCTGATACACTCACAAATTTTGCCTTGCTGATTTTAGATTGCAATTCTATCCATCTTGATCCTGTTGATCTATTGTAGCAATGCTTTATAGTTTATCCTCTATTCTAAAAATTATTTATGTAATTCTTTCACACTTCTATGTCACCTTGAATATATACTTGATCAATTCACCCCTTTCATCTACTTCAGATCTTTGCTAGTATCACCTCCTCACATACATTCATTCACATGCTCTCTCACTCTGAATTATGAGACTTCATCTCCCTTTTAAAAGACTTTAGTGGCTTAGGGTTAGGTAAGAATCTATGATTGAGATTCATTCATTTTTCTTCCTCAATTCCTTCCAAATTTCTAATTGGTTGCATGTTGATTGCATAGGGAATCCAAATAGATTTGATTTGATCTTCAAAGCTTTGAGATCTATCCATAAGTCAGCTCAAGAATGGTTTACATAGTTGTTTGTGCCATCACAAACAACTAGGTCTATTCTATGTTACTCAACACTTGACAATACTGATGCTCGACATTTACTATAATTCTATCTTGCTTGGCACTTGAACTGCTTGGCACATGAGTGACTCAACACTCATTGTAACTCGACATCTATACATATTATACTCAACAAATGTTACTAGCTTGGCATGAACTTAGTAAATATCTTAAGTGTATTGACAATCAATTATCAAAACCAATCTGAGATCAACAAGTGAACCTTCTAGCTATCAAGAGGCTGCAGAGCATCAGGTATGGCAAGATGCTATGGTTGAGGAATATAACTCAATTATGTAGAATAGTGTGTGGGAGGTAGTTCTTAGACCAATAGATAGAGTAGTAGTTGAATCACACTATCTATAAGATAAAGCATAGTGTAGATGGTAGCATCAAGAAATACAAGGCAAGGTTTATGGCCAAGGGGTTCTCTCGAAACGAGGGAATAAACTACAAGGAGACATTTTCTCCAGTGGCCAAGTATACTTCTATATGAGCTATGATCTCATTTACAACACAGATGGGATGGCAGATCCATCAGATGGATGTCAAGACAACATTTTTTAATGATGAGTTAAAGGAGGAGGTATATACATAGAGCAGCCAAAAGGCTTTATAGCACACAACAAAGAGACCCACATGTACAAATTGAAGAGAGAATTGTACGGACTAAAGTAGGCTCCCAAATTGTGTTATGAGCACATTGATACATACTTGCAGGAAATGGACTTTATGAAAAGTGAAGTAAATGCTAACCTCTACTACTTGGCAGTTGGTTGTGAGATTCTCGTTCTTTTTTTTTATGTGGACAACTTATTTCTTATAGGCTCACTAGGGCTCATAGAAGACTTCCAGAGGGACCTTGTAGAAGAGTTTGAGATGAAGGACTTAGGATTTATGCACTACTTTCTAGGCATGGACATGTGGTAGACAAATGGAGATATTTTCCTTGGTCAAGGGAAATATTGCATTGAAATCTTGAAGAGATTTGGGATGGATAATTGCAAATCCATGTCTACAACCATGATCATGAATTGGAGAAAGGTAGATACATCTAAGGAGAAGGATGTAGATCCCACCTTATAAAGATAGTTGATTGGTTTGCTTATATATTTGGTTAATAGTGGGCTAGATATAGCATTTGCAATAAGCTCTCTTAGTTAGTTCATTTTTGAACCAAGGAGAATGCATTGGATAGTGGTCAACCATGTATTCCTATAATGTCCCCATCTTTTTAGCATCTCAATGGAGCTCTTAGCCTTTACATTCTCTGGAGGCTAAGTAGAGAAATAAGGATAAATTGATTAAATTAATTTCCTATAAAGTCATTAGATAAATTAAAATAAAAAGGTGACTTTATATTTAATTAATTTAATTTTCTAGAAGCATAATTAATTATTGTATTGCAAGGGAGAAGCTTCTAGAGAGTACATTTTCTAGAAATACAACTAATTATTGTATTGGAAAGGGGGAAGCTTCTAGCGAATGAAATTAAATAATATTTTATTTCCTTCTAGAATGGGGAAGGAAAAGAATACATAGAGGTAAGAGCTTCATTGTTAATCACCCAATTATTGTGAATTGCATTCAATATAAACTTGGAGTAAGAAACTAAGGTTTTTGATTTTAGTCAGCCATTGGAGAACATCAACTCTTTAGTGTTGAAACCATTTGAGGTGGTGAAATATCCACTAAATTTGGTATTCAAGAGAGCTTCAATTTAGGAGTTCTATTTGTGCTCTAATTGGAGAATACAATTATTGTTGGCTACTAGAGTACACAAGAATGATGTCGTGCTACAGTACTTATGCTTGATTAATTTCCATCCTTGGGCATCATTATTATTATTTTCCTCTTGAAACTATTAGTAGTTAGCATTGTGATTTTTAGGCATATGATTTTGCTATGATAATTCAGAATCAGATTTTGGCATTACTATAGTCATTATTGTAAGCTCATTTGTCTTGGCAAACTCATAGCAACATTGTACATGAGAATAAATTCAATAAAGGAGATACATGTTGCATACCATTTTTTTTGACAAAATATCCATTTAATAGTAGATATGATCATCATAATAGTTGTATGTCAATTGTTTGTCAAAATGTTAGTTTGTTGTAGGTATGCATTCCATATCTAGTTTCCATGTATATGCATTTAAAGTACCAAAAGAATTGCACTTGCATATTAGTTCATTGTAAGAGGCATTGTAATATCATTTGCAAATTTCTTAGCATTAAACTACAAAATCAATTTTTTTGACAATATTCCTTGAGCTAAAATCAATTAGTTTTGGCAAGGGATATCCCATTGGTATTGTAGCTAAATCCTAACATCTTGAGGGTTTAGCAATCACAAGCCACTTGGGGTTGGCTCTCACATATTTTTCACTATTAGCTAAGCTTTGCTTGATAGGGAACAAGATTTTATCAGGTAGCCTAACACCATTGGTGCTAGGAAAGAGCATAGCCCACCAAGAGATAATAGGAATGAGGATCAGGATACAAGGGAATTTTTCAAAGCAATGGTTACAAGACAAGAGCAAATGGCTCAAGCTTTGTAAGCACTCACTACCATGGTTGAGCTCATAAACCAACAAGATAGATGGAATAAAGAACAATGGGATAATAGGAGTGCTCTAGGATCACCTAGAACTCATAGAACTCTTTCCAGAATAGTAGACAGGCCTACATGTCCTACTTTTGTAAGAGAGGAACCAATACAAGAACCAACAAAGGAAGTTGAGGATGAGAAATTTGTAGATATCCTTATGGCTGCAAATGATGAATGGGAATTATTGGCACTACAAGTTTGGGAGAAGATGACCTTTGAACACTTTGTAAATCAGAGGAGAGAACAATACAGGTCACTCATATAGGATAGGAGGCCTAGGGGTCACAATAGTGAGCTGAAGAGGGCTAAAGGCAAGCTTACTATGCCTAGATTTGATGGGAGTGGTAAGATGACAAATCAAGCTTGGATTCATGATTTTATACATTCTTGGCACTTAGGCTAATGAGAAAGATTGAAGCTATCAAATATGCCACTTTGTATTTGGAGGGAGTAGCACATGATTGGTGGTAGCATGGTATGGTAACACTTTAGCATAATCAAGTGATAGAGTACCAAAACTTTGTCGATAGGTTGGTTGAAAGATTTGAAAAGAAAGATGTAGATTTTTACTTCAAGGAATTAGCATAGCTGAAACAAACTGGCAACTTGGAGTATTTCATTGGTGAATTTCAGCAGTTGGCAGTCATGGTGCCAAACATTTTAGAGTGTAGATTGATGGTTCTTTTCATTGAGGGCCTATCTGAACCACTAAGAGGTTGGATAAAGGCATTTGATCCCGTTTCTTTATAGGAAGCTACGAAAAATGCAAGAAGTATGGAACATGTAGTCCCAATAAACAAATTTCAATCCAAAGGAGCATCTTCTAGTAAGGATAGCAAACCATTTTATAAAAAAAATAGAGAGGACTAATTTTTAAAATGATTCTGAAGATAAAAATCCATCACCTTTTGACAAGGAAACATTAATTGATTTGAGGAAGAAAAAATTATGTTTCTACTATGAGGGACCCTATGATGAAAACCATGAATGTCTTCTTAGACCAAAGGGCAAAGCTAACAAAATTATGTGGGCATACTACGAGGAATCATAATCAGATAATTCAGACCAACAATCTGATATAGAGGAAATAGATGGTGAAAAAAAGGAAGACAAGGCTGAAAACTTGTCTAAAATGGAGTCCACAGATGGGCAACTTAAGGAAGCTTGTCTCACTAGTATTAAGTAGGAATAATCATTTCAAATGAGAGGAGTACTTGCTGGACAATGAGTTATAAGTCTGGTTGATACCAATGCCACTCATAATTTCAATGATGCTAGGTTGGTGGAGAAGCATAGCATACAAATAAAGGAGTTTGGGAGAATTAGAGTGAGGGTAGTTGATGGGTATGTCCTCAATTGTGATCATAAGATCACTGGACTCCCATTAGAAGTTAATAGTTATGCCTTTAAGGTAGATTTCTATGTTGTGCCTATGAGAGATACAAATATAGCCCTTGGGATGAGTTATGATATTGGTGAGTTCACTCTTAATCTCAAGGAGATAGAGATGAGGTTTAAAGTGAATGGGAAGACACAAATTCTTAAGGCAATCAAGGATAGTGATTTTAGAACAGTCTCTTTCTGGAGAATGGCTAAATTGATTCAACATGATTAGGTAGAGTGGGCAATAGAGTGCATGTTAATACCATCACAAGAGGGATAGAAAAAGACTAAATATCCTCCTAATAATCAAGAGCTTAGAGTTAAACACTCTAAGGTGTTCAGTGACATTCCACTAGGTAGACCTCCAGACAAGGGTATTAAGCACATCATTGAGTTAGAGGAGGGGGCTAAGCCCGTCATGATTACAACTTACAGGCATCCAAAGAGGTTGAAGGATGAAATTGTAAAAATCATAAAGGAGTTACTTGATATGGACCACATTAGATCAAGTAAGTCTCCTTTCACTTCTTTAGTGGTGTTGGTAAAGAAGAAGGATGGGACATTGAGGATGTGCATTGATTACATGGTGCTTAATAGGAAGACAATTAAAAATAGGTACCCCATTCCCAAGATTGATGAGTTGATAGATGAGCTTCATGGAGCTTTCTTCTTCTCAAAGATAGATTTGAGATTAGGTTATCACCAGATCAGAGTTAGAGAGAAAGAAATCAAGAAGACAACTTTTAGATGTCATTGTGGCCATTTTGAGTTTGTAGTAATGCCATTTGGGCTAACTAACGCACTTGCTACTTTTCAGAAAATAATGAATAGGGTTTTCCATCCATAGTTGAGGAAATTTGTACTTGTCTTCTTCGATGATATCTTGGTGCACAATAGATCTTGGGTGGAGCACTTGGTTCAACTTAACATGTTGTTGGATACATTGGGCTAAGAGTCCTTGTATGCAAAAGAGTCAAAATGTGATTTGAATCACATCATTAGTGCAAAAGGTGTACACATGGATCCTGAAAAGATTTATGCCATTGTGGAGTGGCCTTCACCAGTAAACTTTACATAGTTGAGGGGCTTTCTGGGATTATGTGGCTTCTATAGGAGGTTTGTGGATGGATATTCTAGGCATGCAACAACCTTGATAGGTTTGATGAGAAAGGGAGCTTTCTTGTGGACTCATGAGGTATAGGAGTGTTTTGAGAAATTTAAGGAGTTGATGACTTCCTATCTAGAGTTAGCATTACTAGATTTCAACAAACCTTTTCAGCTACACTGTGATGCTTTTGGAGAGGGCATTGGAGAAATGCTTATGCAGTGGAAGCACTCTATTGCTTATGAAAGCAAGAAATTAAGAGGGCAAGAGTGGAGCTTCGTCATATATCATAAGGGGATGTTAGCCATTATGCATTCTTTGGCTAGAAATTTAGGAAATATTTGGTAGGTAGCAAATTTTGTATCAAAACCGACCATAATAGCCTAAAAAACTTTTTTGGGGTCGTAAGATCTCAATGATATTTAGTAGAAGTGGGTGAGCAAGTTACAATCCTTTGACTTTGATATTACATATTTTAAGGTGACACAAAATGTAGTTGTTAATGCTTTATCAAGTAAAAGCATAGACTTGTGTCACCCTTTTGTAAAGGAAAGGGCTAAGAAAAGTATAACCATTCACCTTCAATGACATAAAACTAGTATTATTATTTAGAATTTGAAAACAAAGTAAACTAATGAAATGTGTACAAATAGTTGAATTTTATGATTATAATTTTTAATAATTATTTGGAATAAGAAATGATATATTTTCCTAATTTTTATAGTTAATTTTTTAGTTGTTGAAAAATGCTGAAAATTAGGGGTTTTGTTCCCACCACAAAACCATATGGAAGTAAACTTATATCCTTTTGAACTCAGAGTATGTTATAGATAACACATATATCTAGAACATTCAAAAATAAAAATTGACTTTAGACCTATATTTTCTCTTTTTTAGTGATTCAAATTCCAACTCACCTGAAATTGATAGTTTTATTTTCCCACCACATTTTTCAAAACAAATCTATTCTAACTAGAAGAAAAATTATACATTCTGAAAGAGGTTTCTCTCCTCTAGAACATCATATAATTTTAAAAAAATTTTTATGTGATTTAATATTTTTTCTTTCTCAAAATTGACATCTTTTTTAGCGTTAAAATACATGCTTACAATTTTTTTTAATTAGAATATAATACATCTAATTAAAACATTGTAAACTCTATATGAGAAAATTCTTGACTTTGAGCTCTACAAAATGGTGTTTTTATTTTACTAATAAAATATCATAAAAATAGTAAGAATTATTGAAACGTCAATTTCTAAAATAATATTTTTATTTTAGTATTGGATAAAAACTAGTATAAAACATGCATTTAATAGACATTTCTAATTGGAAAAGTTTGAGACCATATATAACTTAGCTAGAATAAATTTATCTAGCTCATATGTTTGAGAAGAATTGATTTTTGGATAGAAATGCTCAAATTCAGTCATTTTGATAAGTCAACCTGCAATGTGACACAACTTTGTACTTTTACCATATCACGTAGGCCCCATTTGAGCTTATTGATAGATATATTGGAGGATTGGAGGCACTTGATCCTTGAAAAGTATGCAAGGATGTGTGGATAGCTGGATTCATAGATGGAACTATTTAGGATAGAAGATACACCCTTTTGAATGAGCTCATCATTTACAAAGAGTGAATATTTTTGGTTCCAAGCTCAACAGTGAGTAGGATGGTTCTAGAATCTTTTCATGATTCACCTATGGTAGGACATCCTAGTTTCTAAAACACATACTAGTAGATTAGAGAGCACTTAACATGGAAAGGGCTCAAAGAAAAGGTACTTTAGTATGTTAAAGAGTGTCCCACCTGCCAACAAAATAAGCAAGAACACTCCTATCCATCCAGTTTACTTCACCCACTTCCGATTCCTGATAGGAAATGGGGATGTTTATCTTTGGAAACCATCACAAGATTTCCTAGAGCCTAAGGCAAGGACTGCATTTATGTGGATGAAGTTTACACACTTCTTTCCAATCACTACTACATATACCACTACACAAGTGGCAGAGTTGTTCTTCAAGGAGATATTTAGATTACATGGCTTACCTCAGAGCATTGTGAGTGACAAAGACAACATGTCTATGAGTCACTTGTGGCAAAAGCTATTCAGGTTATGTGTAATAGAGCTCAGTCCAAGTACTAGCTACCACTCTTAGACAGATGGTCAGATAGAGATAGTGAATAAATGAGTGGAGGGTTATCTCAGAAATTATATTGTAGGGCAACAAAAGGCATGGGTATAGTGGATTTATCTCTATGAATATTGCTACAATACCACTTATCACATGTCTATTTAGATGTCACCCTTTATGGCCATATATGGGTATGAGGCACCCAATTTTATGGATCAATTTTGAGTGACACTAGAGTGCCCAGTGTAGGTGATTTGTTATAGAAGAGTCAAGATATTGTTAAGACTCTCAAGGATAATATAACCAAGGCACAGAATTAGTAGAAGTAGTATGCAGACCAGAAAAGGATGGAGCATACTTTCGAGGTGAAAGATATGGTGTATCTTATGTTTCTACCTTACTATCAATCCACTCTCAAGAAGAGTTGTGCCAGGAAACTAAGCCATGATACTATAGTCCATTTAGTATTATTAGGAAAGTGGGAGAGATGGCTTATGAGTTAGATTTTCTAGTGGGGAGCAAGGTGCACAATGTTTTTCATGTGTCATGCCTAAAGAAGGTGCTAGGACATCATATTGTTCCTTCTGTAGTGCTTCCACCCTTGGATGATGATGGAAAATTGGTATTGGTGCTAGAGGCTATCATTGATTTCAGGGAAAGGAACTTGAGGAAACATTACTATAAGGGAGTATTCGATGAAATGGAAGGACCTACCAGTAGAGGATGCAACATGGGAGAATGAAGAGATTTTGTAGCATCTAGACTTGAAGTTGCTTGAGGACAAGTAACTTTAGGGAGGGAAGAATTTAATCTCCCCATCCTTTTATCATCTCAATAGAGCTCTTATCCATTACATTCTTTGAAGTCTATGTGGAGAAATACGGATAAATTGATTAAATTAATTTCTTATAAAGCCATTAAATAAATTAATATTAAAAGGTGACTTTATATTTAATTAATTTAAATTTCTAAAAGCACAATTAATTATTGTATTGCAAGGGAGAAGCTTCTAGGGAGTGTATTTTCTAGAAAAATAACTAATTATTGTATTGGAAAGGGGGAAGCTTCTAGAGAATGCAATTAAATAATATTTTATTTCCTTCTAGAAGGGTGAAGGAAAAGTATAAATAGAGGTAAGTGCTTCATTGTTAATCATCTGATTATTGTGAATTGCATTTGATATAAACTTGGGAGAAGAAACTAAGGTTTTTGATTTCAATCAGCCATTGGAGAACGTCAACTCTTCAGTGTTGCAACCATTTGAGGTGGTGAAATATCCACTAAATTTGGTAGTCAGGAGAGATTCAATTTAGGAGTTATGATTTTGTTTAAATTGGAGAATACAATTATTGTTGGCTACTATAGTACACAAGAATAGTGTCTTACTACAATACTTATGCTTGATTCATCTCCATCCTCAGGCATCACTATTATCACATTCCTCTTGCAACTATTACTAGTTAGCATTGCCATTTTTAGGCATATGATTTTTTTGTGATATTTTAGAATTAGATTTTGGCATTACTATAGTCATTATTGTAAGCTCATTTGTCTTGGCAAACTCATAGCAACATTGTACATGAGAATGAATTCAATGAGGGAGATACATGTTACATACCATTCTTTTGACAAAATGTCCATCTGATAGCATATATGATCAACATAATAGTTGTATGTCAATTGTTTGTCAATATGCCTATTGTTCATGGGTATGCATTTTATATATTGTTTCTGTGTATATGCATTAAAAGTACCAAAAGAATTGCACTTGCATATTAGTTCATTGTAAGAGACATTTTAATATCATTTGCAAATTTCTTAGCATTAAAAGGAAGCATACAAGTGTTTGACAATATTACTTGAGCTAAAATTAGTCAGTTTGGACTAGGGATATTACAATAGTGTGTTACTTGCATGGTACATTTGAGTATGGGATCAAATAGGTTTGAGGTGATGGTATTAGGTTGATGGGTTGTACTGACATAGATTGGGAAAGAAGTACAACAGACAAAAGGAGCACTTTAGGGTGTTGTTTCAGTTTGGGATTAGGAGTTGTATCTTGGTTCAACAAGAAGTAGAAATCCATGGCTTTGAGTTCAGCAAAAGTAGAATACATAATAGCTAGCATGACAAAATGTGAAGCTATATTTCTTTGGAAGTTGTTAGTATCCTTTTTTGGTCAGAAGGTTGAGACTACTATGATAGATTATGACAATCAAAGTTGCATCAAGTTGTCTAAGAATCCAATGTTTCATGATAGGTCTAAACATATAGACATCATATATCACTTCCTCATAGATTTTGTACATTGGGAGGTTTTTTAGCTATAGTACATACCTATAGAGGAGTAGGTAGAAGACATTATGACTTTAAGGAATTAGAGAAGGCTAATTCATCTTCTTCAAAGATAAGTTGGGTGTCATGCAGAACAACTTCTTTACTAAGAGGGAACATTAGTTTTAGGTAGCTTGGACAATTGTTCAT
This sequence comes from Cupressus sempervirens, assembly GCA_028749045.1. NCBI lineage: Eukaryota > Viridiplantae > Streptophyta > Pinopsida > Cupressales > Cupressaceae > Cupressus > Cupressus sempervirens. Next base: position 820,244,891 of record CM053785.1, read on the forward strand.
CCATATGTGATCAATTAACATATAATTTTTAGAATTATGACACATATGTGTTAATTAATTGACTCCTTCTAGAAGCAACTAGTAACCTATTGGTTAGGTTGTTTTAATTGAGAAGCAACTGAAAACTTCTTGGTTAGGTTGTCTTGATCAAGAAGCAAATAGAAACATCTTGGTTAGGTAGTATAAAAGGGGGTCAAGGGAGGAATTTGGAGAACAAAACAAAACATAGTAGAAAAAAATAGAGGAACACAAGTTGTAGAAGCATTTGCAATGTTAGCAAATGAGTTTGCAGTGATAGCAAATAGTCTTGCAATGTTAGCAAGAACATAGTGATAGAGTTGGGGATAGTAGTGAGGAATATCAGTAGGAGAAATTAGGAGGTTGTGTAAATTTTTCTAGTGAGAGGCAAGGAATTTTGTATCTCTTGATTTTTTGAAGTTAATATATTTTTTCCATCTATAGAACTAGTTTTCCCTTAGGGGTTTTTTGGGGATGATTTATCCAAAAATAATGTTTCTTTGTGTTGTGAATTTCTTTCTGTATTTTATTGGTGAAGTTCCAGTTCTATTATTTTTCAGTATAAGTTGTGAATTTGCTTTTAGCAATTTAATAATTATTTATGATAGAAGATTAATAATCAATGATTGAAATAGTGTTAATTTTCACACCCTTTTCATATTGCTATCATTTTTTCAATTATTTTTCTCAAGAAAACTAGAATGCATGCCAAAGTTTTGGAGCATGTTTTCCTATTTAGGAATAATGTAATATGGCATTGGCATTTGGTTATAATTTTAGTTAGAACTGATTTTATATGTCATCAAAAAATAATAATTTCTCATTCTATGAGTTTTATGAATTTCCAATCCTTCACAATTTTCTGATCCTTCACAAATTTAAGGACCTTTATGTGACTGAAGAGCCTCAAGGCTAATAATTTACAGATTGAAAAATGTAACTCAAATGAATATAATCATTGGCTAAGATGAATTTCTAGGAAATATTTTAATAACTTGTGCAATGTCATGCCTGACCACTACTTTGGGTTTTTCTACAAATTAGGACCTTGCTGTTTTAAGATTTCGTTATGATGTTATGATTGAATTTCTGTAGAACTTGGTTATAATACTGTTGTTGAATCATGAGACTGATGCTGAATGTATTTTCTGTGAAGAACTATTTTTTAGCAATAAATGTGATTTAGGATTTTATGAATTGAATTTGACATATCATTGATTTCATGTTGATAGATTATCGATTATATTATTATGTTTTTAACTCTTTGTTTTCTGCATTCTATTTCATGCTGTATGTTGACTTGAAATTTTAGATACACTTAAATGGTAATATGCTATATGTATTCAGAATCCTTCATTGTACTTTCATATATGTAACTATACGGGGATTAAATATTTATATCATGTTAACCCTTAAGATGGTTTCGTTTCATGACTCATATTAACTTGTTACTTGAGGAAAACATAGTTTGCATTTATATTTATATATGTGTTTTCTTATGTTAAAAAGTCTAACACCTTAGTGGAGGTTGGCATATACATTTTTATTTTTTTTTAAAGTTAAATCACCTCTTAAGCATTAAGCATTGATGTAACCCTAAATGGGTATCGATTGCTATGAAGGAGGGTAACATCATTTTTTTTGTTTGAGCCAAATTCATGGCAGTGGATTTGGTACTGCCGAACTTATGGCACTAATATTCTTATGGTGTAAAAAATTCTTGTTATGGGGTGTTATGGCACTGAAGTTTTAGTCGGCCATATCTTGATGTGAGTTGGGTTTTGCTGGTTATGGGCCGATTTCTAAGCCGCATTGCTCTGTTGGTTTTACATCTGTGATTTTGTGATGAGATATTGGCATTTTTATGGGAGTTGGTTGGAAGGTAAAATTTCATATTGGGTTTAGCTTGATGGAGTTATTCCTCAGTAGTTGGCTGTTGTTGTTTATGGGTTTTCTGCTTCACCCCATTGTGAAGTCTTCTACGAATTGTGTGAGTCGACATTGTAGAGTTTGCTCACTAGTGTTGGATTCAGCTTTTGGGGCTTTGGCATCAAGTTGGATTGAAGAACAATCTTCCATTTTCAATTTTATAGGTAGGGGGAAATTTCTTACCCTACTCTTTTGCTCTGTTTGCAAATGCCATGCTATTTTCATTTAGCATAATGTAATAGTTATTAGATTTATATATTGTGAAATTTTACATTCAAGGATGAGTATATGCATTGCGTGCAATGCATAGTTATGCATATATTCACCTTTGAATGTGGAAGTTGAGAAGAAATATGACTGGATGTTGCTTCATTTATGTTTAATTAGCTTTGCCCCAAACATATGTTTCCCACCAAGTTGAGTTTTGTGAGAAACATATGGTTGTGGCAGTGAGCATGTTGGCTATTGTGTTAATAGCGAACAAGTTTTTGTGCTCCCTTTGGTATGAGCTTTATGAAAAACCCATACCTCCAGCTTACTTGGTATTATATAACAAAATGTGAGTGGCTCGGCCTCAGACTTGAAAATGCTTTAAAATAATGGGCTCGTGTCTGCTATCGAGGGCAGAGGCATTTTGTCAAATGGATAGCGTGAAACCATAACAATGTTAAATTATCATGTTATTTGCATAGCATTTTATGGGTAATGGAATTTTTGAAATATTTTCATGAATCATGGTCGATATACTGTCTGAACATTGTTAGTTTGAATTCCTTATGATAGTTACCTTGGTTTATGATATTAATGAGTAATACGAGGGTTTTGTCATTATTTTTTAAAAAATAGTGTGTCAAATCCGAACTTGGTTAAATTATTTATTGAAAATAGTATCTTAGAAAATAGTAACTTAGTAAATAGTTGGTGATGGTTTTGGAAATGAAAATTTGTCTAATGTTTTAAAAGAAAACTTGTTCCGAATAGGAAACCCTGTGATAGTATAAATTATTCCATAACTTATGATGGAGATTTGAGTTATGAATAATTGTTGTTGTGGAATTGGTTGCAAATGAACAAGACATTATTTCAAGAGCATAGATATAGATAGATGTTGTTGTATCACCAAGGTCATTATGTGAATAGCTTGTGAGTATCTTACTGTTTTTGGGATTTTGCATCTTAATCATTTTTGGTCATTGATGTAATGTAAGTTATATTACATATTTGTAAGTCATATTTCAAATTTAATTCAGATATTGTATTTTAAATGTTGATTGTAGTTATAACTGGGTGGTATCTCACCGTTAAACAGTGGTAAAACATCAATAGACACTTGGATATTCAGTAACTTTGTAGATTATCTTTTGTTCAGCATTGACTGCACTTGGATTTAGTAATACTTGATTTTACTATGAAGTGTTTTAATAAGCATTTACATATTGTTTTGAAATAAGATGTATTTCTATCCTTAGATAAAATGGAAAGTCATTTTAAGATATGAGACGGATTATGATATATGTTGGTGTGATGTTATTTAAAACAAGGGTATCATATGTACATTGTATTATTATCTTGGCCAATTCGGAGGTTAAGATTAGTTTATTATAATAGTAGAAATAAGTAGTACAATACTATGACTGGTAAATATCATTTAACTGATGTAGCAGTTTAGTGATATTTACAAGATCGTAATATTGTAGTATTTACTTCTATTATTAAAATAACCTAAGTTTACTTTCAAATTGATAGTAGAAGATGAGAGTTTTAAAAGATGAAGAATGTAATACCATGAGAAATCAGACTTGTTATTAGTTACATGTGCATTCTTAGAATATCTGTTTGATGTGTATGTTAAGGATAGCTGTAGTGAACGTATATCGAGGTGACTGAATATCAATTTATTCTATTTAGTTATTTAAATTTAGTGATAATTTTAAGATGAATTGGGAGGGTTAATTATAAATAAAAGATAATTGGCCTTACCTATGACTTAAACTAGTAAGGTTAAGTACGGAGAACAAGGCAGGTCTTTATTGCGTCATTTCACGAGTATTATAGAGAATCCCACTATGTGTTGTCTAAGGGCTTACCATATACGGATGCAGTATCTTAGCACCATAGTGATGACACCTTAGTATATATATGGTTCATTAACTAGTTATTCTTAGTGCGAGTTAAATTTTGCATTGTTTAGAAGGTGTTACTTCTTGCATAGTAATATTGGAATTTCACTATGTTATGTGGTTTGATATCTGCATTAAGGTTTTATATATATGTTAATTCTAACATGTATGCAGGTGGACTACGCTTTTTAACTCAGTGTGTACTAAGCCCTTTGTGTGTTGTGTTGCATGTTTGTGTAAATTTTTAGGTGTTCAAGTTGAATAACTAGTGTGAAGGAAGACTGTTGAAGTTACTTCTTGAAATTGAATTTGATACTTGTAAAATTCATTTGTTGGACCTAGGTGTCTTTGAATGATACCATTCATCAATATTGTACTGAACTCGTCATGTATAGACATCTTTATGGAAATATATTTTGATGATATATTCTTTTATGTTGAGGTTTACAATTTTGAGAATGATTCAATCTTTGTATTTGATCTTGCAATATGATGATTAAATAAAAAAATAAAAAAATCCATGGTTCTTTCTGTTTGTTCATGGTTAAGTTGTATATTTATTTTTGGTGTGTTATACACAAGAATAGTAGAAAATTAATTGCATATGTTTTCCTTTGTCAATCGAAGACAAGGTTGACCATAAGATTGTAAGAGAAATGCCAAAATGTTTAAGGCTAAAAAACAATATAATCTAGAGATGTGTTAGGAGAAAATTAGTTATATCCCAACAAAGAGACTTTATAGTGTAGATATTTTGAATATATTTATTTAAAAGGAGATTGAATAAAATTATTGCATTTCTTTGTTTGAATGAATAAGTTAATTTATTGAAATTTGCAGTTTCATTTTTACAAGAGTAGGAGAATTATAGGGCATCGTTGCACCGCAATAGTAGATACAAATGAGATTTATAGGGAAAACATGATCTAAGATCAACAACCCTGGCCTTTTTCTTGCACTACCTTGCTAATCTCCATAGTTACTACTTACAAATGGAGCAGCTTAAACATCACACACTAAGCTTAATTCCTAGACCAAAAGTCTTAAATAGTCAAAATTGATTGTTTTTACCCAAGCTTAATTCTTCCCTTAGTGTGTGGAGTTGAAGTGTGGCCGTTACAAATGCCCACAAGAAATCAACAATGAGAAATCAAAAAAATGATAATAAAAACATAAAATTATGCACTTTTAGCCATGCAATCCAAGCTCATAAGTATAACCCTTCCTGTCATGCAATCAACCAATGCTTATCCAAGCCTGAAAGAAAAATGTGCATAAATCCTATGCATACCCATTGAAACCACAAAAGATCTATGAAAAATATCATCAATTACACCCTAAGAACCCTAAAGTCCTTTTCACATTTCAGTATCACAATTTGTAGAAAAAAACTTTTCCAAATGACTTTTAACAGCATGAATGCAACTCCCTAGCCCATGGCCATGCCCTAGCATGAACAGCATGAAATCAACAATGAGAAATCAAAAAAATGATAATAATAACATAAAATTGTGCACTTTTAGCCATGCAATCCAAGCTCATAAGTATAACCCTTCCTGTCATGCAATCAACCAATGCTTATCCAAGCCTGAAAGAAAAATGTGCATAAATCCTATGCATAACCATTGAAACCACAAAAGATCTATGAAAAATATCATCAATTACACCCTAAGAACCCTAAAATCCTTTTCACATTTCAGTATCACAATTTGTAGAAAAAAACTTTTCCAAATGACTTTTAACAGCATGAATGCAACTCCCTAGTCCATGGCCATGCCCTAGCATGAACAACATGAAATCAACAATGAGAAATCAAAAAAATGATAATAAAAACATAAAATTGTGCACTTTTAGCCATGCAATCCAAGCTCATAAGTATAACCCTTCCTGTCATGCAATCAACCAATGCTTATCCAAGCCTGAAAGAAAAATGTGCATAAATCCTATGCATACCCATTGAAACCACAAAAGATCTATGAAAAATATCATCAATTACACCCTAAGAACCGTAAAATCCTTTTCACATTTCAGTATCACAATTTGTAGAAAAAAACTTTTCCAAATGACTTTTAACAGCATGAACGCAACTCCCTAGCCCATGGCCATGCCCTAGCCTATAGTCCTCTTCATGTTCTCTTCACTCCCTTCAATTAAAATCATTATTTGTGATCCATTCCCTCAACATCTTATATAATAGTTTTCCAAACAAGTGGAATTAAATCATTTTGATCAACAAGTCAAGGGATTTCATTACATAGGAATCTAACTATACTTGGAAGTTCCTTTCATCCACCTACAAAAACTAGAATTTCCACCACTGAATGAGTAATTATTACAAATGTTGTAATCTCATTTCACAATTCTTCTCAAATAATATTAGCAACGAACCCTTAAATTTTTCTCTTCTTCTGGTTGTGGATTAGATAGGAATTATGGATCTTTCTCTTCAAATGCTACAAGTAGTGCACACTTGCATTAATTATTTTTTCTAGGGCTAGTATTTGCGACAAAAATACTGCTAAGATCTTCAATTTAGAGAAAAGCTCTACGGTATGCCTTCCTTAATTATAATTCCTTGAGATTACATACACTACAAATCAAGTGATGCCTACAAAATATATGCACTGTAAAGAATGGAGATCTCAAAAGCTTTAATTTGGTGAATTAAAAATAATACTTTAGAGCTTAAAATACTATAAATTGAAATGAAATATTGGAACTCCAAACTAGTGAATTACACAAGAGACATTAGACAAGTAAGCACTATAGATTGGAAAAGATTTTGTACAAGAAATGGTATCGTAAATCAAGAGTCCAACTACATGCATATTTGAAAATGCAAGTCAAAATGTGGAGCTATTGATAACCTATGTTTTATCCCCACATTCCCTAGAATGTATGCACATTCCATATGCCTCCCTAAGAGTTTGTGGTACCAAATTTATGAACTGAAAGAGATTAAAATTTTAGTGAAATTAGTTTGAATTAAAACTGAAATATGGTTCACCCATAGTTACAAAATCTTATGTCCCTATGTCTCGGTACAAATCTATAGATTGTTGAAATAAAGTGTAGAGCACGCAAAGGAGACAAAGTGATCATCTTAGCAAGCCTCAATCAGGAAAATTCTTCCCAAGCCTCTACCATTTACACATAAGTGTTATTCATTTGAGAATGGATCTAGATAATCCTTTCTATTTAGAAAAAACCACCCAAAATCTTGGAATATGTTGAGATTCAAAGAAGAAATTTTAGAAAGTCCTTTCCAAATGAAAAGTTAGAAACAACATACAAATATTTACCCAGATTGAGGTGAAGCCCACTTCATCATTAATTTGGAACTATTATAGAGAGCCAAAGATTTTCACAAACCAATAGCCAATATCTTGAACATAGCTTTGACAATCTCCTAAATTCTCAATGTTGTCAAATAAACAATCTAAAACAATTTGTTGAAGCATCTTTGTATTTTGGGGTAGTCATTTATGATCATAAATCCTTTCGTAAGATGAAATCATTCACCCCTTGGTTATATCTACAACCTTTGATGGGAATTGCAAACTTTGTTTCCCATATTTCTCATCTACCTCTTTCTTTTCCAAGATATGTTCAGTACCTGTCAAAGTATTTACCTTGCATGGTATGTATTAAACCCCATGTCATTTGAAAATAAAATCTAGGTAATTTTTATAATATAACTTAGGCATAGCCTTTTCCTCCATATGAGAATGGTTCTAATTGATATCTATTTTTTCATGGTTATTAATCTTTTTAATATTACATAAATTTTTCCTACTTTTTTCTTCAGTGTAATGATAGTTGTTCATGAGTTTTGTTATTGTTGTTGATTAACAATGCAAATTACTAATTTTTTAAATGTGTTATGGGTATGAGTTAAATGATTTTTTTATGTGCTATTGGTATGAGCTAAATGATTCTTTTAACAATATTCTAAAATAGAATAAACCAATGATTTTTTAGGAAGTTTCACTTTTTAAAAATTTAGTATTTTTTCTTTAATTGTATTTTCAACTAAAGTAGTCTCATATAATAAATGATTTCAAAACAGATTACTTTCTTTGTAGAAATGTGTACATTTTGCTTAAGGATGGAGATGTGCAATTTATATATTCAAAAATTTATGAATTATTTGGTGGAAGCATATCTTTGTTTTAGTTGTGTCATTCAAGAAATTTGGTTTCTCTCAAACTTATTATTTTTCAAGCTATTGTTATGATTTGAAATAATTTGTAGAAGGTAAATTTAATAATAATAAAATAGTTAATTATAGTTTAAATAGAAATATTTTATTAAAAATTAAAGTTTTGTATGAAACAATACATAGTTGCATTCAAATGGACCTTTGTTATAAAAGTTTGGATAAGAAGTCATTGCAAAGTGCCTTATGAACAACTTGAAATCTTAAACCACTCTAAGAAATATAAATATGACTATTTTAAGTGATTCAATAATTTTACCTGTCACTAACCTTTTATATTAAGCTTCCAAGACTATATGTATATGTATATATGTGTGCACAGCGTGCATGTGTACTATAACTCCCTGCTCAAAAACCCAAGAGAAATAAACCTATCGTGTTACAATGTTTACTAAACTTTTTTTTATATAATAAGTTTAAATGACATCAAAGTAACAATAATGTGGAAGCAATATATGCATACACATCAAGTACACATAAGAAAATTAAAAATACAATTTCCATTCCTCAAAGGTTCCTTCACATTGAGTCACATTAAAAAGTTTGTATTAATTAGTTTAAGTCTCAAGTACAAAGTCTCTTGATCATAAAGAAATAACAAAAACATTATCACACAAGAAAATGCATAAGTATAACTAATAATATAAAAGCGCATTAATTGAATGACATCCACTACATATGTCACAAGGTATGTGAAAATAGATACAAATATGTTAATATATAATACAATATCCCATAGGATCTCAAAACATATGATACATAGATACATCAAATGAATAGAAGTCTCTAAGAGAAGAATAAGAATGATAATGGTATCATTGTATCAATGAGCATCCAATAACAAGCAATGTAAGTGGGACCCAAATGGTAAGAAGACACTACCTCCTGACCACTTGGTCATCTAATCAGGCTCCCACTCCCACCGTGCAGGAGAGATAATGTACAATCTACACATAGATAATCAAGTCATAAAATAATCTTAGGTAAGGAATCCTGATAGGAAAAACTACCTCAAGGGTAACACAAATTACACAAGAAGAAGATATAATCAAAATTGAAAGGACACTCATCCAAACCAACATTATATATCAAAATCAACAACTGATACCAAGTACAAATCAAATATCAAAACCAAAAAGATAAAACCACCTCCAAATCAATGTCAAGTGTCATAAGCACAATAACCAACAAATGAAAACTATCATCAATAAAAATAAACCACCAACCATAACTCCAACAATAAAAACACCACCAATGAATAGCTAATATTTCATGCATAAAAGTCAACTGTCAACAATAAATGACATCCAATCAATAAGAACCTACAATACATACACCATCAAAAGTACTATCCAACAAGTACAACACTCGACACAAATATAAAAAAAGAATGAAGGAGACTCAGGCTACGTACTTGATGAAGGGCCATGTGAGGCCTCACCCCGACCCATCCTAGCATCGATGATACATTATTATTTTGATACTTATGACTCGATATGTCAGAATATTGTTTGATGCACTAAACATTATTATGCTATTTATGATGTGTGATGCTTTACTTTCAGATATTTGATTTTTTCATTTAATGCTTTATGAACATGTTCAATGATGAAGTAAATGAATGCAAAACTAACATTTTGATTATACAATTTTAATAGTCAAAAATATGAGTAGAATTAGATAAATAATTGATCATTAAAAATGGATGTTTTAATTTATATGATTTTTTTGATACATAAATTACATAATGCATCTAGTTCCTTGAACCTACTGATGTGTGCAATGAGTGTGTAGGATATGTAGCTAGGAAGCCTAATGGAAAGACAGAACTAAAACCCCTTGTTAATTTGTGCTATCTTTGCATTGTCTTCTTTGAAGGTTGTTAATTGGTCTTAAAATTTTCCTAGCTTTGTTTGGTACATTAAAGCCTGTAAGGCTTAAAAACATTAAATTTAAGTGCCCTAGGGGTAAGGGTATGGGTGGGGAGTACATTCCACCCCTTTAGCCTCCTTGTTTGACTTTTAGGGTCACTCAAAAACTCTACTTTTGGTGGAATGCGAAAATTGATTATAGTCTTCCACTTGAGTTGGACTCAAAACTCCATCTTGAGGTTACTTGAAGTCTAGTTGAGTTAAGGGATGATACTTAGAGGCATTTTGGAGTAGTTTTGGGGTTGTTACCCAATCTCTAGTTTTACAGAAAATTTGAAGATTGAAGGAAGAAAAGGGAAAAGCTCTTCTCAACTTTCCATGTTACCATAACTCTTGTGAAGGTAGGAGTTCTTCACTTTTTGATTTTGTTTCTCCATGTTGTTCATGATTTAATCATGCATAAGTTGTTGTGTTTTTGTACTTTGTTTTTCTTGCTTTTGTATTGGGATTGATTTGGAGAGATCTTAACTTGTTCTTGATGCTCTTCTTATGCTTGTTTTGATGTTTTGTTTTGAGGGGATTTCATGAAGATTTTTTTGGCATTACTCACCCTTGGATAGGGAAGAAGTGGGCATGTACAAGGGAAGGGCCTTAGTTGGACCTCAATGGTGTAGAGTTTCCTCTCATGGTGAGAGGAGGGAAAGAGGGTAGGGTGTATGGGCCCCTAATTTTCATCACATGCCTTGTTTGATATTGTGAATTATTGAATATGGAAAGGAATGAAAATCCTTGTGGAAATAGCCCCGAAAGGGCCTTGTAAAAGAATGGAAATTCTTGAAGTTTTAGCCCTGAAAGGGTCATGTTTTGATATGGTGATTGACATCTCCCCTTGGGAAAATCCACCTCCCCCCTAGTCAGGTCCTATGTTTGGATCTATTGTGTAAAACTGGGTTACGGTGCATGCTTGAATTGTTCTTGATGTTGTGATGATTCACCTGGGTTAGCTCTTGTCTTCTCCTTGTGTTTCTTTGAAGTTTCAAAGGTATTGGAAGAGAGTTCTTGTGAAGGATTTTGAAGAAATTTCTTTTGAATTGTAATATTATGTAAAATGTATTTGAATTTTGGATGTATTGGCAAAGACATTGGGTTTTCTTACTGGTTCTTTCCCGATGGAGCCTTGAACCAGGATGAATAATAGAGACAGAAAAAGATTATGAAAATCTCCTTGTATTGCTCTTATGTGATTCCAGATTTTGCATATGTATGTGAGAAATTATCTCATTGGATAATGTCTTGAATTATGAAGTTTCAAGTTTTCAATTATGTTAATAAAAAAAGCAAATTGATATGTTGAAGTTTCAAATTTGATTAAGAATTTTGGTTCCACCTTGAATTCTGAATATAAAGGAACTTATACCTTGCTATGTGATGATTTATAAAACATAAATTATAGGAGAGAAAATAAATTATAACCTTCCTCACATCCATGTATTAGCATGCTTCAAAGGGGGAATTAATGTTTCATTAGGGTAAAAATCACTCCTTGTATAAATATGTAGATAGCAAAGAAAATCATACCAACACTTGGTCAAAATTGGCTTCAAAATAAAAATGTGCATCTCCAGGAGTGAAAAATCTCTCTGGAAAATGTATGGGGAAAATTTTAGTTCCCCTCTAAGTCACAGAGAATATTCTCTGAATTATTCCTTGAATTGCAACTAAAAATCAATATTAAATCTTTAAAAAAAAGAATATAAATCATTTACATTTGAAATTAACATAATTAAATACATGTCTTGTTAACATTCCTCAACCATAAAACTTTTGCATTAAATCCCTAGAGGCTAAGAGGCAGGCACTAGCCTGGGACCTTATGTTCATTTTAATTTTTTAATCAATTAAAACCTAAACTCTACCCACTAAAATTAATATTTTTACCATTGTCTTACCATTTTCTTCTAACCCTTAAGGGCTAGGCATGGGCAAGGGTATTGTTATCATCATGCCACTTATGGCACGTCATGTCATTGGGGAAGCAGTGGGAAGTCCTTTCTAAATTCAACTTAAATGTTTTAAAACAAAATCTAACTTAACCCTTTTTTTTTTCCTTTCCCCCAAGCACACACATTAGGAAAGCTAACCCCTGCACATTTTTTGGGGACTAGTACTACACAATACAATCTTGGAGAACTGCACAAGAGCCTTGGGTTCTGCCCAAGTTCATTGGTTATGGCGTAGGGTGGCCAAGTGGCCAAATGGGAAGGAGTGGGGTAGGCCTTAGGATAGTGGGTTAGGTTAGTTTAGTTATAGGTTAATCTTAGATTAGTGTTATTTAAATGTTAGACTGTAATAATGTTAGTATATTCTGATTTATGGTATTAAGATAGTTAACTTAAGTTAGTATGTTAGTTATTGTTTAGTTAGGTAGAAGTTAGTAGGGTTGGAGAGGATAGAATGGATAAAGGGTTAGGTTAGTTTGGGTTTAGGGTGTGGTTAGAGTAGTAGCATTTTGTTTTGCATTAAGTTTGGGATTTAATGAATATGTGTTGTTTTACTCCTAGTATATGTTCAAATTAGATATTGATTAGAGTGTAAACTATTGTTATTTGTTAGTTGATTTATTTAGTTTAGAATTTTGCTAATAGTTGTTAAAATTAGTTAGTCTTATTTTATTGTTAGTAATTAACATGTTTTAGATGTTAGCATATTAAAATATGGGTTAGTATTAGTTAGATGTTAGAATTGTTAGATCTCTATGTTAGAGTTATTTAATGTTAAACTCTCTTTTATTTAGAAAGTTAAGGTAGTTAGTGGTTAATTTAGTTTTTTTTTTTAAATTTTGGAAAAAAGTTAATTTGTCTTTGATTAGATTAGTGAAGTTGTAGTTAGGATTTAATAATTTTTAGATTTTAGTATTAAATAAAGTTTTTAAATTAGATATTTGTTATGTTCAAAGTCAATTAACTTATATGTTTTTTTTTATATATTAGATGTTAGTGATAAATAAGTTTAGTTATTATAAATTTGATTATAATCTAATCAAGTTTTAGTTAGTATGTTATTTTGTCTAAATCTTTAAGTAAAACTTAAAGTTAAATTTGTTGTTAGTTAAGTCTTATGTATAAGTAATTTTATTTTTATGTTTTCATTATCATTTAATTAGTGTAATTTAGTTCTAGGATAATGAAATTTTACTTAGCTTCATTAACTAAAGTAGCATGCTTTGTTTTAGTAAACGTCAGTATTACTAATTGTTTTAAAGTGTTACGTTAATCGTAGTTAGTCTTGTTAAGCTAGAACTTAGTTTTAAAGTTGTTAGGATTTTAATATGTATATTTTTAATCATGAATTAATATTAGCTAGTTTTGTATATTAATTTTAGTTAAAGGTTTAAACTTAATTAAGTTTTATCTTGGTCATAATTTTAATGTTTTTTTTATAGTAAAGTGTAGTCTGAGACATTCTTTTGAAATCAATAAATGCTACACTCTTAATTAATATTTAGTAGGAATTTGATTAAATGTAAATTTAGTTTATTTGTTAAGAAAGTTAATCATTATGTTGTAAACATAACAAGTTATGTTAGACTACTAAGATAATGTAGTTTTTTTTGCGTAGTTAAATTTAAGACTAATTTATGTGGTTGTTCAAATAATTCCAATATATATATCATTGAAATCTTAATGTAAGAACGAACTAAATGTTGATACCAATTTAATAATGAGAATTTAACAATATCAATGTATCTCCTCTCATGAATATAAATTTAAGATGAACGTAGTTGATGCATCCTTGCGAATCAAACTCTTAAACCTTTGAGAACCCAATTATTATTTATTATTAAAAAAAATAAAAAAAAATGTGTGTTTTACCCTAAGTTTTGGTCATGACAGGTCACATCACCCTACCAACTCATAACCAAGAATGCAACAATATGGTGACAAAGATAGATAAAATGCTTCCCAAGCAATTTTATTATACTTGAAAATCCTTACAATATTCTCCGAATGAGAGAACTCTGAATTCTGACAATATGAGAGAGCTTCCAAACCAAGAGCTTCCAAACCAAGAGCTTCCAACTAGAAATTACACTTGAATACTTCTACTTCCCGAACTTGATTACAAACGATGATAAGCCTTTCTTAAATAGGCACTTCCAACCCAAGACATTACAAACACAACCAATGTGGGATAAAAGGTAAATACAACTACCTTAAAACAAATATTAAATTCCCACTCAAATACAACTGAGCACCACCATGTGGCCCAATTAGAAATTTACATTTCCTTTGTGGATCACAACAAATATTAAATGCATGATTTAAGGAACTTTTCACAAAGTTCTAAGATGCCACCTACAAACCACGATTAATGGAATGACAACTATTTTTTTTATTTTTCTATTTATGAAACCTATGCACCTTGAAAATAAAAAATCATCTCTTCTCCTTTTTTCTATTTTTAAATTTTATTTTTTTAAAATTCTTTCTATTTTCATCACTCTCTCTCTCCTTCACATTTTTTTAAAGTAATAATTTTGACTTTTTTTTTTTTCCCGTGATGCAAGATGCTCCTGTATCAATACTATGGAGTGTTGTCACATGAGTAAACTCTAAGGTTACCCTAGTAGTCTCTTAGGACCCCACTCCCCTAGTGACTCTATGCGGAACCAGAATACCTTATTGTGAAGATAAGGAAACTAGTCATACTTCTCAAGGTATCATCTCATTCTCATCTTTAGTCTATATGGGTAAAAGCACAAACATGTGTCACCCTTCTATAATGGAAAAGGCTAACAAAAGTATAATTGTTCACCTTCAATGACATAAAATTGGTATTATTATTTTGAATTTGAAAATGAAGTAAACTAATAAAATGTGTAGAAATGGATGAAGTTTAGGATTATAATTTTTAATAATTATTTGGAATAAGAATTGACACATTTTCCTAATTTTTATACATAATTTTTTAGTTGTTAAAAAATGGTGAAAATTAGGGGTTTAGTTCCCACAACAAAATTATATGGAAATAAAATTATTTAACTTTGATCTCAGACTATGTTATAGATAACATACATAGCTAGAACATTCAAAAATAAAAATTGGCTTTAGACCTATATTTTCTCTTTTATAATGATTCAAATTCCAACTCACTTGAAATTGATAGTTTTCATGTCCAACCACATTTTTAAAAACAAATCTATTCTAACGAAGACAAAAATTATATATTCTAGAAGAGGACTCTCTCCTCTAGAACGTCATATAATTTTTAAACTTTTTTTTTTATGTGATTTAATATTTTTTTCTTTGTCAAATTCAACATCTTTTTAAGTGTTAAAATACGTGCTTGTAGAATCTTTTAATTACTATATAATATATCTAATTAAAACACTATAAAATCTATATGAGAATGTTCTTGAAACTAAACTCTATAAAATAATATTTATATGTTATTAAAAAAATCATAAAAAATAGTAAGAGTTATTGAAATGTCACTTTTTTAAAATAATTTAATTTTTTTAGTAAATGGATACAAACTAGTATAAAGCATGCATTTAATAGACATTTTCAATTGGAAAAGTGTGATAACATATATAACTTAAGTAGAATGAATTTATCTAAATCATATGTTTGAACAAAATTATTTTTTAGATATAAATACTCAAATTCCATTGCTTTGATAAGTCAGCCTAAAAGGTGACACAACTTTGTATTTTTACCCATACAAGAACTCAAGGCATAGATGAGATAAGTTATCTTTTTAATTTATCTCAAGGCATGGGAAAGGAAAGTATTTTAATTACTATGTTATCACTCATTACACAACTTACAATGAGTTACCCTTGTAGCCACTTTGGCCCTTGGCCCCCATTGCAAGCCACTCCCATAGACATGCACATATACTACCTTCCTAAAACTCACAAACTACAATTGTGTCTCATGGCACAAAAGTAGTATTGATCAAATTTGGTTCCTTAATAGGCAACCCAAAAATAACATTGATTTTCAAAAATAAAATTCTCATAAATGCTCAATAACATAAAGCTTATAAAGCATAAATCTTAATTAAAATCATAAAGTACATCATGATATCTAGTCAAATAATCATAAAAGAGATCTCAAAAATGCCTCTAGTGCACATCCTAACTTGGCCAACAAAATAACCCACACAGAAAAACTATCACAAAAAATAAACATCACAAGACTATAAATAGAATATTAGAAAACACACAGTTACATGATTTAATTCCATCAATTTCTCTTGCTTAGTTTGGGTCATAAGGATGCGTTTAGAAGTAAAATAAGAACATACATGTTAATATAAATTGTTATGCTAATATACTTATTTAAAACAATGAGTATTTAAATATCCAATCTCTTTGTGCATATAAAATATCATGTAATATTATCATGTTATTAATTTAAATAATCTTACTCGTAAATTACTTAATTAATAATATAAATGTATATTATTAGACTAAATGTTAATATTAATTTCATTTCTAAAATATTAATTTGACTATTTTCTTCCCCTTTAATTCATAATGCAACTAGAGATAAAATTATTAATTTAATTGAATTATTTATAATTTCTCTCATAAAGTCAAATAGTTATTAACTAGATGATTATAAAGTGAACTTCACCACAACTTCTCTTAAATATAATAAAATTATAAATATTTATTTGTTAACTTCTCTCTTGCATTAATAAATATAAAATCAGTTATATGCAACTAAAAGTTTAACTAGACTTAAAGAATCACTAATACTAGCATTCATCTTATAACTAAATGAATAATGTTTATTTAATTTTTTAAATTAATAAAAAATAATTACCTTTGTTTAAATAAATAAAAAAATTGAAATAAATAACTAATCATAAAAATGAGTTTTTTATTTTATTTATTTATCTTATAAAATAAATCTAAAAATTAAATTATATTTTTATAAAATAAAAATAAACATACAATAGTATTTTTGCATTCTTTTGATCTATCAAATGATGCAACCATAATATACTTGGTTTTGTAGTTTTAGTATATTTGTTTTCATATGCATGCATAAGTTTAGTTACAACATGTTTTCCTCTCAATTAGTCTTTTTCTTTTTCCAATAAATTTTGCAACCAATTTATTTTAGATATACGTAGAATATTTATCTATATTTTAAAAAATCATGATAAGATTTCACATTGTTTTAAAGATAAATTTAAAGTTGAAACCTTAGTTGTTCAATTTGTTATTTTCTTCCAATTTTCTATAACTAAATTTTTCTTATATTAGAAACGTTTTAAAAGGACACAGTCAATAATTTTCTACAATTTTTCCATACTCAAGTCTTCTTCATTAATAAGTTTTCCTTTTCAAAATCTACAACATGATTTTTTTTATTATTAAAAATCGATAAAGTAAATTAATAAGCATTATCTAGGCACTAGGAAGACATGAAGTAGACAGATATTTTAATTAGACTCTACAATGGATTTTTAAATCCTACCTCAAAACAACAACTAAAATCTGAGACAAATTTGTGAACGCATGCAAATCCAAACCCCATGGAACTCTCAACAATTCTTTTGCTCTAATTTCAAATTTTGCTCCATAAAACCCGTGTTAGAAGTGAGCTCAAATCACTTAATAAAGAGTTTAACTCTACCTAGGGTTTCTCATTTTTAAAAATGCAAAGGCTTCCCCTTAAAATAAACTTTCATTATTTAATACTTTCAAGCACACTTACATAACTTTTTAAATTAAAATATTCTTTTATATTTTCTTTTCCTTCTTTTTATTAATTAGTACAAGAACTATTTAAAATGTAGTCTATTATTTAAATTAATACTAATAATTAAAGCTCATTATTTAAATGCAACTCTATTTAACTACTATTAATTAAATAATTATAGTAAAAATAAGGTTCAAATCTGATGGGGATGAGGTCCCCCGTTTGTGGCCTCACTGGTTCATAGCTCCAGGTCAAAGCGTTTACCCCTTAACAAAAAAAACAAAAAAAAATCTTTAATCTTTAATTATTCTAATTCTCGTTTTATCCAACTTCTTACATTAGACTTTTAAATTAAATATTTTAAACTAGAGTACATTTAATTAATCTATAATTAATTAAATATCATCATATTTTAATTTCTCTTTAACCAATTTTTCAAATTAGACTTCCAAATCAAGTCTTTTAAATTAAAGCACATATTTAATTTATTTTTTAATTAATTAAATATTCACATATAAATATTTTCTTTTTTATCAAATAATATTTAATAATTCTAATATTATATGATTAACCCAAATATTATAATTAAATTATTTATCAAATAAATCACATAGTCAAATCCACATAAAAGTAGCATTACCAAAATTGACCAAAACTCAAAAGTAAACAACACAAACAAAGATAAACCCATGGGTTTAAAAAGGGTGGAAAGTGAGTTATGAGTTCTCCTTGCAAACCAAGTATTTAGGTTATGGCTAGGATTGGTCCTAAATATTATCTCCCTATTCTTACCATTGAGTTATTGTGATAGGGCACACTCATATTGACAATTCAAGGAAGTCGATGTCCAGGACCTGCAAACCTTTGGAGATAGCATTACTTCAATAGTTTGTATGAGTCTTTTTTCTTCACTAATTACTATTATCTTGAACATATCATGGTTCGGAATATCTCTGACTCAAAAATTAGATCAAATGTTAGAACGAAATTTAACAAACAATATTCAACGTATTGGGGCTCATTTATCCACTAATTTTTTACTTCCATTCGAACTTATTTCTCTAATTCTTCTAATTGCTCTTATAGGAGCCATTACTATAGCTCATCAAGAACAAATAGCTTGAAAATGAAAGCTCTCATGCAACATAAATACGTTGTTTTATCTTCATAGGTTGTTTGTGTAAATTAGAAACTACCACTTTTGTTTGTATCTAAAGAGATCAAGGTATGAGGAATTATTATGCTCGAACATGTGGCATGTTCATGTGCATATATATCTAAGCTAAATAAGCAATGGTGGGGAGTGATACATCATGTAGATCTCAACTAGCAAGTAACTCTGACTCCCTTTGTTAACCACATTAGACATGTTAGATAGAAAAGTAAAATAAACACACACACCATACACATGCAAGTATAAGGTAAGTTCTATAATAAGTCTTGAGTACAAATCATCACATATTCAAATACAAAAACTCATCATTGTGAATATAAAATACTCATCATTCTATATCATCATGAAAGCAAGTAGATTTACTAACTAAGAATCATTAAAGCATCAATAATGCACCAGTAATCATAATCATCAATCAACATGTGAAATATAATTAAGTAAGTAATTCTTTACTGATGTGTATGTAATCCAAGTCATGAAATAATGTCATAATTATAAATCCTATATCATTGAAACTAACACATACATGAAATAGACATAAAATAGTTTGGTAAATATAATGGAAAAGTAAACTATGGGTGGGCATCACACACACACACACACACACACACACACACACACACACACACACACACACACACACACACACACACACACACGTATGTATATACATTTTTATCTATATACACATTTATATATACATACATATTATAGATATATACATATGTATACATATACATACATATGTATGTACATGTATGTGTGTGTGTGTGTGTGTGTGTGTGTGTGTGTGTGTGTGTGTGTGTGTGTGTGTGTGTGTGTGTGTGTGTCTATGTATGTTTGTATGTATGTATATCTATATGTATGCATATGTATATGTATGTGTTTGTGTGTAAGAGCCTACAACACAACAATAATTTGTGAGTCTCTCATATGGGAGGTCTTAGGTTCGAGTCTACTCGAGCTTAAAACATAACACATAATAATAATTAATTACAAAAACTAATAATAATAGATCTAGGCTTTGGCCCATTGCTGATAAAATTATATTCACACACACACACACACACACACACACACACACACACACACACACACACACATATACATACATACACATACATACATATATACACATATTTACTTCTCTGTACTTAACTCTCAAAACAAAAATTGACTTACTAAATTGAACTATGAGAAATATAAATCTCACTCACTAGATGTGGGACGAAAAAATAGGGGCAAAGTCACAAGTGAGTTTCTTAACACTTATTAAGTGAAATAAAAAAGAAGCTTGAAAGCATGACAACCTAGTATGTCAACTAATATTGGTCGACATTCCTTGGTTATTTCAATGAGTGTTTACCAAAATTAAATAGTGTGGACCGAACAAGTGTTAAGAGTGGGTTTATGTCCCATCGAAGTGCCATATTGGACTATGAAATCTATATTGGCATTTATAGATTCTTAGAACTTATAAAAGTAAATTTGATGCAATTGGTCTTCATGAATTAGAAACCCTCCATGACATCTAATAATTTATTTGAAGTTAACAATTAAATATACAGCATGATTCAAATCTTACCCCAAAACTCACAATATTAAAGGCGAGAACTTTGGCATTTGTGCCCCTTATTGAACTCATTAAATGATTATTAAATTTAAGTTTTTTTTTTCTATTATTTTATTATTGTTAGTTTTAGATTCATTGTAATTAAAAAAATTATTAAAATTTCAAAATGACTATTTAGAATTAATTTTAACATAATTGATTTCAATAAATTTAATATAAAAATTATGTAAAACCACTACATGCATAAACTTATAGATACGACAAAAAAGAAGACAAAAAATTAATTAAATGCATCACTTTCTTTTAGTAGTAAATGTTCATAAGTGTCCAACATATCTCCTCTAGATTCATGACAAGTTCTAATAGTCTCCTATGCAATCTTTAATAGGGATGGTAGAAATTTACTAAATAGATGCATCTTTTGGGAGAAATGACCGGCTTAACTAAATACAAGTGGCATAAGAGTAGGGTCTAACAACCTCATGTGAGATCCTTAACTAGGATGGTACCAGTTTCTTGAATAGATGTAGCTTTTGAGAGAAATGTCTAGCTAAACTCCATTTACTTCAAGAGGTTAGAAAAAGTCCTCAAAAAATTTCTTGGTTTCCATCTTTGTGGGGAGATTTTTATCCTTAGCCTTTCTCATGAAGGTTTTCTCACTCAAAAAATTGTAATATCTGTAATCTTCTTGAAGAAAAAGCAACTCTTGACCACTTGCCAATCATGATCAAGGATGGTGATAGCCACACACACACACACACACACACATGTATATATACATCTATATATATGTGTGTGTGTGTGTGGATGTATATGCACATACACGCGCGCGCGCACACACACACACACACATGGCTATGTGCAAGATCATGGTGGGCCAAACTATGGCCTTAAGTAACAATTAAAAATGAGGACATTAGTGTTAGTCACCTTGATTTGAAATCTTGAACAAGTTATGTATCATATATCAAAAAATTGTAACAATAGAATTTGTAGTAAATTGAGTTTAGTCTCTAAAATACTAGCTCCTTTCCGACAAAAAAAGAATTTAGTTGGTCAA